>JAYRBT010000051.1:912776-945349 GCA_036023395.1 Myiotriccus ornatus
AGCTACAGAGCAGGCTGTCAGTGCTCCAGGCAGAGCTGCTCCTGAGCTCTAGTGCAGGCTGTCAGTGCTCCCGGCAGAGCTGCTCCTCAGCTCTAGTGCAGGCTGTCAGCGCTCCAGGCAGAGCTGCTGGAGTGTCAGTGCCTGCAGGAACGGACCGAGGGCAGTGTCTGGGGGCTCTTGGAGCCTGAGCTGGCATTACTGCCTTTAGTGTTTCTGCGTGAAAAGTCAGGTTAGTTGTGTTCCTTTTTACCTTTGATTAACCTCTCCTTCTGTAATAGAGGTTAATGTTAATTTAGGCTTTCTGTCTTAAGCTTTTTTAAGCTCCACTGCCGGGTATATTTTCATAACTTTAAAATACTTTTCCACTCCTCGGACCAGGCTGTCGCCGTATTGTCAGGTATAATGTAGCTCAGCTTATAGAATTTTACAGATTTCTACAGGAAATCTCTACCTGAATTTCTTAAAGCAATATGGTAAGAGTGTTTGTACTTTATAATGCTGTAAATTCTAACAGGTTATAATGCAATGAGCCTTAAAAAAAAATCTTTGTCTAATTGTAATGCTATTCTTTAGGCATATCCAGCCATGTAACTTACGTAAACTGTAAGAAAAAATTATAAATATACTTTGCTATAGCTGTTATATGCATAGCAGCCAGGAATTGCACTTGCATAACTTACTGCTCTTTGTGGTAGTTTAAAGATGTTGAAGTTTATTGTGTGGCCTGTGGCGCTACATCCATAAATTTATTCCCTGCTCAAGCAAACTCAAAACTCCAAACTGTGCCACTTTGCAGAACTGTCATGGAAAGTTAACTTTGGCATCTAGCAGCTTTTCTCTATAAATATGAATATTCAGCACAGGTAAAAAAAGATAAACATTAATGTACTTCTGAGACCACCCTGCTGCTTCCCACCCAAAAATTAGCTTAGCAAAGGCTGGTGTTAGGGGGGTGAGCTTTGCTGGTACTCAAGGCCCAGAGAAAAGCATGTAAAGCACTTGAACACCTTGAGTTCAAAGCAATCTGATGTCCATGAAATGTTTAATGAATTTTTTAAGGCTCTATTAATAATTGAAAGCTTTCAGAAAATACTGCTTCAGAGGAAGAAATGAGTGAATGTGTACAACTAGTTCTGCTTATCATCTGCCTGAGTGTGCTGCAAACTTTCCAGTTTATGCACAACAATCCAAAGAAAGCCTTTTTGTAGTTCTTCTTCAGGTGTTTGGAGTGATTTGAGCTTTTTAGTGACCATGATATTAACTGTTCCCTCATACTGTTCTCTACCAGACTGGAGTGTGAAGGGACTGGAAATTTTACACCAGTCAACTCTTTGCTCATATTTGACCTAAAGGAAATCTCATTCCTGGTAGTAAAGAACAACCTCTGGCTGTTGGGAGGATTTGGTTGGCACCTGTAATCCACAGGTACCAGGTTGTTACCCTGTGACAGGCAGAAAACAAGCCTTTATGTGAATCCCATGATGGTTTGGGTTGGAAGGGACCTTAGAGCTCATCTCGTTCCACCCTCCCTTTGGAAGGGACACCTTCCAAACCATGGGGTTCCTCCAAACCCCATCCATCCTGGCCTTGAAAACTTCCAGGGATTCCAGATGGTTTAGACTTTGTTTTGAATTCGAAGCTCTGTATCAAAGCAAATACTCAGTTGGGCTTTAAGTGACCAAAACATGTTTGAATTAGACAGCTTTATTAAAATGAACTGGAATTCCCTGCATTCACTTACACAGCCCAGTGGAGCAGACACTGCTTGGAAACCCCGAGTCCCTGTGAGGCTGTCTCGGAGCTGCATCTCCCCGTGTGCGTTACGTGGATCTGTCTCCTCTGGCACACCCAGGCGTGTGCCCTCTGGCTTCTGGAGTCTCCACCTCTGGAATCTCCAGCAACAGATAATGAGTGGGCACGGTTTGTATTGGATTTGGAAGTTGCTTGCTTCAGGCAGAAGCAGGTTGTTCCCTCTTGTGAAAGATGAAGTTGGGAAACACCAGGGAAACGCCTGTGCCGTGGCCTCACTGTTCTTGCCTGCCTCAACTTCTCTTTTTTTCACTTACTTGAAAAATACTTGGTTTAAGAAGAATGTGGAGTATTCTGTAAATGACTTGTGGCGGTCTCCAAAGGGTGTTCTGGCTGGGGCAGTGGTTCATGAATCTCCTGAATAAGGAGCTCAGGTGCTGGGGGCAGTGGTTCCTCTGCTGCCGAGTGAAATGCCGAGTGCTTGCTGGGATCTGAGCTGGGATCCTCAGGGGGTTCCCTGAGCCAGTCCGGTGGAGGTGGCAGGTCGTGCGACTCAGGTGGAGCGTCTGGGTGAGGACAGGAGTCACCTGCAGTGTTCAGTGTTCCTGAGGAGGGAGCTGGAGGTGGGTCTGTCGTGGGAGCCGCTGTTCCGGCTCCGGAGCCGCCTCCGGCCGGGGGAGGCAGCTGCCCGTTGTCATTGCTGGTAGTGTGGTGGGATGGGTTCTCTGATCCAGTGGGATCCTGCTGTAAGTTTGGGCCTTGTTTCAGTTTCCAAGGCAGCATGAATAAAACTGATGACCGTTTGTTGTCCTGGTCGGAGTCCAGGAAGAGGTCTGGAGTGTCTCCGTCTGCGAAGGGAGACCGGCCTGCCCAGTGGGAATTGGCCAGAGCAGGCCCAGGCCTCATGCAGCATTTCCACAGGAGAATTACAGTAATTGCCGATATCATACCAAGCAAAACGATGCCAATTAGCAGTGCTGCTACCCAGCTGCCATCGCCAGCTTCTTCCTCTCCCGTGGGCACCGCAGGTGTCGTAACAGCCAGAGCTGGGCCGGGTTGGCGTAAACTGGGTCCAGGCGCTGCTGTGGAAAGGGACTTCCCCATTACTCCACAGAAGAGAACCAGGATGACCTCGTTGCTGGCCATTTCCCTCCAGCCTCTTTAAATGTGTCCTCTCCTAAAGCGGGGAAGAAATAGAATGTGGTGAGTTGAAAACTGCATTTGTTGTATGGTTGCACTTTACTGCCTCCGGGCAGTTTTATGTCAGTACCATGGTAGTGAAATAACACTGGACCCAATGTTTCAAATTTCAAACCTATTCCCATTTGTATGATCAGCAGGTTAGCCACTGACTTTACAAATAACAGCAGATTTTCAGCATTATTGGTTACTGTAATTAAGTGACTTTTTTTAAAAGAGAATGTCTTGATTGTTGTTATCTTTTTTCACCTTATCAGAAAAAGGCATCAGCAGAGCAGTCCTAACAGGGCTTCAAAATAACCTTTGTCAGTCGTATAACTGCTCATGTACCTGGAGCACACTCTGCAGCACTGGCAGCAGGATTGACACACAGCGTTGTCAGGAGTGAAGAAACGGTTTGTTGTGATGAATGTAGGCTGGGACCAAAGTAAAAGGCTCTTCACAGATCTCTTAAATCACAGATCTTTTATTTCCTGTTCTCACCGCTCTTCAGCATAGCAAAATATGCAAAAGTTTTCCAGGTACTGGTGCTGTAATGGAACAGCATTCTGATGGTAAACTGTTTTATAAATAAATTCCTGCCCGGGGCAGTGGAGGAGATTGTACAAATGTGTAGTTGTTGGCATGAGGCAGGGTTTTTTTTCCTGTACTGATTAGAGTTCAGATCTCTGAATATCTCCTTGTGAAATAAATTATATAAAATCCATCCCCTACACAGAACTTTTCCTTCTGAAGTTACTTTCGTGCACTTTGAGCTAATTCATTAGCTACAACGGTGCTAGTCCTTGGAAGCTATTTCTGGGAAATTAATATGCATGAGTCTTTATTGGTTTACAAATATGCAAAATTGAATTTTAGATGCAACAAGTGTTAACACACATTCATGCATCTTGAGAACATCAGGATCCAAATTCTGTCAGGTTTGTAAGAGGTTAAAACAATTCAATTGAATTTTTATGCTGCTCACCTCTTTTCAGAAGAGAGGCAAATAATACTTAGATGTAGACTTCATGGTAATTCATAGTAACATCCGCAGACAACATATTTGAAACCCTCATGCTTTTAAGATACAGACGTTCAACAGGAGCTCTGAACACACCCTGAGGCTGGGATGGGCACGGTGCCGAACACGGCGCAGCTCCATTTCAACCCAAATACTACAGATCCTGAGCTTTTCCGTGGTGAAGCTGATCCTTACCTTACATTTGTCTTCTCTCAAGCAAGCATCGTCTTACTTTGTTGTTTGAAGGCTCGGGAGGACAGAGAGTGTGCTCAGAGCTGAGCTGCTTAAAATGGCCCCTTTCCTGCTGAAGTTGGTGCAGTGAGAGGAAGTTGGCCAACACTCGCTGCAGGAAGTGTCGGGAGCGGGGAGCTCACGGTCTTATCGCGGCGACGGCGTGTTCCACGAGCAGACTGTTCTGCTCTGCTGGATGGGACTGTTACAGAGGTGTTAGTGGCTTCTGCCACGTGAGAGACACGTATGTGGAAATTCATGAATACTCGTTTGCCTGTCTTTGTAGAAAATAGTTACAGTTTCTTCTGTGTGAGTCAAAACCTATGCAAATTTGGGCTGGATTGGAGTCACTGGTGTAGTTTCAGTGGTGGGTTTGGTGCCCTCAGGATTATTAGTGGAAAGCCAGCCTTGGGCAGTGAGTCATGGAACAGTCTGATCACATGGTGTGCTGGCTGCTTGCACATCTTCAGTTGTGTAGTTGCATCAAGAGGCAGGTGAACTCCAGATTCACCCTTGGCCTGTCCCTCACTGTTGTGTTTCTGTCTGGACCGTGTTGGTACCTGCTGCCATCATTAATGGGGGGCTGTGCTCTGAGCCGCTGCTTCCCACTCTGTGGTTGTGCATACCATGTAGTGTAACTCAAACTTCTTGCTTTGCCTCCTTGACCATTTTTGCCTGGAAAGGCTGCTTGGTGAAAAGACACCCACACCAAATATGTCCTCATGGCATTTTGCAAGTGTGTTCTTCCAGTGGCTGCTGATGGATTGCTCCACAGCTTCTTCATCTCCTCCTGCCTTTCCTGTTGTGCCTCTCTTCTGATTGCACTGCTTCTCTTTTTGAGGCTGTCCCTGTTTCTGCAGCAAACACACATCCTGATCCCATGCCCCCACTGTAACTCAGTATTTCCTGTCTGATTCCTTTGTCTCATCCCCGTTCTCCTCAGTCCCCAGTCTGCCCTGGCTGTTCCTATGTGCAGTCTGACTGCCCTGTACGGATCTGCTCTCCTGGGTCAGTTCTCTTGCCTTCCTGGCTGGGAGGAGTTTTACTCCAGGGCAGATTCTCACGTTGGCTCTCTCAGAGTCTCTTTTAGTCCTTGCACAGCCTCTGCTGTTGCCACCTGTGGCTGTTTTGGGGAAGGAGGAGCTGACTGCAGTGCAGCATCCCCAGCCCTGCCCTTCAGCTCTTTGTCACCCCTGTGAGATGTTCTGTTTGTCTCCTCTGGGTCCTGGGTTGTCATCACTGATCTCTCTCTGTCCCCTTGTTATTCTCCTGGCCTTTCTCCTCATCTTTTGGAGTTGCCTGACATAATCCTGTGCCCTCCCATTCCAGTGTGCTAGACTCCTCTCTTGAAGCCCTTGGGTCTGAATTCGTGGTTCAGGGGAGATTTATGGGACTTTGCCCTATGGGTGTTTTTTATTCCCATGTCCCATGAACTTATTTTCTAACGACTCCCAGTTCTAGGCTAAGCATGTGAACTGCTTTGTTCTCCTTACTACACAACCCCCTTTGAGCTGGGCAGTTGCATTCTCTGAGCTCTCTCTCCTGGCTCCAGGCTGTGGTCCTGCCTCTCTGCTGCTGCTCCACCTGCCCCTTCAGCCGAGTTGCTGGTGACCCAGTGGGGTGGGATTGGGGGTTCGGTTGTGTCCTGATTCTTTCAAATTCATGCAACCATCCCACATGTCAAAGCTGTGACAGCTGCCCAGGCTGTTTGGAGCTTTGACGCCGTGCAGTCTCAGCACTGTAACCCTGGTGCAACAGATCTGCGACCCAAGAAGCAGCCTGTGAAAAGCTTCTCATGTTTCCTTAAAACAGCAAAGCTTTGCTGCAGGGAGACCAGACAGAGGCATCTCCTTGGAATTAGGGGGAAATCACATCTCTCTGAGAATAAAGAAACTGAAAGTTCTTGTGGTTTTAATAAATTTTTGGCATCTTTTAATTGGTGATAGAAGAAAGTGGAGTGTGCTTTTGTGATGCAGGAAATCACAGCAAGTCATCAGAGACCTTTACTGAGCTCAGCTAATGTTACAGGAAATTCCAAATGCCTGGTGTCCTATTTTTTTTCTAATATTTTGACTTAGAGAAATAGTATCACATAAGTCGAGTTGTTTAAAAATTGATGTTGCAAGTTTATTGGCATAAATTGAAACAGTTCTCATATTCTAACAAATAGTACAAACTTCAGCTCTTCATAGACAGCATGGAAACTCAATAAATATGTTTGAATCTCAGTCTGGTTCCAAAGAGATTAAGCTGGTTTCAGAAGTTCTTGATGGAAAAACCCAAAAGGTCATTTTGAGAGGGACTAGATCCTGATTCAGTGGTTGAAGTTGTGACTGATGCATGATTTTCTTTAAAAACTGTCTTGGTTATACCTGTGCAGTGTCTCCTGCTGGGGTGTGTTTATCAGACTAACAGTCTGTTCCCTTCTTCCCCCTCCTGGTCTTTGAGTGTGGACAGATTCTGTCCCTTTGTTTATCCGGTTCAGCTCCTGTCACAGTGATTTCTGGTCAAAGGAGTAAAACCACTTGTGCCACTCTGTACAGAAAGCCATTGAACACGATCTTCTTCCTTTCTGGATCCACACGTGGCTGCAGCATTCCCACTGGCATAAATAATACCTACAATCTGAATTTAGCTTTCCCGGCGGAAAATTCATGTTATTTCATGAAAGCTGAGTTTTTGCCTTAGATTAATGATGTAAAAAGGGCAAAAGATGATTTTTTACCCAAGAGTGAATTAAATCTCAACTACGAAATTGGTTAAAATGGGTTTGTGTGACTGGGATGTATCTTTGTGTTCCTGGGCATTATCTGTTGCTGTAGTGAGTTTCTCTGTAGTTTCACCTTCAGTTTTCCCTCTGTTCCTTGTGTCCCTCCCTGCTAGCAAGTCCTGCATTATCAGCTCGGTTCCAGCTGGCTGCCTGGGCACCCTCTGCCACGTTCCTGCTGCTGTTGGCCATAAGCTGGTGGTGGCCACAACGTCACCGTTGCTCCTGGGCCTGCGTTTCCCCTGCCGAGTTTTTTTGAGATAGGACAGTTTATTTGCTATTACAACTGTTGACAAAAATAGGAAGGTGCAGATGAGCACAAGTACTGCAATGATAATGAAGCAGATCAGTACGAGAGACTTATTGTCTTCACATGTTTCCTTGGTCATTGGACTCTTGGGTGTGCTGGTATTCCTGGGTCCTCCAGTGGCAGAAACTGCACTTGTGGCGGGGGAAGATGTTGGATTTTGGGCCGTTGTGGAGGAGAAGGGCTGCAGAGTACTTTGCATTTCAAAAGTAGTTATTTTGCTGCTGAAATTGATGCTCAGAGGAGAATTTGTATTGGCTTCTGTTCTGTTCTGGCTCCCACTGAGGTTCTGGCTGGTGGGACTCCAGGTTTCCTCTCTAACCCGAAGGTAGCCGGTGTGGTTCGCACTCGTTTGCAAACACAGGGAGAAGATCATCGTGACAGGGAGGGCCAGGCCTGGGTTATTGCAGCTCTTGGTCTTCATCCTCCTAGTTAGTCCCCTGTCAAAATACAAGTGGTGGTGTTAGTTTAGCAAGTGCTGGTTCTTAGGGGTTTGGACCAGACTTCTCAGGGAATAGCAGCCTTTCTGGTGGACACTGTGTGTAAGTTGGCCTCCGTTCTGGTGGACGTAGGACGTGAGTTCAGACACTTGGTTTAGTGAAAGGATAAGTTGTCTCCTACTTCTGACAGTTTGGGGTTTGTAGAAAATATATGAATATTAAAAAAGAGGGAAGTGTTTCCTACCACCTGCCCAGGAACGCTGGGGCAGCCTCTGGTGGTTGCTGCTCTCCAGCACTGGCCATGTTATACTCTGAGCTTGTCACTTCTGCTGCTGCACAGGGGAGGGAGAAACCATGTCAGGTTTACTGCTTCCCACCCCTTGACTGCCCCTTGGCGTGGGCAGTGGAACCATGATGGTAGAGATGGCAAGGGGAAAACTTTCACCCAAAATGTTCCTGTGACAGCAGTGACTTTTGTGAACTGTTTCTCTTTCCTAACACAGCTGTCCAGAGTACTTTAAAATTCCCAGGAAAATCTTTGTTCTCCAATTTTTCCGCCTTTTTGTACAAAAAGCTATTTGCCATAAATGTACTTGTATTTTTCTTCAAATGTGCTACAGATTGTGACATTTTTTTTAAAATGCCTCAGATAATTATGCAAATGAGATTAACCATTAGTATGTTCTGTTTCACATTTGGGTGGTATTCAAATTTGTACTTGCTGGATTTGTCTGCAGGGCAGGAAACTGGTAGTTTCTGATACTGATGGGTCTGATACGGAGATAAAAACCTCAAAATAGCAGCGAGGAATGAGGCAAGCTGTGACCCACAGCTCCTGCCAGGCTGCAGCTGAGGCTGGGCCGTGCAGGAGGGGCACAGCACAGGCACAGCCAGCACTCCCAGCAGTGCACACTGGGCCCACTGTTCCTTGTGGTGTCCCAGACCACATGGGCCTTCCTTAAAAATCAGCAGGCTGATGGCGTGAAGGGCTCCGCTCAAAATCACCAGAGCAAAGGAGCTGATCTTTAAAGAGCTGTTTAGTTTTTAGTTCAACCCTTTGTGTCTGGGTATTGACAGAGACTCAGTGCCCAGCGAGATCCAACAACAGAGCTAAGTAGTGACTGTCACTGCTAATTCCTCGGAGTCTGGTCGTGAATAACCTTTAACATGACTGAAAATACAGTTTATCAGCTTCCTTGATTCAGTTGAGATAGTATTTCTACAGTTTGTTACTATTTTTGAGTTACTTAAACCTCTTTAAAAATACTTTTGCATATAATTTTCTACAAAATATAAGAAACTTTGAAGTTCGACTTAAAATAGGAGAAGGAAGGTGGGTACTTACCTTGCCAAGATGTAATCAACAGAAAATGGGTGTTTCAGATATTTAGTCCTTTAACAGTAAAATTTCTTTGTGCATATCTTTGCTCCTAGGATGCAGATGACCATCAGTGTGCAGCCAGGAGCTTTGGGCAGTGCTGGTATTTTTTAGGCAAATCTGTAACTGAAATGACATGTCGTTCGCTCTGCGTGGGGAACTCAAACCACAGTGATGACACACTTCCTTTTGGTGACAGTTGGAGGGGAAAGCACCGACCTGCCCAGCCCAGCTCTCAGGGCGATAGGAGGGGACGGAGACAAAGCCCCTTGGGCAGACAAGTGTTCCACGTCCATGGAATCTCCTCCAGTGTCCTGCACTCAGGGGTTACTGTGAGGGCTGCCCCAGGACCCTGAAAGCTGCTTCTGTGCCTGCAGCATTTAGTAGCTCTTCCTGTAACCTGTTGAGAGTTGAGTTAGTGACAGCTTGGAACAGGAGCAGGGCTTTAAAAGTACCTTAAATTTTCGTGAGCTATTGATGTATTTATCCTTAATTAATTCTTCTCAGTAGAATTCTGTCTGCTGTGTGAACTCTGGAGATGTGGTTTAGGCAGATGTGTTGCCCAGACTCAAAATTCAGAGGATCTTTCAATGAGAAAAATTATTCTTAATTATGTGAACGTTTTTCCGGGAAGAGTTATTTTTGTAGACAAATCCTCTGTAGTCCTCAGAGGACTGACCATTCTTGGAAACACTCCCCCAAGCATTAGAGTGTTGCAGGATATAGCAAATGGAATGGGTCTGATTCAAAAAAGTTGGTGTGTAGATGTTTATTTATTCTTAATTAAAGCTTCTGAGATAAGTATATTTTTCCACATACAAAAATAGATATAATTTGAATGTCTGAAGTGGTAACAAAGTTAGAGGCACTTTTATTTTTAAAGAAACTCTTGAGTGCTTTCCATGCAATCCAGTTTTGATCCAGCTGCTGCTGCAGCATGGCTTTGATTGTCCTCTCGGTTAACAAACCTGCTGGAGGTCGCTGTGCTGTGGGAGGTCGTGGGGCGCTTCAGGATGAAGCTGAGTTAAATCCCAGGTCGAGCTGCAGCACTCTGGGCTCTAAGCGTGCCTGGGCTGGCCCTGAGGAGCAGTGGCAGGGCCAGGGGGGTGCCACTGCGGCGGCTCCAGGGTGTGCAGGCTCAGCCTGGCCAGGGTGCGAGTGCCGTTCGTGGGCCTCGAACCAGGGCTCCGTGCTGTGGCTCTCAGTGTAACCCAGCAATGTCTGTCTCGGCCCGCAGATTCAAGACTGGTCAGATCAATGGCGACCTGCTCATCTACCACGTGCTGCTGACCCTGAAGCCATACTATGCAAAGCCATACGAAATCGTGGTGGACCTCACACACGCTGGCCCCAGTAATCGCTTTAAAACAGACTTTCTTTCTAAATGGTTTGTAGTTTTTCCAGGCTTTGCTTATGAAAATGTCGCAGCAGTTTTTATTTATAACTGTAACTCTTGGGTCAGAGAATACACCAAATACCATGAAAGACTCTTGACAGGTCTGAAAGGAAGCAAAAGGCTTGTTTTCATAGACTCTCCAGGGAAGCTGGCAGAGCACATCGAACACGACCAGCAGAAGCTCCCAGCAGCTACCTTGGCTTTGGAGGAGGACTTGAAAGTGTTTCACAATGCTCTCAAACTGGCTCATAAAGACACCAAAGTTTCTATTAAAGTAAGTGCTTTTAATGCTGTTCCTAGTGATTTTTGTGTCTCTTAATTCTCCTTCCATTTTGAGGAGAAATCACGAATTTCTAGTTTGCCCCTTTAAGAAGTATAAAATTTCATACGTTTATCTTTCTAAAATCAGGAGTGTCAGGCTTTTCTCTTTGTATGATTAACAGTAGGTGCTGAGCCAGTTTTCTGTTCTCTTTCCAAGGTTGGGTCGACAGCTGTGCAGGTGACATCGGCAGAGCGAACACGAGTCCTGGGCCAGACAGTGTTTTTAAATGACATATACTACGCCTCTGAAATTGAGGAGATCTGTCTTGTTGATGAGAACCAGTTTACCCTGACCATTGCCAACCAAGGCACACCACTCACCTTCATGCATCAGGAGTGTGAAGCCATCGTGAGGTCCATCATTCACATCCGGACACGGTGGGAGCTGTCCCAGCCGGACTCCATCCCTCAGCACACCAAAATCCGTCCCAAGGATGTCCCCGGAACGCTGCTGAACATAGCACTGCTCAACCTGGGGAGCTCAGACCCCAGTCTGAGGTACAGAGCTTTGAAATCAATACCAGCTTTGGTCAAATTGTGGGAATTCTCTCCAAGGCTTCCTTAGTGTTAGAAAATCTAATCATTTTTCTGCCACCACAGCTCCATAAAATGTCATTTCTGTTAAAGGAAGATTGGGTTTCTATAGGTGAAGAAAGGCACACACAGTGAGAGGAACTGAAGTCATGTAGGAAGCTTAATTTCTCTTTATAAGGAGAAATACTTCTGCCTTGCACTGTATGTTTATTAGGTACCCTTGATTTCCGTGGTGTTGAACCTGAAGCCCTTAGGGCAGGCCCATGATCCGTGTCCGAACGGGCTGCTCTGGGCTGTGTGCTGGCCAGGGACACCTCTGGGCAGGCTCTGTCCAGCAGCTCAGGTGCACCTGGAATGATTTAGGATTTCCTGGAGCTACAAGCCATTCTGAGAAGTCCCATACAAAGCCCTTCAAGCACACTCTGTAACCTCAGCAGAAATTGTTCAGAGCAAGTGGAAGAATAATTTCTTCTGTTTCTCCAAGGCAAGTGTGTTTGTCTCTGAATTGTACCTGGTGGAGGGGAAAAGTTCAGGATTTAGGTGTAATTTCTACTATAGATTTGGGTTTTAAAAGGGATGTGGTTTTTAAAATGTCAGGACTGCTACTGTGATGAATAGTATGTATATTTTCAAATGTGCAAGAAAACTCCTACAAATCATGTTGTTTGCTTTGTTACAGGTCTGCTGCCTATAATCTCCTATGTGCCTTAACCTGTACCTTTAATTTAAAGATTGAGGGCCAGTTACTGGAAACTTCAGGTCTGTGTATTCCTGCCAACAACACACTATTTATTGTATCTATCAGTAAGACTCTTGCAGCAAATGAGCCACACCTCACCCTGGAGTTCTTGGAGGAGTGTATTTCGGGATTTAGCAAATCTAGTGAGTAACTCTAGCTGTTCAGAATATTTTCCAAAGATTAAAAAGACATTACTTAAGTAGTCCTGCCTAGCATTGAATGTGCACATTTTTATGTCACATCTTCCAATAGGATATTAAAATGTCACCATCTCCTTGCCAGATGCCTGCAGATGTTTCTTGGGTGTCATTATTAGAGTTACTAGTGTTTCTTTTTGAAACTTCTCTGTTTGCCCAGTATTCTTTGCTCAATTCTGACAGTAATTATTTTAGACAGCAAAGCTGAAAGGAAAAGGGCTCACAAAGAATGATTTATGAATAGAGGCCAGTGCTGGCTCTGTGTTACAAGGTGCATTTCTCTCTCAGGTATTGAACTGAAACACCTGTGTCTGGAGTACATGACTCCCTGGCTGTCCAACCTGGTCAGGTTCTGCAAGCACAACGACGATGCCAAGCGCCAGCGGGTCACTGCAATTCTGGATAAGCTCATAACAATGACAATAAATGAGAAACAGATGTATCCCTCCATTCAGGCTAAGATATGGGGAAGTCTTGGACAGGTACAAATTCTGCACCATTTGTAAACAGATTATAGAGTTTTTAACCGCTTAAATGTTAATGCAGAAGAATAAAATGGTTCTTAACTAGCCCCTGTCTGTGGGCCACATGGAGAATAGTGAGCAGGTTCTTCTGAAGTTTCCATTCTGTAAAATACTTCATAAAATCATTACTGAACTCTGGGTTCTAGAAATGTGTTCCTGGCCTTACTGAGAGTTGAAAATTACAAGCTGTTGGTGTTAGTAGTAATCATTTGATCAGAAGCCCATGATGAAGAGTCTGGGTGGAAAGAGCAAAGCACTGACATTGAGGGGTATGAGGCCCATGGCACTGAACAAACACATTTTTTTCTGTTTGCACTTTTGAAACAGAAGCATTTTGATTCCCATCCTGTTGATGATTAGCTTAACACTGAGCCAAATTCTGTCCTCGCCCTCCCTGCAAAGTAAAGACCTTGAGAAAAGACCTTGACATCACACATGCCATTCAAGGAGGAGGTGTCTGGGCAGATGTGCTTCCCATGGCCAGGCTCCCCCACGAGCTTTGCACCAACTTCCTCCTTGTCACACTGTTTTAGTGATTTTCTTTTTTGACTGCCTCCAAACTGCTGTAGCCCAGCATCAAAGAGCTGCTCTTGAAGAACGTGGGAGACCTGACAAATGGATGCATGAGTGGGATTTCTTGCTTGTTCAATTGACAAAAAAACAAAACAAGAAACCCAGCTTATTTTGCAAGCTTAAATCACACTGTGTGCAATATGACTGTTATGTCCAGTATCAGAGCCAGTCAGCAGGTAAATATGAGAACATAAAAGATTAAGTATTTCACAGCAGCCAGAATTGCAACCAGTTTGGATGAAGTGATGAGAGCTGAGTTTGAACCAGTACTGAAATAGCATCAGTGTTTGCCTGTGTGTTACCTCTAGAGTTTGAGGGTTCTCTGTGCTCTCAGATCAGCTTCTTACCTGCATATATATTAAATGTCCTTTTATTTAACGTGAGAAGACAGTTGTTTTACTGGCAGCCATATTCACACACGACTGTGCTCTAAGCAAGAACTTTGACAGATGAGACCTTGCTTATCTTCTTGGAAGTACGTTTTTCTCTGCTTCAAATCTGGTTCCTTCTTACTGTGTTCAGTATTTTATAAGTAGTTATGCTTTTAAAGTGGAAACTAAAATAAAAATACTGCAAAATAAATCACAGTTTCTCCACAGTACTGAAGCATTTCGAGTAAAACCTGATGGAATTCAGCTTTGTGGTTCTAAAATTCACATGAGGCTTTTTGCCAAAAGAATAATGAGTCACTAAAACTGATGCTTCAGTTTGTGATAGTTTTGCATCCTCAGCTAAAGAAATGTACAATTGCTGATTTCAGTTGTGCTTCGCTGTGGGAAACCCAAGTTAACCTGCCTGGTGAGAGAGGATTTCTTTTCTGTCTCAGATAACAGATCTCCTGGATGTAGTGCTGGACAGCTTCATCAAAACCAGTGCCACGGGGGGCTTGGGCTCCATCAAAGCTGAGGTGATGGCAGACACTGCTGTGGCACTGGCTTCTGGCAATGTCAAACTCGTGTCAAGCAAAGTGAGTCCCTCTTTGCCTTAATTTCCTTTTATATAATAATTACAGCTTACTTACTGATATGACGCTGAGATGCTTTCTGATCTCAGTACAGGCAATGATGCAAAAACCATGATAAAATAGGTTCCAAGCAATAGAATAATTCCAGTGTTGAACTGTGATGGTTCTTACTGAACTTTGAGCTGTGCTCCTCATTTGAGTACAACAGAATGGTTGCTCTCTTTGCAGGTGATTGGGAGGATGTGTAAAATCATCGACAAGACGTGTCTGTCCCCCACTCCCACGCTGGAGCAGCACCTGATGTGGGATGACATTGCTATCCTGGCACGCTACATGCTGATGCTGTCCTTCAACAACTCCCTGGATGTGGCTGCACACCTCCCCTACCTCTTCCACGTGGTCACTCTTCTGGTGGCCACAGGTCCCCTTTCCCTCAGAGCTTCCACTCACGGTCTCGTCATCAACATCATTCACTCTCTGTGCACTTGCTCACAGCTTCACTTCAGTGGTGAGTTTTTTTGGAGTTTCAGTGGAGATGATTGCTTTTTAATTTGTTTAGGAAATATTTGAGTTGTCATTCTCTCTGCAAATTGTTCTGAGAGCCTGAAAATAGTGCTTTGTAGCTCAGCTTGAATACAAATCAGAATGAAGATATCAACAAGAAATGAGTATGGAATTAAAAAATATCTCATTTAGAGCAGATGCATAATGCAAATTGTTTGTATAATTTTCTAAAACCCATTATGCTATGGGTTTTAGAAAAAGAGAAGAAAGTACCAGTGAGTTTCTGATAAGGAAAAGGAGAAAACACAGTCTGTGCTAAAACTGGCTGATGTGCAACTTGTGAGGGGTTGCATAAGGTGGTAACAAAAATATCAGTTACATAAGGAAATTGTGAAGCTGTAGTGTAAAACAGGTATTTTATCTACTGTTGTATTTTAGCAGTCCTAAAATAACAGGTATTAGCAATTGGCCACATCTTGCCCAGAAGCACAGTGTAGAACCAGGCTGGATTTTGTGCAGAAAAAAAATTCCAAGTTTCTGTAATCTTGTCCTGGTTTAGGTATCTGAGAGCTCGAGTTATGTCTGTGTGTATGGAAGGGGTGATTGGGGGCACACACACACACACACATAAATGGAGAGGGGCTGTGCTTTGGCACAGGGACTGGGAGCCCCCTGGAGCCCTCCTGCTTGCACAGGGGGTTGGAGAGCACTGAGATAACCTGCAAGGGCAAAATTGTAAAAATACTCAGTGCTAGTAGCAGGCCATCATTTTCTTCTGCTTTGTGGCTTTCTTCATGTCAGTGCCAGAGCCAAAAGCAGAGTTTGCTGCAGTTTGAACCTGCAGTTCTGTTGGTATTTCAGAACAGGAATGCTCTGTTTCCCTTTCCCGAATCAGTGTGAGAAGTCACAGAACCACATCTTTAAGAAAGTTGCTTTGTACCTGTTTTTAGACTCCCTCTTCCTTGTGCCTGGTTTCAACAATCAGTGCAAGGGAGCACAGCTGTTGTGGTGTATTTGGGGAGCAGTAGCAAAGGGAACAGTGTTGGAATGTGCAGTGACCTACAGGCTGTTTATCTGCTCTGGTGTTCTGGGAGAGTGAGGCCTCAGAGCGTTAAAGTGTGGTTTGGAATTTCCAAGGTGTAAATCCAGTATGTAAATCTTTATTCAACAGAGGAGACCAAGCAAGTTTTAAGGCTGAGCTTGACTGAGTTCTCCCTGCCCAAATTTTATCTGCTGTTTGGGATCAGCAAAGTGAAGTCGGCCGCGGTCATCGCCTTCCGCTCCAGCTACCGCGACAGGTCCTTCTCGCCCGGCTCCTACGAGAGGGAGACCTTCGCTCTGACCTCGCTGGAGACCGTCACCGAGGCCTTGCTGGAGATCATGGAGGTACGTGGGGCCACAGGAAGGTGTCCCTGAGGGAGCAGGGCGCTGCTGCCCGTGCTGCAGGCCGGCAGTGCAGGGACAGGTACGTCCTGGCATGGTTAGAGACAGCCAGGAGCTGACTTCTGAGAGGAAACTGCTGCACATCCCGAATTTGAAAAGTACTTCTTCTTAGTGTCACATGTATTCAAACACTCTAATTCTTTCTAGGCTTGTATGAGGGATATTCCAACGTGCAAGTGGCTGGACCAGTGGACTGAACTAGCTCAAAAGTACGTCGTAGGTCTCACACCCTGCCTGTGTAGCACACCCGAAATTCTCACTTTTTGTTATGTGTATTTTTTGTTTGTTGTATATGTGTTGTTTAATGCAGTGTCCCCTGTTTCTTCATAGGTTTGCATTCCAGTATAACCCCTCCCTGCAGCCAAGAGCACTGGTTGTCTTTGGCTGTATAAGTAAACGTGTGTCTCACGGGCAAATAAAACAAATCATCCGAATTCTCAGCAAGGTATGTGGGGCTGTCTGTTTTTCTTTGTGACTCATAAAGTAGCTGATTTTAGCTCTATCTTCCCATCAAATATAGAACTTGGCATAATTTGAGGATAAATATATTTTTCAAGCATATTTTTGTATACAACTGATTGGAAATACACTTCCTGTAGGCCAAACCGTTTATTTTGAATTGATTTGGTGGCAATAAGTTCTATTACTGCTGTGACTTGTAGAGTAAGCATAGGGCTCAGTATTGAGTTTAACATCTGAGACAGAGAGGTGGATTCAGCAGTCAGTTATTTAAATAAATGCGAAATTTTCTGTTAAGGTATTTACCTGCATTCCATTTTTCTGAAGAAGGTTGTGTTCCATAGCAAGTGAACAGTGTGCTAGATATGTGTCCTTTAAGCATTTTGTTAGAGTTTTATGGACATAAACTTTAATTGAATGGCATCTAAATGGTAAAAGAGCTTTTCTCCAGCTCTTACACCCTGCTCTGCACCCTCACTGTTCTGGTGCCCATTGTGCAGCTGCTGTCAGCAGTACATATATCACTGCTGTGTAAATCTCCATTTGGAAAAGTTCTTGAGAACTGGTGTAAAATGAGCTCAGGCTTTGTAAATAATTGAGAGCTGCAATTATAGCGTAGAGCTTTGATCTTCTTTTTACAAAGCAAAATGTAATTATGGTTGTATTTTTAATTACTCTCTTTTCTTACAAAAAGGGACTTGAGAGCTGCTTAAAAGGCCCTGATAATTACAATAGCCAAGTTCTAATAGAAGCCACAGTAATAGCCCTCACCAAGCTGCAGCCTCTTCTTAACAAGGTAAATAACTGTCTTTTTAGAGTAAACAGAGAATGTATTCTATAAATTAAAATTATAATTGTGGGTATAATCTGAGATAAGTGTTGGGGTAGCTCAAGTTCCCACTTCACTGCTGTGACTCACGCTTGGAAGTACCTCACATGGGACATGTGGCAGATTGTCTGTGGGGCCTGTGCAAAGGCTTTGGAGATGCTGCAGGATGTTCTGTTCTGCTTCCCCAAGCTGGGCCATGGCCATGTGGGCAAGGGCTGTTCCAGGCTTGCTTTCCACAACATCTCCAGTCCTGGCTTTCAGATGTCTGATTGCTGGTGCGTCCCTTCCACGTCAGGGCTGTAAGAAATGGTTTGCTGTGAATTCACCCAGCTGATGGTACTGTCAGGTTCCCTCTGAGCAGCAAACCAATAGGTACAAGTACTTCTGTTTTGTTGGAATGGATGTGGCTGAGGACAAAACCTGCTGCAAGGGGGACAAACCCACCCGTCAGTCCTGGTTGTCGTTCATCTACAGGAACTGTCTGGAAAGTGAAATGGTGGCTCTTTCTCTCCCCTGCAGGACTCCCCTATGCACAAGGCTCTCTTCTGGGTGGCCATGGCAGTGCTGCAGCTGGATGAAGTGAACCTGTACTCAGCAGGAACAGCACTGCTGGAGCAGAACCTGCACACCCTGGACAGCCTGCGGGTGTTCAATGACAAGGTGAGCTGGCAGCACTCAGCCCTGGCTGACCCTTCAGTGATGTCAGCAGTTAGAGCTGTTAAAGAAGGGGAAAAAAACTATTTTGTCACTTAAAAAAAGTAACTTCCAGTGAGGTACTCTTTTATTTTATTCCCTTTGGGTCAGAGCCCAGAAGAGGTGTTCATGGAGATCAGGAGACCACTTGAATGGCACTGCAAGCAAATGGATCATTTTGTTGGGCTAAATTTCAACTCCAACTTTAACTTTGCACTAGTGGGACATCTCCTAAAAGGTAAGAGTGTATACTGCTGTTCCTTTTAGATGAACTCTCTTAATTTGGAAATAAAAACAAGTCCAATCATAAAGGGCACAAATGGGGTGGTGGATTTTAAGTAACTTGGATTACAGAGTAGATGCAGAATTAAATGTTCTTTGACTAAAGGACTTTGCCAGGTTTCCTTTATACATGTCCTACAGAAGTCTTTAATGCTATAAATTATGAACTGTCCCAGGATGTGGGGCTTCATTTGCTGCAGTTCTTTACTTCTTCCTCCAGCGTCTCTCTCTGTGTTTGCCTGCACTCAGGCTCGCTGTTCCTTTTAGAAGGCTGATTTGTGGGGCAATAGATACAATGCATGCACAAGCATTTGAAATTACTCAGTTTTGAGGGATGGGACAGAAAGAACTTGTCTTGAATATGAAATTTCTGTCAGCACTGTGCTTGCTTCCTTGCCCTTGAGAAAGAGTGTCCTGAGAAGCTGCTGGAAAATATTCATAAATATTTTCAAAATATTACTGCTTCAGAAATATGGGTTCAGGAATTAAATACAATATTTTGTTTCTTAGGGTACAGGCATCCTTCTCCTACCACTGTAGCAAGGACAGTGAGGATTTTGCACACACTCCTCACTCTGGTTAACAAACACAGGAATTGTGACAAGTTCGAGGTGAACACCCAGAGCGTGGCTTACCTGGCAGGTAAAATGAACCAGACTTCCTTCTGAATCTCTGCTGATGGAAAAGCAGTGGATTATTTGGGAATTCCTTCAGGTTTAGGTTGTTAAAATTGTACCAGCATAAAGGAAACTTGTAACTGGAGGGGTGGACAGGAGTGTGGGCATGGTGGGTTCCTCAGGGAAAGCTTTTTGGGGACTGAGGGCTTTGCCAGCACAGCACCTGCTCTGCAGCTTTGGAAATCCTTCAAGGAGGCTGAAGGTTTCTTGGTGTGAATACTGAAGAGTGTGTCTTAGAGCATTCAAATTTCTAGTGGTCTAGAAATAGAAATGGTGACATGTGAGGACCAGTGTGTAAATCTTGTCATTGTAACTGGATGGGGAGTGTAATTCTTTTTAAACGACCTGCTTTTAATCTGTACATTTCATAAGGTGTAAATACAGCTCAGTGGTCTTCTTTGGGCTCAGTAAAACCTGTCCATTGATGGAATATTGTTTGTGTTGTTGAATGCATTTGCAGCTCTGCTGACAGTGTCTGAGGAGGTTCGGAGCCGCTGCAGCCTCAAGCACAGGAAGTCTCTCTTGCTGACAGACGTTTCGATGGAAAATGTTCCTATGGATACATATCCCATACATCACAGTGACACTAGCTATAGGTTGGTTGTCTGACTTCTAGATAACTTATCCAGATGGCAGTATCTGTTTCCTTTAGGAAGTGACCTAGAGATAACCTGTGGTGTATTGAGGGCTGAACCCCCACTAACAGCCTGAGTTCCTGGGCTGTGACTGGTTCCTGGCAATTTGCTGCTCCCACTGTGATCAGGAGTCAAAGGCAAATTTTGCCCTTCGTACAGATTTAATTTTCAGATCCATGAAACTATTTCAGAGTTTAACTGCTCTGGAGGCTGTTATACTTTTTGCTGGCATCTTTCTACAAACCTGATTTAATCTTTTTAATTTTAATTTTAGAAGAAAGTTATTTCTTATTTTTTATTAATTATTTTCTTATTAATTTTAGAAGAAAGTTTTGTTTGTGCTTTTAAGAGCTCCAAGGCATGTACTTGTCTCTGTCACTGGAAAACCCTGACACCTTATTACAGCCTGTCTGTGTGCAGCCAGAGACATCAGCCAAGGAATCTACCTGGAAGTGCCATGGAGAGCCTGTGTCTCTCGACAGGGAGCACTTTGCTCAGATCTCTATTTTTAGCACTGAGTGTGGAGTAGCTGATTATTAAATATGTTGCATCTTTCCCCATAGGCTGATTTGCTTGTGTTCTTTTCATTACTTTATTTTTTATCTCCTCAGCATTACATTCACATCAGATTGTTTGGTTTCACTAGCTCAGACATTTTTGCAAGCAAAGTAATGACTGTGTCTTGGTACGTGTTTAGGGGGAATCAACTTGGTAGGAAAGACGGGTTTAATAAAGGATAGTTTGGCTACTTGAAAAACTTAGGCCGAAATGTGCAGAGTTTTAAAGATTTTCTTAATTTGATTTCTTTGCACTTGCAGGACACTAAAGGAGAACCAACCCTGGTCATCCCCCAAGGGGTCAGACAGACACCTGGCTGCCAACTACCCGACCGTGGGACAGATCAGCCCCCGCACCCGGAAATCCATGAGCTTGGACATGGGGCAGCCTTCACAGGCCAACACTAAAAAGCTTCTAGGTTATTTAAGATAACTAAGTTATTGATTTTTCTACACAATACCCTGGGAAGCATTACTGGAGAAAAATTATTCTCTCATGTTGGTTCTGGCTTCAAGGGCTTAGTCCTGATTCAGAGGAATATGTGCAGTTTCTGCAAAATACAAATTGCAGGACACTGGACAGTTAAAGAGGACTCAGTTCTTTTGGGCATGAAGGGGGGGAGCAAGAGTGACACTCAAAATGTGCATGTGAAGTGGAAAAGGGAGAAAAGGAAGAAAAAAATATATTCCAGTCACTAAAGATTCCTCGTGCCAATTTTCTGCTACCAAGTCCCATCCAGCAAACCCAAGAAGTGAATACTTAGCTCAGCTGCTCTACTGAATGCTCTGGTTTGTGCTAGAGATGGTCCCAGATCACTGGAGATGGTTTATAAGCAATCTGATTTGTGTTCATGGCTTCTCAGGGCATCATGCTTACAAACAAAGTCTTTTCTCAGAGGAGCAAGCCGAGTTGCTTGGCAGAGCTTGTGGGAGCCCTTTGGCCTTACACAGGTGGCAGAAGAGGAGCATTTCCTCCATTGCAGCCCCGTTACTGCTTCCTTTTCAGCAACCACGTTGTGGCATGTGTGCTCAGTGTGGTGCCCAGGGGTCCATGGCATGCCCACCTGACTAACTGCATGTTCTCCTCATGTGTGTTGTGAAGCACTTTGGAAACTGTGATGGAGAGCGGCATGGTGTGACCGTCCTGTCTGTCCCATCCCTGAGAACGGGAGAATGTCCCCAGATTCCTGGCAGTACACGGTAGAGAGGGGAGTAGCTTGGCCAGAAAATCAGAAGAAGTTAGAAAATGGATTTAGGTTTAATGTTTTTAATCGCCTGATAAATTGTTTTTAGGTACAAGGAAAAGTTTTGACCATTTGATATCGGACACAAAGGCTCCTAAAAGGCAAGACATGGAATCTGGAATCACAACGCCTCCCAAAATGAGGAGAGTAGCCGAAAATGATTATGAAATGGGTGAGAAACAGGACTAACATTTTAAGAATAATACTAATTATAAACGCTTTGTATATCTATACAAAGGATTATTTCTAAATTGAGTGTTTATTTACCAAGGTTATCCAAGGTAAGGGAGAAGCACCTTTCTTAGCAGTGCTTCTGCAGGGTGCAGCCTTCATATCACTGGCAGCTGAGGCTGGAATTGGAGCTGCTCAGTTTACAGGTGCGGAATCAGGGGCAGCTCCAAAGTCCTGCATATAGGAGTGCAAGGAAATAAACAACATTTGGCTTGTTATAAATTAATAAGCCCCAGCTGCAGATTCCTGCAGGAGATGGAATGTGACCTGATGCCTGGAATGCCTCTCTTCATCTTCTCCCCCATCTGCTTCCTGTGCCCCCACCCCCAATTGCAATGCAAGACCAGGGTTCTTCTCTTGTGTCTGCCTGACCCTGAATTTGGTACTTACACCCCTGGGCCTGTATTTCACTGACAAAGAAATTGGGGTTTTTGTTTGCCATCTGATGCCACATCCCATGTACTGGTCCAGTGCTGCTCTACTCCAGCACACTCGTTGCTTTCACCTCGCTGGAGAGGCCGGTGAACTCTGAGGTTTGCACATGACTGAGTCTGCTGTGCAGGAGCTGATCCTGTCTTGCTTTGGGTTTATTTTGCTCTTCTTTATCTGGCAGAAACCCAGAGAATATCACCGCAGCAACACCCACATCTCCGGAAGGTTTCTGTTTCCGAGTCAAACGTCCTCCTGGATGAAGAAGTTCTGACTGACCCAAAAATTCAAGCTCTGCTGCTTACAGTTCTTGTAAGCTTTCTTCTGTGTATTGTCTTCTATTTTCTGATGTCCTTCTGGCTCCCAGCGAAGCAAATGTGTTCCTTCGAGTGTTTCCTGGCTGTGTTTTATCCTAAACTAATTTTATATAATAAAAGATTTTTAATGTATTATAGTTTAAAAGAAATGAAAATTGTTGGAATCCCAGCATAATTCAGTTTAAAAGTCATTAAATAGTAATGTGGTACAGTCTGATAGACCTTCCTTCAGGTGCACCAGTGCAGTTCCCAGCCCACAGACAATTCAGAAAGACTCAGTTGGACACTTGTGTCCAAACCCAACTAAATGAATTTATTGCCAAAATAGAGGCTGTTACCAACTGGTTTTGCTTTTTCCTAGTACAGACATAAGTGAATCTTTTGTAAGGCTGCTTTCTGCTAGTGAGAGCTGGCAGGCCCTTTCCCTGCAGCAGTGCTGAGGTGCCCAGTGAGTGATGCAGTCCTCTCCCCGTGCAGGCCACGCTGGTGAAGTACACAACGGACGAGTTCGACCAGCGCATCCTCTACGAGTACTTAGCAGAAGCCAGCGTCGTCTTCCCAAAGGTCTTTCCTGTTGTGTAAGTACCTAAAGTTCTGTTGGAATAACTCTGCACCTGGCCCTTCCTCTGAAGGTCTCTGGCCCAGGACAGGCACCTACAAGGCCCTTGCTCATGTGTAGGTTACGAGCTGCAGGCTGTCCACGGCTGGTTGGGTTTAATTTGTCCCCCAGGTGTGTTTCAAAACTGATTCAAAGCCTTCTGCAGCTACTCTGGGTGTATTTCTTTAGATATGTGTTGTAGGTTTGCTGGAGCAGATATGTGTAAAGGGAGCCCAACTGCCAGAAATGAAGGTGAGCAGATGAGCACCATTTAAAGGGATGCTGCCTTGTGCTGGCTGTGTAAAGTCGTGGTCAAAGCCCACCCAAGTTCTGTGAGTTACTGAAACCACGATTGGCAGCAACTGGCATTTGCCTTAAAACCCCCAGCGTGCCCGAGACCTGCAGGGGAGCTCAGTGGGACAGAGCTCCACGGGTTCAAAGAGCTGCTTTGGAACTGGGGCTCTGACAGGAACACAAATCCAGGGAAGAGCTTTTGCTCCAAAACAATTAAAATACTTGCAATTTCAAGTGCTGGGGAAAGGCTTTAGTGGGTTTTATGGTTATATTGAAAGTGCTGCCCATTGTTAGAGTCCTCCTGGAACACTGGGAATTGTGTTCTGGAATCACTGAGGGTGTAAAACCCCACCTGAACTGCTGGTTACTAAAGTCAGTTTGCAACCGCAAATTTATTTTATTTAATGCCAAAAAAATAAGCCACTTCTCTTTTCTTCAGGCATAATTTATTGGACTCCAAGATCAATACCCTTTTATCGCTGTGCCAGGATCCAAACTTGTTGAATCCAATCCATGGGATTGTGCAGAGTGTTGTCTACCATGAGGAGTCTCCACCCCAGTACCAAACATCTTATCTACAGAGTAATTATTTTCCCCTTTTTTTCCAAACTGCTGTATTTTGAGTTACTACTGAAAATGTTTCCAAATTGCAGCCCTCCCGGACTACCAGTCAGGCTGGTGTGGCACCTCTCCAGCTTCAGGTATCCGAGGAAAAGCAAGAGTTTGCAGATTAAAAATAGTCCTGACATGAATATTAAAACTGCTGCAGTTGTGCACCAAATATTAAAAGTATTTCACTATCTATGTGAGTAAAAGATGTTGAACCTCAGGATTCTGTTTCCTCCAAGCAACTTAAAGAAACACAGAATGTGAGTGGTGGTGACAGATGATGAACTTTGTTATCCTCATTAATTAGGGGTTGATTTAAGTACTGATAAATTCCTTAGTGTAATGTTTGGGTTTCAGGGCCCAAGCTTACTTGAACTGTGACACTTAAAACCTAAATGTGTTTTTATGGTCCTTAGTCAAAAACTTCCCAGGGAGATCCGTAAGAAGCAGGTTACAGTTGAGAAAAACTTAAATGCTGACATGATTTTGGAACTGAGATGTGGAATCACATGGTCAATTCACCTTTTAAAATGAGGGAGCACCCTCTGGTCGTTGTGTGTCAGTGAGGGCTGGGCTTTGAGGGTGATGTTCCATTTGTTGTTGCAGGTTTTGGATTCAATGGGCTGTGGAGGTTTGCTGGCCCCTTCTCCAAGGTAAGAGCTCTGTGCTCAGGAGTGTTTGGCCTTTCTGGGGCATGTTGGTGCTGCAGGAAAGATGCACATAAACAAGGCACAGAATTGCTCTAAGCAAGCAGAAAGCTGTCAGACTCACTCCCTAGGCTAAAACCAGTTCTGAGCCTGCAGCAGGGGCTTTGATAGACTCAGATAAACAACCAAAGTTGGGTAAAAGCAGTCAGGTGTGTAAAGGCACCTTTTCCTGCTCCCAGGGTCACTTTATTACAAGTATCTTACAGTGTAAAGGGTTAATTTGCTAAGAGAGGTGATTCCATAAGGTTAAATTCTGTGTTAGAGCAGAACCAGTGG
The DNA here is from genome assembly GCA_036023395.1 of Myiotriccus ornatus. Lineage (NCBI taxonomy): Eukaryota > Metazoa > Chordata > Aves > Passeriformes > Tyrannidae > Myiotriccus > Myiotriccus ornatus. The sequence continues at coordinate 937,884 of JAYRBT010000051.1, forward strand.
AGCACTGCCCGTGTGCCCAGCCATCCCAGGGAGAAGTGGCTGAGCAGGGAAGTGGCTCAGGGGCAGAGCTTCCAGGGCAGTGTCAGGTGGCTCTGCAGCTCAGTCCACGGGGGAAACAGCCCCCCTTCCTGCCCCTGGGCTCCCACACACTGAAGTAACACCTACAAGTGGCCTTTAATGTGCACATTTAGATTGGTCTGCAAAAGACCACAAATCAGTTTTTACAGATAGACCAAGTGCTTTTTAAAATTTCCGGGCAAACCAGTGGGATTTCAGCTCTGGAGCAAAGCTCACACTGACAGGAAAGTACAAAGAGAACAACAGTCTTTTTTTTTTCCCACCCATCTCGCACAGCAAAACCAAATCCCAGACTATGCTGAGCTCATAGTGAAGTTCCTTGATGCCTTGATTGACACGTATTTGCCTGGAATCGATGAGGAAGCCAGTGAGGAATCTCTCCTGACCCCCACGTCTCCGTATCCGCCGGCGGTGCAGAGCCAGCTCAGCATCACTGCGAACCTCAACCTCTCCAACTCCATGACCTCACTTGCCACTTCCCAGCACTCCCCAGGTCAGTGGCTGCTCTGATACCACCTGGGTGAGGGAAGCGTGGGAATTTCAGGGGTGGGAGCCAGACTCTCTGTTGGCTCTTTGGGTGTGTTTGTGCCCCAAACATCGGCGCCTTCCAGAGTGAAATGAATATTAAACTGTTCCTGAGCTTACCCCAGTTCAGATGCTGGATTTTATCCAGCACAAAAGCTGTCTCCCAGGTCACTCCACATGAAGGGAAGAGCATTAAGAGCATCAGAACAGACAGCAGCTCCATCTTCATGTGGAACGTGTGGAGTAGTCAGGGCTTGAAAAGGAATAAATATAAACATGTAATCATGCAATTTGCAAGGAGAAAATGCTGATCCAGGCACTGCAAGGTAGCACATGTTGGGAAAAATAATCCCTAAGTGCGCCATGCAGAGCGTGCCTGGGCTGACAAAGCTCCAGCTGACTGTGTGATCCAAGGCCAGTGCCCACACAGCAGCCAAGGGTTGGACTCTGCCTCCAAGGAGGAAAGGAGTTCATGTGGACACGTGAGGAAGGGTCAGCTCAGAATGCTGGATTGTCAGAAAGATGCTGATGGCAAAGTGAAGCTGTGCAGGAAAAGAACAGTCATCCAAGGCAGTAAATGGATAAAAACACTCAAACTCCTGGCAAGGGGAGAAGGGAATTGCAGGGGAATGCAGAGGTGAATTTAACAGCAAAGGTTTGCAGGGGGTACATGAGTGAAGAGTAAAAATCACTCAGTATAGCAGCATAAGGTAGAAGAAATTAAATACAGGAAGAAGATGGAATTATGTCAAAGAAATCTGCACGAAGACTCTTCCTGAAGTGAATTTGGAGGGGTGGTTCTTATATTGAGGAAATCTTTGTTATAAAAATTACACTGTGGGATATTTCTTAAGGGATGATTTAGCTGTTGCAGTTCTAAATACACAATTCAACCAACTTTTATTTCTGCTTCATTTCTAAGCCCAATGGAAGGCCTTGGATTGAGGTGTTTTGGTTTTTTCACTCTCTTGCTCCCTGGTTTCTGCTCCCTGCACTGAGCCCTGCTGGGCTGGGCTTGGCTCTGTGCAGGAATCTGCCCTTCCAGGGGCTCCCCTGGCTCTGGACACTGGGATGGTTTGTGATCAGGGTGCAGAGGTGCAGCAGGGGGAAGACAGGGCTCTGTTTGAATGATTTGGGAATGGGGATTTCTTTGGGAAGAGACCTTGCTGTCAGTGTGGAATAAGGACATTCTGGGCAGCATCTTTCTGTTTAGGACATGGGTGGCAGCTCCGTTAGTTCATTTCCAAGGGTCAGGTGATGGTGCAGGACTGGGCTCTGGGAGGGAAAGAAGCCTTTTGCTCTGTAAATGTCCTCCTTCCTTCTGCCCCACTTTCTGTTCCCTATCCCTTTGCAAGCTGAGAGGAAGGAATTAATCCAGCCTGTCAAACATTCCGTCCAAGTGCTCTGCAAACAGATGGCTTTTGTCGAAGGCTGGTTAAGAGTCTCCACAAAGAGAGCTGAGAACCAGGGAACTTGTTCAGGTTAATAGTGAGTCTGAAATGACACACTGATGACACACACAGTGCACTGTTTGCTTGGAAATTAAATGTAAAACACCAGTGTAAAAGCAGCACCGAGTTCCCTCACCACACTGAGTCAAAGAAACAGTTTCAGCCAAGTGAGTTTTTGATTATGGTTACAAATATATTAAGTTGCAAATACATGAAAAATTCATTTCTTGCATCTGGAAACAACCAGGCGAGATCACTGATTATAAATGTTTTGTCTGTCACCATCTCTGCTCCTTTCCCTCCCCTTCCCCGTCTCATGGACATTATTCACTTATGTTTATTTCTTTCATTCTGTGTCTGTGAAGCTTCTCTGCCTTGCTCTAAGTCTGCAGTTTTCATGCAGCTGCCTCATCCAGGTACTCTCTTCTTTCATCATATTTGCACGAAATGCTGCTTGAGCTGTGTGAGGGTCGGGCTGTGGCATGAGGAGCAGTTACTGACATGGGAATGGCTTCAGCGAGCTCTAAACTGGGGCACTTCTTGGGGGATGCCAGAATATCTGAAGGTAGAGCAGATAAAGAGCCAGTCACGGCCTCAAGAATAAATCTGGCAGCAGAGAGGTGGATGCTTGGTGTGGAAGTCACTGTGCTGCACATGTGAAGCTCAACTGAAGCACTGTTTGGTGTGAGCTCTTTAGATTTACCAGGAGTCAGCTCTAACCTCGGTGACTCACCAGCAGACGTGAGTTCTCTGGGCTGAGCTGCAGCAGACAGAAGGGCACTGGATCAGGAGCTCCACACCACTGCATTTATGCTTTGTGTGGAGAACCAAGAGAAAGCTGCAGAGGAGGGTTTTTGCTCACACCGTGGGTTGTTCCTGTCCTCAGCGTAGTTTGGGGTTTGTGCTGCTGCCCACGCAAGGAGAGGAAGGTGCAGCCTGCAGCAGCCTCTGCTGGAGCCCTCACACTGTTGCTGTGCCACGTGTGGAGGGTGTTCTTTGTTCTCATTAATGCCACTGACAATCACTTTCTTGTATGTAATTGTGGAGATGTCACAGTAACAGGATTTTGTTCTAACTTTTGTATTCGCTGTCAGACATCCTAATTTTTGCTGCTGATTGTACTTGTAGCCTCTTGCCTAAAACCACCCCTCCTGCTCCTCGTTCTTGTGCTGCACCTGCCATGGGTGTGAGGGTGTTAAACACTCATCAGTCACACCGTGACAGCTACTGAGCCACTGCTGCAGGGCTGATTAACTCACAGCAGAGGCAGCAGGAACAGGAACAGTTGCCTGGGAGCAGGTCTGCACTGAGCACAGCTCTTGGCTTCTGGGGCTTCCAGTGCCGGTGCCTGAGGCTCAGTGACGGCTCTCACGGCAGGTTTGGGGTGTTGTCGTCGTGTCAGCACCAAGTTTACACTAAAGCAGTTCATTTTTGGAGTTTGTTTCATGTGAGACTTTTAGCAAACCAGAATAGTTATCTTGTCCTGCAGAGAACATCTGAAGCTTCTCAGAAAGGTTTAAGTATGTCAGTTGTGCCCTCAGAAAGGGCACAAACCTCGGCCTGTCCCCCACAAGCCTCTTCCTGCCACTGGTGGGGCTGAACTTGGGCAATAGCAGTTCTTGTGAGGAGTCCCAGTCTGACCTGCTCTGTGCCTGTTTCCTGTTAATACCCTCCGTACAAAACTGTTTCTTTACTTGTTAAAAGTCGATTTGATGGTTGGATTTGATCTTAAAGGTCTTTTCCAACCGTAACGGTTCTGTGAGTCTATGAACTGTTTTTACTGACAGTTTGCTGGGGTTTGAATCATTACAGTTGGTGTCTGCGTTTGACACCCAGCTGTTCAGGTGAACCTCTGCATGGGTTCTGTTCCTGCTGAACGTGCAGCACGAGCCAGCTGAGCCCTTCACTGTCCTGGCAGTGAGACAGAGTCCTCTGAACGCTGATCTGTACCTTATGTGCTTTTACTGAGCTCGTTTGTGAGCCAGGAGTCAGTGTTGAGGGGAAGGGTGGGTACCTGAATACACAAATTTTCTCTGGTAGCAAGAATCAGCCTCTGCCACTGCAGCAGAACCCGGTGGGTTCAGAAATGAACCTTCCTCTCCCTGCTGTGCCTGTTCCACAGCAGCCGCTGATTTTTGGCTGGAGGAAGCCCGTAAGTTTGACAGTGTCGGCCCTTCCTCCTGGAGAATGCAAAAGCAAGACTGGAGTCCAGCTCGCTGGCTCAGTGTCCTCCCAGCGCTCCTCCCCGGGCTGCCCGCGGGACAGAGCGGTGCCTTCGCTTCTCTGCCTCGTCCTCCTGCCCTCACCGAACCAGACCTTTGGTTTCCATCAGGCACACAGGATTTCTTGCTTTTCCTCTCCCTTTGCCTCTGCCGGCCCCAAGGGCTGCAGGCAGGCAGGGAGGGAGGGAGGGAGCAGCTCTGTGGCCCTGACCTGCCCGTGGGCGCCAGGGCGGGCGGGTCCCCCCGGCCCGGGGGCTCCCGGCGAGACTCAGCGCGGGCCTCGTGTTTCCACAGGGATGGACAAGGAGAACGTGGAGCTCTCGCCCACGGCCGGCCACGCCAACAGCGGGAGGATGCGCCACGGCTCCGCCAGCCAAGTGCAGAAGCAGCGAAGCGCCGGCAGCTTCAAGCGTCACAGCATCAAAAAGATCGTGTGATTGTCGCTTTAATTTTATTTTCTATCTTTGGACCCGACTGACAGGCCGGCCCCTCACGGAGGGCCCCGCGCCGGGTGTGATGCTGCACTTGATTTGTACAGTTCCCATCCCGTCGGCCGCGTGGCCAGATGATCAGCTCCTGACCCATTGCCTGAGTTAACGCCTTCATCCCTCCCTTCTGTTTGGTTTGAGTGTTCCAGAGCCGCGTGGATCCCGAGGGACGGCGGAGCCGGGGGAGGTCTGGAGTGCTGTGACGCTGCAGAGCCGCGTCGCGTCCAAATCCAAAGCCATTTCCCGAAACAGCCCCGCTGTGCACCTGCTCTGGCCTGGGGTGTTCCTGCTCTAAAGGGAAGTGTTGATCCTTAACCCTCTTTGCACACCTCAAGATAGTGGCTTCCCGAGCCAGGGAAGTTTCTCTAATCCTGGTTTTAATCCAAACATGTAAGATTTTAGCTGTGGACTTTTTTTTACCATACTGAAAAGAAACTCACGATAGCCACAGTACACTGAGCTTAACAGAAGTGGTGGATTAGGTTAAATTTCATGTAATTAGCAATAAATGGGAGAGGAAAAGGAGGCTGCAGGAGCCCCTCATTCCCCAGCTTCACACACTTGGACTGTACATGGACCAGACTGGACAAACTGGCTTTTTTCCCCAACCTTCTTTTTTTTTTCCTGTACTTTACTGACCTGGGGAAGGTGGTATAGGGGGAAATCCCCGGGAACTGCCCCTCGGGCTGTCGTTGTAGCACTGCGGGAAGTTTTATCGCCTCTTCCATCCACGGAACCCGCGCTTGAGCGCTTTAGTTCTGCCCTTCCCGACAGAGCTCCCTGCAGAGCAGCCAGTGGGGATGGAGGAGCAGCGGGGTGGATTCACTCCCGGCTCTGGGGAATGGTGTTGGCAAAGCTGCCCCTGTGCTGCCGGGGCAGGCACAGCAACAGCCACGTCTGCTCGAGGTACATGAATTTGAGTGAACTGACACTGTTGGGTCAGTCCCGGGGCAGGGCCGGGGCTGCCCCTCTGCCCACGGGACCCCCGGGGCGGGTTCGGGGTCCTGCAGGGGTTCCAAGAACTGCAGGTGCTGCCACTGGTCACTGCCAGCGCTCTGGTGACAGCGCTGGGCACGTGCTGCGGTGCTGGCGAGGGAGGAGGCGGGAGCTGGGGCAGGGTGTCCCTGGGGGCTCACGCAGCTCCTGCTCGGGAACAATTCCACTTCCCAGTTTCACATCCCTGTGCTGTGGTAGGAATCAACAATCCTTTGGTGGCTTTAAAGGAAAAAAACACCTATCCACTAGGTAAAAGCCAATCCTCCAGTGCAATCATTAATGGCTTTCAGTAAATCAAACTCCACAGCTAAATTATTAGAGAATGGTACAATTAAGGGTTCCGATTTTATTGCTATAGCACACAATTCCCATGTATCCACACCGTAACAATGTAACATTTATGTAAATAAAATTACCTTTATTGTATTGATTCATAAAATAACAATTTCTTTAATTTGTTTACAGTCCTGGAAAAGCTATGAACACAAACTTCATATGCAAATAGTTTGTTTGCCAAAACAAGAGGAAAACTTAGGATTAGCAGCCTTGGAATAAACACATTAGAAAAATGAAGTGGTGCAATTAACCCAATCCCTTCACTCGGGGTGGTGCAGGTGCTGCAGCAGGAACGTGGTCACTGGGGACACGGAGCGGGGTGTGAGCGGGGCCTGAGGCTGAGCCTTGGGGTCCCCAAGTTAGAAACTGTTGTCATCTCACACCTCAGATTGTGAGGAACCACCCCTGGTGTCACTGTGGTTTGCACGGGGTTGTACCCAATGGAGCTGGTTCCAGCCCTCCCCCTTTTGCTGAAGACAAGGAACTGTAGAAGCCTGAGGATTTGTAGGTAGGAGGAAAACAAGAATCTCTTGTAAAGGTGATTCGCTGTTTTCAGTTGTTTCTCCTACGAGCAGGTTTCCTGTAAAGAGGAACAGGAATTCCAGAGGAACTGCCCAGCTGGTTTTGCTTGGGCAGAGAGGAAACCCTTCACTGTTCTGCATTGCCCACGTCAAAAGTGTCCCTCCTTCAGAACTGCTGCGTTCTCTGCAGCACAGAGGATGTGAGAGCACGGGGGACAGTGATGAAAATCACCTTCCCTGAGGAACTGCTCCAAGCTCTCAGTCCCAGCTAAAAATACGGTCTTTTCATAAAGTCAGTGAACAAAATCTAATCTCCTCTTTCCTGGAAGGAAGGAGTTGGTTGGAGGTTCCCCTGTGTGAGAGGGCCTGGACTCTGGCTGAGCAGGGGTGTCAGACTCCTGTGTCAGGTAGTGGGGGTGGAACTGGGGTGTAAGGACAGCTGATGGCCAGGGTTTAATTTGGGATCATGTGTGCCCCGATATGCAGGAACGTTGTCTTGTACTGGTTGTTGGGAAGCTTGTGCTTGGCTCACAGGGAAGCACAGCCTCTGTGTAATGATTAAACTCCAATCAGTAATTAGTTGTTGAGTGCCTTACTGTCTCTCCGTTGTTCCCCTGCTCCCTCCAGCAGCCACTGCTGGGACTTTGCCTCTTTTTCTTTCTCATATCCTCCTTCCTTTGTTCTTTCCCTGTTTGAGCACTCTCCCTCCTGCCCCGTTCCAGCCCGGGCTGCTCCACCTCTGCCCACGTGCTGCTCGGGCCGTGCTGCCGGTGAGCAGCAGTTGTTGCTGGTGACACTGCGGGTCTGAGAGCAGCAGTTGTTGCTGGTGACACTGCGGGTCTGAGCCCC
>JAYRBT010000051.1:945449-978084 GCA_036023395.1 Myiotriccus ornatus
GAGCAGCAGTTGTTGCTGGTGACACTGCGGGTCTGAGAGCAGCAGTTGTTGCTGGTGACACTGCGGGTCTGAGCCCCGGCCCGGGTCCCCCGTGCTGGCCACTCTCCAGGCAGCCCACGGGCCACCGGCAGTGGCTGCAGCTCCAGTCCCTGCTGCAGGGCTGGAGCTGCAGCCCCGGAGTCCCCGTGCTTTGACATGGAAACTTTAGATGCAGAAAATCCCAACAGGAACACGTGGACCACATAACACCCTCACAGGGATCGTGTGTGACACCCCTGGCTCAGAGCTCGTTCCCACCCCACACTGACCACAGCTCAGTACTGTAAAGACAATTAACATTCTGTTTGTGTTGATATTTTCCCTGACTTAAAGATAACTCAGTAGTATTTGAATAGTGCATAACCTACCTGTAATGATGCTGATGTTTCTGCTTTACCGTGCATGAGGTTCCCCAGACAGGGAACATTTCACTAAGTCTCGTGGGCCGAGCCCCTGGCCCGTGCCAGGGCTCGCTCTGACCCGGGTTGTAGGTTTTAGGGCTTTTTCTGTTTCATTCTAAGGTTAATTTCTATCAATGTCATGAAGCACGTCCTACTGTTATGCAACAAACCACAGACAGTCACTCGGAGTGTTGGTCCCACCTTTTTTTTTAATGCAGTATATTCACCTGTAAATAATTTTTGTGTAAAATTTGACAGAAAAGTATATTTACTACACTGTAAATACATGTGACAATATATTGTATTATTTTGCTTTTTTTGTAAAGCAGTTAGTTGCTGTATATGTATAACATATAAATTTGATTATTCTAGTGTTAGTAACTGTTAACTCCTCCTCCTCCCTGTCGTTTGAAGCAGAAGTTGTGTCCGACACACTCACCCCGGGTGTGGTCTCACTGCTCTCCCGGCCCCTGGGGCTTCCCTCCTCCCCAGTGCTGTCCTTGCAGCCGCAGAGCTGGAGTGTGAGCCTGGCCCGGCGCCGGGGGAGCTGAAGGTCAGAATGGTGGAAACCTGGTTTCAGATAATTATTGTTCACCCCTCTCCCCTCATGTATGTACTTTCCCTTTTTTTTGAAGTAAAATGTAAATTGAACCTGCTCCCAGTTGTTTGAAGGTCATTCCCGGGGGCTGTGGTGTGAAGGTGGTGGACGTTGACATCCCTGCTCTGTTGGGACAGTGAGTTTGGGTGGGTTCTTTGGGGCCGAACCAAGGGATCCAGCCCAGTCCCAGACCCAAAAGCCCACTTTTTCTGGGGAAAATTAGAACCAAGTTGAAATCCAGTGTCTGGGGTTTGTCTTCCCAGACTGGTGCTGCTCTGGGTGTGGGAGCCTGCACAGATCTAAGTAATGGAAAACCCAACTGCCTGTGGTGACTGAGGACAGAACAAAGCCCGTTGTCATGAATTTCATGTCACTTCAATAAGATTATCATAACTGAATAATAAATCAGAATACTTCTTTTTAAAATGTAAATTTAATATTGTAATAAAACAGCTGCTTGGTCTTTAAAGAACAATTCAGTATAATTTGTCTATTTGAGCTTTTCTAGCTTAGAAGCTTGAGGTTTCAGCTGTCAGACAACTTCTATGACAAATGATTAATCACACCTATTTTTCTTTTAGGGGGATACATTACTTTCCCATTAAAAATGTATAAGTACTTGTGTTCTGGCTTTGTGAATCGTAAAAGGATGTAAAGACACATTAAAGTGTGACTGCATTGACTTCTTCTGAGACATCTTATTGTTCCTGCACAGTGAGCGGACAGACAGACCTGCAGACACCTGGCCAGGTGACTCCTGCCGTGCTCCTGGTGCCAGCTGGGGCTGCCCGAGTGGAAGAGCAGCAGTTTGGGAACTGTTCCATTTCAGGAGCACATTTTCTTTCCTTTAGAAGAAATTTCCATTAGTCCTAAACTGGAGCTCCAGTGGGAGCCGACTCCTGAGCAGCACCTGCTCAACCACTGCTGCCAAAAACATTCCTAAGGGTCCTCTCTTGGACAGTGGAGCCTCCCTGCTGCTTGAGATCACAGATACACTGTAGCCACAGGGATGAAATGAAAGGAGAAAGAGTTTCACTTCAGCGATGTCTTTATGCAGTTGGAAGAACTAAGGGGAAAATTGTACCCTTGGAGCAGGCAATTCTGTCTAAGGAAATAGCTTCAAAATCCCTGCCCAGCTGCTGATAAAATACTTTACAATGGAAAATAATAATGTAAAAATACACTGATGTGGGGATACAAATTCTGTTAATGAGCTAAGAACTCTACAAAGAGGAAGAGAAAGGAAGTTGTTAATCACAAGCAGTAAATCTGACCCATAATATGAGTGGCTCATTCCTAAATATTAAGCTGTCTCTCTGGAATAAATATTTCCAAATACCTCTGACTTGGAATAACAAGTTTTCATATTTTAGATAGCCCAAAATTTACACTAAATTTGTAATTCCCTTAATAGGAGACTTCCCTTAAGCGTGCTGAAAAGCTGCAAACAAACAAGCAGAGACATTAAAATTAAAGCCCTTTCCTGTCCTTGCTGCATGTTCCTGGCTGACCCCAGGATGGCTCAGAGCTGTCCCTGAAGGTGTCCCAGTACTGTCATGGGTGAGATGGGTGAAGTCTGGTCCCTTAGGCCTTACCATAGGACCAGACTCTGCTGCACTGGTCACTTCTGCCCTTGTCAAGTGCTTTTTATTGTCTGTCCTCCCCTTAGGCCCCTCTGTGTGGGGCAGGTGACAGCACACCTGAGCCTAAACAGTTCTAAGGTGATGAGTCAGCTGGTGTCACAGAACAGCCAAAGCCAAGCTCCTGCAGCTGGGCAGTGCTCCCAACAGTCCCTCGCAGAGCAGCCACGGCCTTTCCCACTACTGCAGTCAGGATTTCCAGGCGTGGATCCTTTGTGCCTTGGAACAGGGGCTCCCGTTGACTGCTCCTCTGTCTGACAGGCGCTCAAATGAAAATCACTCCCAGGGTTGTGTGGGTGGAGAGTGCAGAATAACATGTCCCATGATGTGACTTGTTCAAACAAGTATGGGTTTGTTCTTCAAAGGAATCGTGAAAGAACCTCTGACGACGGCATCTTTCGGGATATTCAAATGACAGCACTATAAATAGCCAGGAGTAACTACTTGCTCAAGAAAATCCCACTGAACTATTAAATTGTATTTTAATTTTTTTTCTCATAGCATACTGTCCTTCAGAGAAACTAGAAATATCTGTTCTGCTGCTTCCATCCCCAGTCAGGGACTGGGAGAGCGAGGTCTGCCCGGAGAGCCGGGTGTGCAGAGGACATGGCACATGCACTGAAGAACTGGTGGCCCAGCCCCCTCCTCCTCCTCGGGCTGTGAGGACACAGGTAAATGAAATGGCCAGGTCCAGAAGAGGGAGGTCAGGGACAGACCTGACTGGGAGCGAGTTTTCCAAGCTCTAGTTACCAACTCTGCTTCGTGAGGCTCCTTGTTCAAGGTGTAAGTTGTCAGGCAGGGGGGCAATGGGTGCCTCTGTCTCACCTCTCTTGGCTCCTTTCCCTTAACTTGTTTTCCATGAAGTTCCTCCACTTGCTGTTTGTGCTCCCCAGCTCCTGCACCATGTGAATGGGCACAGCTGTACCTGCACCTGGGATTCCCACCAAAGATGCTACCCCTGAGATGCTGACAGGCCTTACCTCTTCCTTTCTCCTTTGTGTGGTGCCAGTTTTTCTTGCCGGGAACACTTGCTTGTTCAATCCTCATGAAAATGGATCAGGCAGGCTGGAAAGCTGTTCCCCACTCATGAAAACTCCAGAGACACAAACTGGTTCTATCAGGAGAAGGTGACCTGTCACCCAGGGAAGCAGTTACTCTGTTAGCAGGGTTTGGTTTATTTACAAGCAGTGTGATTTGATCTTTACTTCACAGATGTTTCTCTGTTCGCTGCAGTGAAGCTCACGGCCTCTGGCTGCTGTGAGAGCTCAGCCAGGCGCTGCCACAGCGCAGGACACGGATCTGTCCCACGAGCTCCACCGTTTGTGGTCCCCGTGTGTGACAGACACGGGCTGTGGTTGTGACCTTGGACAAATCTGAACATGTGTCCACCAGGCATCGTAAACGCCGCAATTGCCCAACGGTCACAGCCAAGGATGGCTGTCAGTTGGGAATTCTTAACGGACAAACTGCTGAGATCCTCAGGTTAATGGCATTAAAAGGGCAAAGTCTCCGCACCAATGGATTTTTCCGCCTCGAGTGTGGCACAATTTGTAGTCTTTAAGAGGGTATTAATTCCTGACTGCTCTAAAAAAAGACTGAGGCGAATCAGAAACTTTTCAGAGAAAAATATTTGGACAAATCAGTGATTTAGGAAGGACAATCCCACTGAAACACAACTGTAATTTCTCCAAGTTACTCATTTACACTCCCACGTACCAACTGCCTGCTGCAGACACGTGTAAATAAACACCTGGCAGGTTTGCCCCCAGCCAGCCTGGGCAGTCCAGTAAACCTCCCGTGTCCCAGAGTGAAGGCGTTTCCAGCAGGTTTCTGCGGGATGAGAGCTGGGGACTGGAAACGGAGGAGGCTGATTGGGGAATAATCCATCTAGATGAAAAGGAAGCTCAGGCTTTCAAGCTGGCAGGAGGCTTGAAGGATTTTCCTGCACTGTTGCAGCTCCCACTGGATGCCCCCAGGAATAGCTCTGGTTTATAACTCACTCTTGCTCTGCTGCTCCCTGTTCCTGCCCCAGGGCAGGCTTGAATGAGCCGCCTCGCTCTGGCCTGTTTCTTCCCTCTGACTTTGCCACCGAGTTTCCAAAAGATACAAAGGCAGCCTAAGTTGTTCCAGGGGGAAATCCAGAGGCAGCTGTTCCCACAAAGCCAGGCCCGGTGACAGACCCAGAGCAGGACCTCAAGCACTGCAGTGTCCCGGCTGCGCGGGAAGGAGCAGCTCCCAGCACACCAGGCTCCTGCCACGCCGTGTCTGTCCGTGCAACTGCGCTGGACTGGAGAGAGGATACACCACTGCCAAACCGCCCTCCCCGCGCAGCCCCGAGCCCTGGCTGCTGCTGGGGCTGCTCCTGTCTCACCCCGGGGCCTCTCGCCTCTCGCCAGCCGGCTCTGCAAATTCCCGACCTCCTCCGAGCCGCGACAGCGCTTTCCCCCAGTCTCCCCCAGGTGCCCTGCCCGGGACCCGCAGTCACACAGTGTGCCAGCGCTTCTCTGCTGTGCATCCCCCAAACCTCAGGAATCATTTACATACACTGGATTTTCTTTCAGGGATGCCAAAAGCCCTGGGGGCAAATGTCGCAAGCATTAAACAATAACATGAAAAGTCTCCATGAATCCTGACTTGGTGCTGCTGCAGCCAAGCTGTCACCTGGCCTGAACGCAGGTTTGCATTTCTCGTTCTGGGCAGGGGCGGGACAGGCCCGGGATGGGGGACACGGAGGGACCGGGCTGGACCAGGGCCCCCAGCGCCGGCTCCCCGAGAGCACCGCGGGACGGGGGACCCTGCCGAGCCGCGGCCAGGAGCGATGCCAGGGCCGGGAAGGGTCCCGGCCCCTCGGGAGCGATCCCCATCCATCCGGGAAGGGTCCCGGCCCCTCGGGAGCGATCCCCATCCATCCGGGAAGGGTCCCGGCCCCTCGGGAGCGATCCCCATCCATCCGAGAAGGGTCCCGGCCCCTCGGGAGCGGTCCCCATCCATCCGGGCAGGGTCCCCATCCATGCCGGGAAGGGTCCCCATCCATCCGAGAAGGGTCCCGGCCCCTCAGGAGCGATCCCCATCCATCCGGGAAGGGTCCCCGTGCCGGGAAGGGTCCCGGCCCCTCAGGAGCGATCCCCATCCGGGAAGGGTCCCCATCCATCCGGGAAGAGTCCCGGCCCCTCAGGAGCGATCCCCATCCGGGCAGGGTCCCCATCCATCCGGGCAGGGTCCCCATCCATCCGGGCAGGGTCCCCATCCACCCGGGAAGGGTCCCCATCCACCCGGGAAGGGTCCCCATCCATCCGGGCAGGGTCCCCATCCATCCGGGAAGGGTCCCCATGCCGGGCAGGGTCCCCATCCACCCGGGAAGGGTCCGACTCCCTCAGCCCCGCCGCGCTGAGGGCGGGGCCGCGCGCGCGGGCGGCTCTCGCGGGACGCGGAGCTCTCGCGAGAGGGGCGGGGCGGGGCGGGCGCTGCGTGTCGGAGCCGGCGGCCCGGCCGGGCGGCACGTGGGGCAGGGCCGGGACCGGCACCGGCGGCACCCCCGGAACCCCCGGACCAGCGGGACCACCGCACCGCCGCCCGTGAGCGCCGCCGCCCGTGAGCACCGCCGCCCGTGAGTACCGCCGCCCGTGAGCGCGGCCGCCGGCGCTCCGGGGCCTCGCGGGGCAGCGGCCGCGCCGCGCTCCCCCCGCCGGTGCTGCCGTGCCCGTGCTCCCCGCGGGCAGCGCGGCGGGAGCGGCCCCGCACGGCCCAAGGTCAGCGCCGCGGCCCTGCGCGGGGCCCCGGGGCCGGGCGGGCTCTGCCGGTGCTGTGTGTGTGTTTGTGTGCGTGTGTGTGTGCGTGTGTGCGTGTTTCACCCCCCGGCTCCCCGGGCCGGCCCCGCCGTGGCTGCCCCGGGAGGCCGGAGCTGAGTCGGGCGCTGCAGGTTGAGGCACCCCGTGTTGTCTGCCGCGTGTCTGGTCCGGCGAGCCTCGCCTGTGTTATGGTAATGGCCTTAAAAACTGTTATTAGCAAACTTCTGATGCGTTGCTGTGATTCCTTTTGTTTGTAAGCCAGCGTGGAACACAGTCAGGAGCAAAGGAATTAAATTGTGTTGCTACTGAGGAGGTGATGTTTGGAGAGCCTTGCTTTCCTGGGAGAATCCTTGTCGTTTGACTTGTGTTGTTCGTTTATTTTTTCTTCTTCTCCCTCCTGGAAGCCAGTGGGATCTAAGCTACTCGTGTTCCAGAACTGGGCAGCCTGCTCTGTGCTTGGCCACGTGCGGTGTCACAGCAATCCACAAAGCAGCAATCCCAGGACAGACAGGCAGCCTCTTCATGGGATTTATCCAGAACAGCGGGAAACGGAGCTGACCGCAGCCTGTGTAGGGAAGAAGTCAGGGGCGGTGGAGTGGCAGAGATGGGGCCTTTCTGTGTCCGCAGGGCTGTGCTGCACCTGCCGAGCGTTGCCGGCCCGTGGACTTTGTCTCAGGTGGAAGGAGCGGGTGGTTGCTGGGGAAGGTGTTGCACTGGTGTAACTCCGCTTCCCTCCGGCTGGCGTTGTGAATGATCTACCAGCGCAGCCCTGGGGGAGCACGTGGGGTGTGGCAGAGCAGCACAACTCTCTGGGCCCTTCCCGGGAGCTCTTGGACCAGAGCTGAGGGAGCAGCTGGGCCGAGCTCGCTCCTCGGCCGGGGTCCCTGTGTGACCCAGTCCAGGTCCCTCAGCCTCCTCATTCCTTAATGAGCTGCTTGTGTAAAGGGTGAAGGACTGTCCAGGCACCTGCTGAGCTGCTGGACCTGTCCTCCAGCAATGCCCATGGAGCTGTGGTTCTGGAAAGGGGCAGCACAGCTTCATTTCGAGCATCTCCTTCTCAGTTCGCTGGTTTGCTCGCGCGTGCTGCACAGTGTGCTGGGGGAAATGATAACTTTTGAGCAAGTTAAAAGGGCTGACAATCCTGTAGAGCTTGAGCTGTGCTTGAAGTGTGATGGAATCCACCCTCTTACTGCAGCACTCACTGTCCTGGTCCCGCTCACCTGACAGTCCCTGAGCTTCTGCTTCAGTGTTTCACTGAGCTCTTGAAGGACTCTTAAGAGCTCTCCTGGGGTTTATGAAGGTCAGTCTCTCACCAGTGTCTTCTACAACAGGCTGTTTGCTCTCAGACATGAAAAGTAATGTTAGGGCTGGAGGGTCTGTGTGGATGGCACTGCAGGAACCCAATTCTTATGTGTGGTAGTAGCTGTTTCTTACTCAGGAGCGCTCTCCTTATTCACACTGGGTTTAGAAACCCATCTAGGAACCACAGTCCTTTTTAGAGATCTCTAGACATGCTCTGAGATGCTAATACTGAAAATCATCAGCTGCCTGGAAAGGCTTGGCTTTACCCTAGACACCTCACAGTGGCTGAAGTGAGACAACAGGAATTCCCCTCGCTGCCCAGGGTGTGAGGTGAGGGTACCTGCAGCTCAGACCCACCACGGCCCGGCAGTCCCCAGCTCCTGCAGATTCCCTGGGGAGTTAACTGTGACAGGAGTTTGCTGGAGGATTGCAGCCAAAGCTCTCCGAGCCAGCAACAGTTGATTTATGGTGTTGAGACTCTCGTGTTCATTTTGAAAACATTGCAGGCTGGCTGTGGGGGGATTGCAGAGCAAGTGCACTTCTGCAGTAGCAGTTATCTGAAGAGCATAATGCTTTAAAAGCAACATACCCCACTTATCCGTGCTTCTCACTGTTCATGTGCACTTCACTGCTGTGAAGAAACGATTTAAGGTATTTCTAGTGTCCAAGGAGACTGTAATAGGATCGAGGCTGATATCCCAGTTGCCCTTAGCAACATCTAGAACTAATAAAAAACATTAATTACAGCATTAATTACTTATAATTGTTTCATGTTTCAGATCTAATGATTAGCCTTTTTGAAATCCTGATTTCTAACTACAGTGCTTCTGTGGAGCTCTTAATGCAAATAGCTGGTTAGACTTCGTGAAGTGATGATTAACTTCAGGCAGCCATGCTCAGGTACTCTGAAAAAGCTGTTTTATTCAGCAGGTGTTTAATATCTCCTGGAAATTAAAGCTTTTGCATTTCTTTTTCATGGGGATTGCTAGAAGGGGACATATTTGCATGTCCCTCACTGCTTTTTCAAGTGTTCTGTCTTCAGCTGCTTTACTGTGAGTTTTTTGTGGATTCTGTCCAGCGTTGCTGCCCCTGCACTTTGTCAGCTGGAAGGTGACTCTCAGTTTACGGGCCCTGCACGTTATTGTTAGCAGAGCTGAATATTTCATAAAAGATCCCTTAAGATCATTCTTGAGCAAACGAATCCCTGCTGCAGACCTGCTTGCCTTTGACCTCTGCTGCCACCTGGCACTGAGGATGAGAAACCTGCCATGTGCTGGGGCTGATTTTTGACTCTGGGTATAAATAGCAGCAGTTAGCTCGTGATTTGCATGAGCCTCTGGTGCTGGGGGCCTTAGCTTTGCATGGGGGTAAACCTGGGAACTGGAAGTGTCTGGGACACTTTGTAGTGTGTATCCCCATAAATCTTAGGGCTGCAATCCCGTGGTTTCCCATTCCTTAGAGAGGAACTTGTTTTTGTTATGAACTTGGACTTGTATTTGGATTTCTCGTTGAAATGCAGGGGTAGGGAGAATTCTTTGGTGTTCGTGGGTGCAGGAAAGAAATTAGCACATCCCTTCCCCAAAGTATTTCAAGTTGAATGGAGTGCTTGCTGCCTGTTAGGGAAGGTGGGCTCCCCTCTCTCCAGCTGGAATCCTTTTTTTCCATTCCTTGTGTTTCCTTCGGCTCCATGTGACTGTAGGAAGGTCATTTGATCTGTGCCTTGGCTTTGCTTTTTGAAAAGGGCTGCCAAAGCTGGGGAGAGGAGGCAGCTTGCAGTGCAGGGGAGGCTGTTCTGCGTGAGAGCTGCCCCTCGTGTGACCCAGGCAGGGGCTTGGGGACGCTGCCGTGGTCGCAGTGAACGTGTCTCTGCTTAGGTCTCCTTGGAGCACTTGTTCATGCACACAAGGTACCTCCCTGCCCGTTCAGTCTGAGTGCCTCCCCAGCACAGACAAACACAGGGCACCTTCCTCGCTGGTGTTTGCTATCCTTCCTCTCTGGGAAGGGTACAAACTTCTTCTGCAGCTTCTCGCCAAGCCCCGGGCTCGAGGCTTGCAAGCAAACTCCGCCGTGTTTTGCTTTCCTGGGCGAGCCTGGTCCAGCGTTGTTTTGGGAGCTGTTTGCCAAGGTGTCCTTGCTGTGAGCAGGGCTGGCTGCTGCCCCCACGTACCTGGAGAGCTGTTTGGTCTCGGTGCCGCTCTTGGCTCGCTGTCTCCTGCAGCACTATCAGTGTGCTGTGATGTAAACCTCGCTGTCCCGTCTCCTTGAAAACACGAGTCTGTTTTCTGTCCTGTGTGCAGAGGATATTGGAAGCCCTTGGTTAGTTTAGTCTCAGGTTTGTGGAAATTGATAGAGATGCAAGGCATTTGACTTGGATTGTTGCTTTGAAGTTTGAATTTATAATCTGTACCTGGAGTGGCTACTTACACTGTGTTGCCCAGAGCAAGGGCTGCATTGGCTTCTTTGGTGTAGAAGCAAACACAAAATGCTAAGTATTGAATGCATTTTTTTTCCTGAAATTCTGCAAAATAGTTATATTCTCCAGCCTGTGTGACAATGCAGAAAGAATGAAAGATGATAACATTTTTCCCAAGTCCAGATTTTTGTAATATGTTGGGAAGTTATAAAGGTAATAAGAGCTGCTTTGCCTGTACTGTGGGGGTAGCAGTGAAGTGGTGCAGAAGCCTTTTCTGAAGTTTGCTGAAGTATCTGAGAGACCCTTCTGGGAAAACAGGGAAAAAGCTCTTGTGCCTCCCTCTGCAGTAGAGGATTCACAGGGAGACACTACCTGGGGTGAGGAAACCATAAATAATGAAACAACTGAAGCAGGGAGGTAATAAGATACAAAGTGCAATATGGAGCTTAATAACCTGATAGGGTTAATATTAATTACAAACTGCTCATTATTGCAGAGCAGGAGGAGCCCTCGGGGCCTTGGCTGACTGTGAGGCCGAGTGTGGTGAGGGCTGCTGGGGGTCAGTTTGTGTCTCTGTGAACTTCTTGATTTGCAAAACATCTATTAAAAAAACCCTACAGATTGGGTTTTTTCAATAATAAAAGCACTGATGATTTTATTGTAAACCTCTGCTTCTGAGTGTGTAAATAAATAGGAACCATTCTGAGCCCTGTGTTGGCTTTAACGCTGCTGGAGCTGTGCGGGGCCAGGGTTTGGCTCCTGACTTAGGGGAACACACAGAACCATCAATGAATGTGGCAGGGGTTGTCCAGCTGTGAGGGGGCAGTGAGCTCTTGTAGGAACATCACTGAAGCTGACTACACTGAAGGTGGTTTTTATCTTGGAGATAAAAGGCAGCCTGGTGTTGGTGGTGTTTCTTGCTCCAGAGCACTAGTTCAGCTCTACATCAACCAGCTTTTTCAGCCTTTTACTTAAGTCACAATGTATGCTTTTGCAAATAGGAGACTGCTGGTTCTTAAATATTTTAAGGTTGTGGAGTGGCTTCATTAGTGGCTTTTCATTTGCAGAGCAGCCTGTTTCTTGAGCTCATAGCCCCTGTTCACTGGCCTGTGAAAAGATGGTGTTGCTTAAGGGGTATCTCTTGCTGTTCCAGTCTTTCAGTGCTGGTGTTTGAAGCAGAAATTGCTGCAGAACACTTACCTTTAATTAGTTAAGTATACAGAAACTTCCCTGTTGGCTTCTTTTTAAAACAGGTGTCGCGCAGTTTGAGATTTGGAGGCCTGGCTCCTACCTGTCTCTGGGTGTTTGTAGCTCCTGAGTCATGTTGCCTGAGCTTGTGGCTCTGGGTGATGTTTGGTTTGGTGGTGGTACACCGGGCTGGGCAGGAGAGGGGTGGAAAGGCTGTAAAGTCTGGTGGCCAAGGGACAGACACCCTGACCTGCAGCGTGTGGTGCAAGGGCGGGCAGACTGCTGTGGCTTCACAGCTCCCTCCTGTACGGTCAGCCCTGGGGATGCTGCCCTGCATGCAGAAAGCCCCTGTGCTCTCCTGCTGGAACCACACGCTCTCCAGCAGGACCTGGCAGAAGGTCCCTCCATGGTGCAAGTTCTGCCTCCTTGGTCTTGTATGAAACCCGAAGGAGCTGCAGTTGGATAAGGCAGTGCCAGTTCAACTTTCGATGAAAATATGCCTCGTGCCAAGGGTGGGTTATGTAAGTCTTTACGTCTGTTTCTGTGCAGTAGCTTTTCTTATTTTAGGGTTAACAGTAGGGCCTCCGGTTCTTTAGGTTTTTGTCAACTCCTGTTCTTATGCCTCCTATAAGGCAGAGCATGTGCTGCTAGTTATTTTTAGCATGGAAAATTTTAAAAGCCCACGTGGTCCCATTTAGTTTGAACCATGCCAGGCTGTCCGGTTCTCTTTCACCCAGATAGTATTTATTTCCCGAGCGCTGCATCGCTAACTATAGGGTTTGTTGGGAGGTGTCCTGGCCTTGCTGTTGAAGCTGCATTTCCAATTTAGCTGCCTGCTCCTTTGCTCTGTGATCCTTCAGGACGGGCTTTAATTCCAGCCTTGATTTCCACTGCTTTCAGGGTTTGGAAGCGTAGCCTCTCAAGTGCTGGGGCAGAGGGAAGCGGAGGAGCCGGGACCAGCAGCGCTGAGGGGTCCCTGCGGAGAATGGGGGCTCAGTCACTTGGGAGTCATCCTGGCCTCTCTCTTGGTAGAGACTCGAAGCAACTCGCCCTCAGAACAGACCTCCTTGGGCGTGGAAAGCCCTGAAATTCTGGAGCGAGTGCTCACTGAACTCCTCTCGGACGCTGAGAATGAATTATCTGACTTCCCTGGGAACCTCGTGCTGCAAACATTTCTAACCTTATAAGGCTGCGTGTGCTGAAGGGCTCTGTGTCCTGGCCAGGAAACAAGGTGGCTTAGAACTGCTCTAATGTGAACAAGTAGAGTAAGGTGACTGTCCTTGGCTTTTTTTCTAAGGTAGGTAATGTGTGCATTCTTTCTTGTCCTCATCTCCTTGTTCTTTACCAGGAGTTTTCCATAAATCAAGTCAGAGCACGGATTTGGAGAGCTGACTGACCCCTACTCTCCCCTTAATCCCATCCTGACCCGCTGCGGGGATTATTTAGCAAGTCAAAGTCTCATGTGCTGGCTGCAGCTCTCCAGCCCTGCCATGACACAAGGTGTGACATTTAGGGTGGATTCCTGGCATGCCAGAGGGAAGTGGAAGTGGCTGGTGGTGGGGTGAGCGCATACAGTGTGTGAGCTCCGCTATTTTTGATGCAGGACTGATGGGACCCTGCTTGTTGGGATCAGTGCTGGGGATCCAGTGCTTCCTGCTGGTTCTGCCTCCTACAAAGCTGCTCCTCTCCTGTCCAAAGCCTCTGGAGCTGCTGTGCTTCCCAGCTGGCTCCTCCTGCCCAGAGAATGCAGGGATTGCTGGGCCAGGCTCCCTCCCACTTGGCAGTGCTTGAGGGCATGTGATTTGACAAGTTGCCATTTTCTGTTCTGCTGCTGGCAGGAAAACCCCAGGCTTTCTTCCCCCATGCGTTCCAATGATCCCGTTGCCCCTGCAGTCCTGAACTGGCTGTCAGATTGGCGGCAGAGGGATGGCTTGGTCGCTCCTGAACGTGTTGGGAGGTGTCTGTGGGCTCTGGGGGCTCTCGTGGGGAGGAAGGGAAGGAGAAGCCGTGTCAGGCCTGTGGCTGGGCAGGTTCAGCCAGCCGTCCTCGGGCATCGCACACAGCCCTGCCGTGACCAGCGTGGCAAGAGCCGCCCGCTCGAGTCTTCCTGGACGTCTGTGCAAGGAGATGTTTGTTGGTGTCAGCTGTTCCCCAGCCAACCCGGCACTCCAGGATGTCTGCTGGCATCTCACACACAGTCACTGCCTTTCATCCTGCTCTAGCTGATGGGAGGATGTGGAATTCTCATTTAACACCATCCACGGTAGTAATGGAGCTCTGGCTAAAATAGTAAATTAAAAACATGGAATTTAATGAGCGTTGCAAGGAGCTGTCAGCTAATCCAGCAGTCCCCACTCATCCAAATATCACAAAGGAGTGCAGATCTTTATCCTAAATGATAATGTTCAAAATGACTCTTAGAACTGTTTTGTCTGCCAGACTTTGGGACAAATCTGTCCCTCTGTGAGGCATCCTGTGACTGTCTCCCTGTGCTGCAGAGCTGTGTGGGATGATTGTTTGAACAGTTGGTGCAACTTAGTAGGGAATCAGATAATAATAGGGCTGTCTGTTTAATCAGGAATGCTTGCTGGGAATGGACTTATGTGAGCTACTTTAATTTGGGTTTGTGGTGTGCCTGTGACACAGCTTGTAGGGTAGTTCTGCATTAATTACAACAACTTCAGTGCACAGCAGATGAGCCCTTGTGGTGGCTCACAATGTGCCATTGTGCTGGGCAGCATAAACGGGGACTTTTTGTCTTGGGGATGTACAGGCTTCACCCTTTCCACTTGCAAAAACCAAACTTCCACATCATTACATAGGTTTGTTGGGTTTTTAATTCCAAATCCCAGATGTTACCACTAACAGAAGGCTTACCCTGAGCAGTGAGTGCTGCTCCCTGACTGCATACAGCTGGCTGGGAATAACTGGGATTCAGTTACTTCTTAGTTATCCAGTTTATTTAATCAGACACAAATGTCCAGTGAACACACGCAAGTTTCCTGTGTAGAACAACATAAATGCCTCATTTGTGATGTCCTGGGATATTACTGAACTCCTTAAATCATGTCTGCAGCTGACCTTTAATTTGGGATCGAACAGGCAAGTTTCTAGTCCCTGACTCGTGTGCCTCAGTGTCTGGGCTCTGCGGGAAGCGGTGTGGAAGCAAGGCAGGGTCTGAGGTAGCGTGGATGAAGTTGTGTGGTCGCTCCTGTGGGATGGAGGTGAGAAATCTGGAGTGAATATTGAATTATCTGAGCTCTGACACTCGGTTTGAGCCCGAGGGAGGCACGGTTTTGTCCCCCAGCTAGAATGTAATCAGCTGCTGGTGAAGATCACGGCCCGAAGGAGCACTGCGCTGGGAGCTGTGCTTGGGACACTTGCTCTGATAACAGAAGGGGTTTTTACGGTTGAGACAGACTCAGCACTGGGCCAACTGCCTTGATTGTCCTCTCTTCTCATAGAAGTATCATGCTTCTGAAGAGGAACCAGATAATGCTCTTTTCCAGTGCGTGGTTCCCGTTTCTAGGATGTCGCTATCTCCTGCAAACAATCTTTATTTTTGTTGCTCCTTGGCAGGAGTCTCGAGGGCTGTTTGGCTTCAAGTCTGTCTGTATAAGCTTCCTCGCACACGTGGTGTTTTGCTTTAATTCCTGCACAGTGAAAATATGAACTTTGAGTGCTTTGCAGCAAGGCTGTGTGGGATGTGGTAACTGTTTAGCTTTGCATTCCAGCTGCAGACTTTCCTTAAGGAAAAGGAAAGGTCTGGCAGCCCTGTCTTGTGTGACCCAGGTGAGGCTTGGAAGTAGAGGAGCAGGACTGGGTCAGGAGTCTCCGTGGTGTCCAGGTGGGAAAGGAGTCATAGACTTTCTGGAGGAAAAGGGACAGCTGTTGGCTGTGGGGAGTCAGGGCAGTGAGTTTGGATGGAGAACAAACTTTGGAGCTGGGTTCCTAAGGTTTTAGAGAAGTGTGTGTTGTCAAACTCTGGAACGCTGGGGCATGGCATGCTGCCTTTCAAGGGGAGAGCTGGGGAGCCCTGCCATGTGTCAGGCCTGTCATGGAATGTTGTGGTACAGCTGGGCTTGAGCCCAGCCCAGTGCTGAAAAACCTGCTGTGCTGGGGGCAGGACTGACCTGCAGCCGAGAAGCTGGAGAAACAAGGGGAAATTAAGTGCAAAGGTGAGGTGAGGTGAAATCATGGAGTATAATGGTGAGAAATGTCCAGATATCCCTGGTCTTGGGTCAGGGTCTTGTCCTGTGGCCTGCTGCCAGAGCAGAGATGGGAATTTTAAGAGAGTCTGGAGCCTGTTCACGCTAATGGCAATACCTCAGGAGACTTTAGCCTTCCTGTTACCTTCTCTGTGACTACTCTAACATACTTTCTTTCTCCTTCTAGATATAGTTGCTGAAGCTCTGTACGATGGCTTTGCGCTTCCGCAATTTCGTCCCGTATGCCATTCCCGGAGTGCTGGCGCTTCTTGGCTGCTGGTGGCTATATTCCTGGAGAAAGAAGTACGCAAGCTATCGCGACAAACAGGCCATAGCCATCGGAAGGGAGAAGAAGGAAGAAATATCAGAGAGTGGTTCAGCACCCAAAGCAGAAGCGTGTGTTCCTCGCAGACGGCCTCGTCCGTCGCAGGAGGAATGCCGGGAGAACCCAACCTCGACCCTCCTGCTGCCCGCGGGCTCGACGACGCCCTCTCCTCTGTGCCAAACTCACGAGAGGCCGGATCTCTCACAGGACCTTCCAGACCCGTCGGGAACGACAGCTCAGCCCAGCACCCCCGAGGACGACAGTGAAAAACTAGAGACGATAGGATCCGCAGAGGGAAGCGGTGCCCCTGCTTGTGCCGCCCCCCCTCGCGTCCCAAAGAGCGCGGAGCTGAGCCCGGCACGCGGGTCAAGCTCCAGTGCAGACCGAGCTCAGCAGCCATCAGCATCCCTGGCACAAGAGTCTTTGGGAGTCAAGGTGGAGATCAGCAATGCAGAGCAGTCAGATGAGTCCGTGTTTAAGCCCCCTGAGGAAAAGCAGATGCCAGGAATTGTGCAGTCGGATACTGGCTCTGTGACAGCCCGTTGCTTGGGATTGGAGAAAGAAACCAATGCCCCACAAGCCTTTGTCAGTAAGGAAGCTGATGTTGTATCAAGTCATGAGGATTCTGCAGTGAAGATGTTACCGGGGAGTTTGGAGCCTGCCTGTTTGAAGCAGTCCAGGGAAGAGGAGATGCCCGAGTCCATCACCAGTGTGCCTGTGTGTCCAGAGGACACACAGCCAAAAGGAGACGAGTTGGAAGGAGAGAAGATTGGAGGCATGAGTTTGGACAAGGAAGTTGAGAAAATTGAGCAAGTAGCAATACAGATCATTTCCAAGGTCATTTTGGCAGCAACTGAGGAAGTGCTGTCGGGTTCTGCAGGCGAGGCGTCCCCGTGGATCTGCCAGGCCACTGTGGGCCAGGCTGAGGCGCCTGTGGGTGCGGGGAGCGGTGCTGCCCCAGGCCAGGTGCCCGTGCAGGGAGCTGCAGGGAGTGAGGACGGGGCTGCAGGGAGCGGGGCCGCCGTGCCCACACCCCCGCGGGCAGAGGAGCGGGGTCAGGGGGCCGCAGGTTCCAGCTGTCCTGCACACGGCTGTGCAGCCAGCCCTGGTCAGGGAGACACAAGAGACTGTCAGGTGAAGAGCCATGAGAGCAGGGAGTCCCAGGGAGTCGATTGGACTCGTGTGGAAAACCATGGAGGGCCACTGGAAAAGTCATCCCTGGCTCTGGAGGACTCCGGGTACAGCACACACACATCCGAAGGTGGGACGAGTGTAGAGAAGCCACTGCAGAACACGGTGCTGTCTGTCACGTCAGAGCAGCACTCGGACTCACTGAGCACACCTGCAGCACAAGACACGTCTGCTGAGCAGAGCTTGGTGCCAAGGGAAAACCCTCCTGCTCTGGGGCTGCCTGGAGACAGCTCAGTGCCATACAGCAATGGGATCCTGAAGGAAGAGGGGCCAGACTCCAGCCAGGAGTGTAGTAGTGCGGCAGGGATGGATGGAGATCACTCAGAAGGTAAGGGTTTGAAAATCCTCCTGCAAAACACACATGAACAAGCATTTTATGTGCTGTAACCTTTCTGCTTTGGAACACTTTCAGATAAATCCTCTTCATATTTAACTTAGACCGTAGATGAACGCTGAGCTCTCATGTGCAGGTGTTTGCTCTTCTGATTCCCATGTCTGTAGGGTCCAGTGTTAGCCAGGTGATCTTCAGGGGACACTGCAGAGGGGTGAGCAGGCTGGGCCCCTCTCAGCACAACACTTACTGTCTGAAGCTGAGCCTGTGCTGGAGTAGCCCAGTGAAATGGAGCGTGTGTGGATGTGGGCCAGGCTGGGAGCACCTTGCTGGTGTGAGACCTGCTCAAACAAATGGTTCTACTTCAGCTTAGGTGGCCTCTAGGAAGCCCTGGGTGCTTACCTGTGTTTATGGGCTGCTGCTGCTGCCAGGAAGCTGTGAGGCAGGTTCTGAGGTGCTGCTGGATGAACCAGGGCAGAGCTCTGATGAACTGTGATAAAATCAGCTGGTTGCAGAGCAATTACCCTGAACCCTTTTTGTTTAGAAGGGTAGGTGCATGCCAAGAAATCCCAACAGGGGACAGTGTTCGTGGAGTTCCCCCATCTGTCTGTGTGGCTTTTGCCTTGTGGATCCTGGATGGTGTGTGCCTGGCAGAGCACTTGCAAAGCTGTCTGAGCAAACGTTAACCTGTGTGACCTTGGGGATGGATGTTCAAATCCTTTGTGGGACCCTGTGGTGCCAACAGCCCTTAATGACAGGGGATGTTTCTTGTAATTGCTACAGAGCAGTTGGAATGCTGCTCGCTCCAAGACATGGGGATTGAGTTTGCCAACAATTGAAAGTTGAACCCACAGAACACTAGTGAGAGTAACTGCAGGAAGAGAATGGTGCTGCCTCACTGTGAATGCAGGTGTGACAAGAAGGTCTTGGAGTGAGTTGTGGAGCCTGGTGGTGCCAGGGGCTGAAAGCACTGAGACACTGAAGGGTGGGGAGAGGGGATACAGCAGGTAAAACTGATAAGGTGACAGTGTTGGATAACAGGTCATCCAGCTGACCTTCACACCCGGGCTGTGAGACTTAAATCCTCCCCTTGCCTAAGATGTCAATGGCCAACAACTGACCCCTTTGCCTTTCTTAGCCCCTGTGCTGTGTTACCCTTTAAGTTGTGGCAACTGTGAAGCAGCTGCTGGGTTTATTTTTCTCTTTGGTCTCTAACTGGAGGGTCTGAATACTTGCAAACAGGTGAGGATCTTCGTGCTTCTGCTTGTTAATCTGGAGGAAGGAGCAAGCTTGTGTGACACTTGACTGTATCTGGGGTCTGACCAGGAGGAGGATGTTTGAGTTTGACCCTTTCCCAGCTGGAAGTGTTCCTGCTATTGGCTGGTGGTTTAGGAACAAAATAGTTCAGCTCTCGCACCTTGTTTCTTCAAGCGTATGACGAATTTGGGCCCCCTATTAGTGGGCATTCCTGGCACTGGGGTCACTGTGCAGCCCCTCCCGTGGGGTGGAAGTGTCAGTGTGGCAGCTGGGCTGTCTGAGTGCTGACACGTGTGCCTGCCTTGTAGGTTCGGATGCAAACAGCGTGGATTTCGTGGACAGTGGCTGTGCCATGAGGAAAACGGTGGCTCGCCAGAACGCGAAGCTGGAAGGAGGATCCAGCAAGCCCGACTTTGTTATCTGGGAGATCGAGGTCCCAAAGGTAACCAGCTGCTGGCCTGCTCATGCACCCTGCCCTGCCCAGCCACCTCCTGGTGCTCCCAGTCTGGTGCTGGGTTGGTGCCATCCCGGGGAGATAGCAACGGATGCAGCAGGACTGAAGTGCTGAGCTGCCTTTAGGAGGAGTGAAGAGCCAGTACACAACGGGAAAGGTGCAGCATTCCAGGGCTATCCCCAGGGGAATGGTGGTTGTTGGACTTATCTTCCACCCAGTCTGTGAGTCCGTGCTTTGAAAGCGTTCAGGAGGCTTGGAGGGTGCTCAGGTATTAAAAGTAGGGGATCTCTCCAAATAAGCTGTGCTCACTGGTCTGTATCTACCTGGATTCATCACAGACCAGCTGAGCTCTGCACTGGTCCAGCACTGCCTTATATTTATCCTGCCTGTGCTACAGCAATTGGGAATGTGGGTGATACAAGCCAGAGAGAACACTGATGTCTGACCTTCATTTCTCTTCCTGACTGTTGCTCTCTTGTCCCTTTCGCACAGGAATTAGTTGGCCGTTTGATTGGCAAACAAGGGAGATTTATGAGCTACTTGAGGCAAACGTCTGGTGCCAAAATTTATGTCTCAACACTACCTTACTTCCGTGACTCCCAAGTCTGTCACATCGAAGGTGAGTGCAGTGTGTGTCTGTTCATGGTCTAATGTGTAGCTTGGGGGCTTGGATTAAATGGGTAAAGAATTTGAGTGGATTTAGTGGCTTTGTGTCTAGTGCTTTACGGAACTTCTCTGCTCAGTGCTGTTGCAGCAGAGGTATGTGCCAGGTCACCTGTGCTGTGGCACAGGAACCTCAGTCCTAGAGCTGGGAATGCATTTTAGCATCTTTGGCTGCTGCAGTTTAAGCGCCCCCTTTTGCAGGATCCCGTCAGGCTTGCAGGAGGAGCTGTGGGATGGGCATCAGCAAGTGCAGCCTGGGCTGGGAGGATGTTAGGTTAATTGTGCCTGAAAAATACCTGCCAGTGAATTGGATTTATACTGGCTGTTGGAACTGAGACCTGGCAGTCTGAGTTGCACATGCTGGTCTGATAACAGGTTACGTGACTGGTCTGTTAAAATTTGCACTTGGCAAAGAGGGTCCTGGTAGTTGTGTTCTTTCATGTGACAGGGCTGGGGGTGTCCTCAGCATGTCCTTGCTGCAGACTCTGTGGGGGATTTTGCCTTCCAGGGACCTCGCATCAAGTAGAAAAAGCCCTGAGCCTGATTGGCAAGAAGTTCAAAGAGCTGTGTCTCACCAACATCTACACCCTACCTCCACCCATGCCGGTGCCGCTTCATTCCCTCCTCGTTTCTGCCTGGGTGAGTCCCAGCGTGCTGGCTGTGCTGTGACTGAGGCCTGGCTTCCCATCAGCACTGCTGACAGTTCCTTTCCTCCCCGTGGCAGCTGTTCCTCCCCGATGGGGTCACTGTGGAGGTGGTCGTGGCACACCAGGTCGATGCAGGGCACATGTTCCTGCAGCAGCACACGCACCCCACCTTCCATGTCCTGCGGAGCCTCGACCAGCAGATGTTTGCCTGCTATTCCCAACCCGAAATTCCAACCCTGCCAACTCCAGTAGAAGGCAAGTAAAGGATGCTCACAAGTTGATCAGTTGAGAAACTTAGAGGGTCATGTCAAGGCCTGTTGTCCCTGAATTAGTCATGGGAAGTTTCCCAGTGGATGAGAATGTGATAGTTCACTTGTCATCTTATCTTTAAGCTGTTGCCAGAGTACAGATGTTGCTCTGCCCTCCCTTACCCTGCTCATCCCTGGAGTACCTCCCCAGCCACTTGGCTGCATGTGACATCAAGCCTGTCTCAGGTTATTTCCAGTCAACCTGGCATCTGGGTATTTCTGCTGACGAAGTGTGGAACTACTCCCAGACCTTCACAGTGTCCATGTCTGTCACCATGTCTGCACATGGTGTGCAGTGAAGGAGGCATCACATGGAAAGGGGTTATTTATTCCTTTCTGGAGGCAGACCTTGCTCTTAGTGTCCACAGGCTGGAAGGGAACTGGGTCCCTGGGCAGAGCGGCTTGCTAGTGGCAAACAGAGAGCTGACATAAAATCCCTCAGTCCTGTGTCCCAGCTGCAGGCCTGGTCTGGTGGAGGTGTGGGTGGTGCTGGAGGCAGGTGGGAGCAGCCTGAGAAATCCTGTTGGTTCTCCATAGATAACTGTGCAGCACTGCTCATGCCTGAAGTGCTGACCTCTGGAAATCCCCTTATCCTGAGCCTTTCTTCTCTGTGCTCTGGGGTTTTGCAGTTGGTATTATCTGTGCAGCTCCAGGCCTGGATGGGGCATGGCTCCGGGCTCAAGTCATCAGCTACTTTGAAGAGACGGATGAAGTGGAGCTCAAATACGTGGACTATGGAGGATATGACAAAGTGAAGGTCGACACACTCAGGCAAATCAGGTCTGTAGCTCCTCTCCCACAGCCTGAGGCCACATCTGGCTCAAATCCCCATCACAGGCATCTGTATGGTTGGAGTTCTTACAGGTTTTCCCACAGCTGAAGTGGGAAATGGTGGAAGGGTTTCTGTCAGCAGTGGGTGTGGGTTCCTGGGAGCACAGCAAGCTCCTGTAAGACTTTGTGAGAGGGAGGGAAAGAAAATGGCAACTTCTGACACTTCAGTATAGAAGCTGAGTAAAAGGAGGCCCTAGAGTGTAGCTGAGTGATGAGTTAGGAATAAGCTCCCAGTTCTCATTCCCCACTCCGTTGGCTGGGGGAGCTGTGTTGGGTCAGAGTTTTCTTACACGAGGCCATTAAATACTTGACTGTGCCCCAGAGATGGGAGACAAGCAGCACAGCCTCCCTGGTGGATGTGGGTTTTGCTTGGAGCCTGATCCAACTTGGCATGTTAATCAAACAATTTACTGCTGCTCTGAGATTGCTGGCAGACCAGTCTGATGTTTTGGTTTTTTTTTTATTTGACTGTAGTTAATTTAAAACTGAATTCTTGTCAGAGCAATTGATTAATCAGTGTCACCTCAAAGAATGCAGAAGTAACTTAAAAGCCATGTTCTTACTGATTGATCCTCTTTTCTTTAAGGTCTGATTTTTTAACACTACCTTTCCAAGGAGCAGAAGTTTTACTAGACAATGTGGTGCCACTTTCAGGTAATGGAGCTCTTGATGTACCACTGGCACTTCTCCTGCAGGTTTCCATGGATGCCAGCTGTGTCCAAGCCATGATTTTGTCAAAACCTTCCCCCTCCTATTGCCAGTGCAATTGGATGTGACAAGAGGAAGGGTTGGAAAAATTGCATCGTATTCTTCTAAATGTGCTAGCATGGCATAACCTGTCAGAGTGCAGGGGGAAGATGATAAATGTCCAGGCTTTTTCCTGCTTGGAGAGGAGAATGAATTACTGTCGTAAGCAGGAAGTTGGCAGGACTGGCAGGGTGTAGGTGCAGTAGCTGTAACTGCTCTAATTCTTCTGTCATAGAGTCACTGTAAATGCAAACTTAGTTTTTAATCTGCAGACAAATACCTGACATTTTCCTCCTCAAATGAATGATTTGTATAGTTCTGTGTTCAAAAGCCAAGCCTGCAAGCACTGGGAGAATGTCAGCCACTGCCTAGGAACACTTTTATTTGCTTTTTTCTTTTCTTTTCTGGTAGTGTTGGAGGTGGGTGCTGTATTGGTGTGTGAGAGCTGCCCTTCTGGCAGGGAAGGGATGGCTGTAGGAGTGGGGGTCGGGCCAGGTTTCCCCGTGGGGT
This sequence comes from Myiotriccus ornatus, assembly GCA_036023395.1. Taxonomy (NCBI): domain Eukaryota; kingdom Metazoa; phylum Chordata; class Aves; order Passeriformes; family Tyrannidae; genus Myiotriccus; species Myiotriccus ornatus. Next base: position 968,291 of record JAYRBT010000051.1, read on the forward strand.
TTGTGGTTGGCAGGATGCCACGAGTTACAAACACTTCTTAGTTCCCAGTGTGGGGTCAGGCAAGTCCTGAGAGACCTGGGCTTAGTTTATGGAGGTTCAAAACATTCATGGCAGCTCAAAAGTACTGCAGAAATGTGCTTTGCTGTCTTTAAAGCCTCTTGAGTTCCTCGACCACTTCTGTTCACGCTGTCACGGCTGGTGGCTGTAGGAAGCTGCTCATCCTTTCCCTGCAGTGGGGCTGCAGCACCCACGGCTTCAGCCAGCACTGCAGCCAGGGGTGGGGGTTCCCTGGCCCAGGGTCTCTAGGGGCCAGAGAAGATTAGCTAAACAGTCCCTGCTGGCCTTTTAAGCCCGTGGAAGATCTCATCTGTTCTCTCCTGCTCTCCTCTGTCCACAGACGAGGATCACTTCTCATCGGAAGCCGACGCCGCTGTCAGTGAGATGACCAGAGGCGCCGTCCTCGTGGCACAGGTACAGGAGGTGTCTGGGGAAGTCTCGTTGCTGGTGGGACAGCTGCTGGTGTCCTCTCTGCCCCTGGCACACTCTCTGTCTTGTAATAAAACCCAACTCCAGGCCCCATCAGCCTGGCTGCTGGGCAAGGCTCCTGGGAAATCCCAGGGCTGAAAAATCCCATCAGCACTGCTCGGGACTGGGTGCTGAAGTGCTTCTGGTAGTGGCTGTAGCTGTCCATGTAAGTGAATTAGGACCAGAATTGCTGCACACTTAGGTTTTTCTGTTTCCAGGTCACAAATTATGACAGTGTCACGGGGCTGCCGCTGATACAGCTGTGGAACTTGATGGGAGATGAGGTGGGTATATCGACATACCTATTTTTTCAGAACTGTTGAAAACTCCCTAATCAGCAACAGCACGTTCATAGTGATAAACTTGTTAATGTTTCTTCCTGTGGTTTGTTCACTTATCTACTCTTTCTTGGTTTCTTTTCCCCTCCCTTTAGGTAGTGTCAATAAACAGGACTCTGGTGGAAAGAGGGTTTGCTCGGTGGCTTGACTACTAGCGATGTCCCAGATGCCTTGACAACTCTTTCTGCAGAGAAACAAAAGACAAAATCTTGTTTTGCACTGTTACAATTTGGTTTGGCAACTTCCCCTGAGAAGACCCGTTTACACCTGCCCTGCCTATGGAGTTTTGTGGTCCATTGAAACATGTTTTACTCAACTGTTACCATTTCAGTAGAACAGATACCTCATCTCCTGAAAGGGGGTGTTCAAAGCCATAATGACAGATACTGTAGCTTTAAAGCAAAAAGTCCTCCCTGGCCTCTGCTCAAAAGTTGAACGGAAAAAACCCTTCAGACCTCGGGGCTGGCTGGAGGCGAGGCCCCGAATCAGTAACTGCGGTTTGGCTCCAGCTCTGCCGTGCCCCGCGAACTTGGTGTCTGCTTTTTCTGAAAGTTACATGGGTTGTCCTTTTTTAACAGGCTCTGCCTCTGTAATTAATGATCGTTATTAAGGAATTTAATGTTCAGTTATGGATTTTTCTCCATTGTGCCACTAACCCGCACAAACAGCATTCATCTTGTGTCTTCCTCGCGCTGGGAGGTGGATGAATCGCGGCCGTTGCACTTACCGTGGCACGTGGCTCACTGCAATCATGGATTTTAGGCTTGATCTGCTCTGAGTGCAGGATATGTTACCACTACAGTTTTTGCCCTGAAATGTCACGTATTTAAAGAAAAGAACTGCTTGCCAAGCCCAATTGTAGTTTATATTTTTCTAGCTGTGCAAGTCTGTAAATATATATAAAAAAAAATCGTTGTAATATTTTGTACAAGAGAAAACACTGGAAACAAAGGGAACTTTACAGAAACTTTTTCACACCAAAATGTCCTAAATAGGTAGAACTGGTTTGGAGTGCATTAGGGTAGCCAAATAATTTGGAGCATCCAAATGTTGGGAGTGTTTCAGCTCTGCTGTATCAGGATTAGTGTCCCCCCCCTAGGTTGCTGTCTGGTTGGAACTGTGATTGCTGCATCCTTTGCTATGTTGCTGTACAGATCTGTTAAAAAAAAAAAAAAAAGTAACAACTTGGCATTACTCTTGCAGTGGTGTTCTCTCTCAATTTTTTTTGTTGCTCCTTTTTAGATTTCTATTATATATTTAAAGTTTTGCTCAAGTAATTTAAGCTGACTTAATGCTCTTAAAGACATGCCCTCTAATGTGTATCATTTTAGATATGGATTGAGCTGGGATTTATTGCTGGTAGAGAAGATACTTGCCAGAAAAATGTTGATGTAGTCAGTCCTCAGAAGTTGTTTCAGGTGAGTCAAGGATGTGCTGACATCCTGTGAGTTCACATGCCAGTGCATCACACCTTTGGACAGCTGCCTGCACAAGCCTTTGGTCCAATCCCCCTGATATGGAAGGGTTATATCCTTTCTTGGAGTTCTCCCCTATTTGGTGCTTCTGATTTAATGTTCGTGTTTGCAGGAACATCCAATGAAAACTAAATTCGGTAACTCAGATCTATAAAAAAAAAATATCCTTTTGGAGTGTTTCTTTCCATTTCAATTAAAGCTCGAATTTTAAGCCGTCTTGATCAAACTGTGATGACTTAAGAGCCTTTGTTTCCTGCCTCCAGTAGAGCAGCCCTGGAGTCCTTGGTCTGCACCCAGGGGGATGGATTTGTTGCTTTCTGTTCCTGAGAAAGTTTAACTTGTCTTAATTTTGGTGCTTTCCCTTGCTTTGAGGGGTGTCAAAGCTGGGAATCTGCAGCTCTCCTGGTGTTGGCTCCCTGTCCCCTGCCGCCTTCTGGCTCTGCAATGTGGAAGAACATCCTGTTCCCTGTTTGTGTCGTGAGCTGCCTGGTTTTTAAGCCTTAGTGAAATAGAACAGCGTGGGGTGAGATGAACTGAAATAAGGAGGTGTTGGCAGGTAACAGACATTTCTTCTTCCTGAAAGTCACAACTCTCAGCCTATACAGACACATTAATGGGGTGGGGGGGGATAGTTTGGGTTTGGGGTTTTTTTACACTGTGAACAAAAGCAAATGGGTTTGCGGAGATGGTGCTTGGAAAAGAGCAGGGGAAAATACACAGGACAAAAAAGGACCAGGGGAGGTTGTAACAAGGGAGTTGTGTTTGCATCCCCCTCTCTGAGATGGGGCAGTGGTGTTTTGTGCCCCATCAGACCACGAGGATGGGGCTGTGGGGGTTTGGAGGGGGTTGTGCTACTCATAAATCCATCAGCATCCCCAAAGCAGCTCCCTAATCCTTGGCTCAGACCTGGGCACACACATGGAGCTGAGCTGTCCCACAGGGTGCTTTGACTGAAGCCCTTCAAAGGGGCTTTCCCCTTCGCAAAGCGGTAACTTTATTAGGGGTAGAATGAAGGAGGTCTCTGGAGATGCCTGATTGATCAGCTGTGCCTGGAGAGCGAGTGCAGGCTGTGTGCTGTGCTCTGGTGCTCCCTGCAGCGTGGCCCCTGCAAGCACAGATCCCCTCTCCTGGCTCTCCACGGATCAGGGGTGCTTCCTATCAGGCTCCTCCCTGGGAGCTCCTCCCTGGGCGGGTGCCACCTTCCTGCCAAACCCTCTGGAACACCAGGCCTGGTCCTTTGGCCGAGCCCGGGTGTGATTCCCCTTTGACACGCTGGCTCCAAAGCTCCTCGGTGGGGAGGAGGGAAGAGTTTGGAGCTGACGTGTCTGACACTGGCGTGTGGAGCACTGACACGAGGAGCAGTTCAGCTCCTAACCCCCCACAGCCCCGTGTGCAGCTGGGGACCTGCCTCAGGGTTTTTCTAAAAAGAAAAATCAGATGCAGGCTGAGTTTTCACTTTACTGCATCACACAGATCCATCCGGTCCCGCCTTGGTGCTGTCCCCGTTGGAGGCTGCTGAGCAAGAATTAAAGAACATGTGTCTTGCATTTAGTTTGTTGCCTCAGAGGCTGTGTTTTGGCTTCAGTCACCTCTGCTTCCTCTCCCCTTCCTTCCCTACCCCCTTCAGAAAGAAGACCAGCAACGCTGGAGGAAAAATTCCGGCTGCATTGGGCAACAAGGGGAGAGGATGGCACTTGGAGGAGAGGCTTGGAGGTCTTTGCCGGGGGAAATGTCAGAGCAGTTTTGCCCTGCCACCCTGGTCCCAGCTGCAGGCAGTGCAGGGGCTGCTGAGCCTGGTGTCACCCAGCCGGGCTCCCTAGACACAGAACCCCCCGCAGCTGGTGTGACAGCCTTTGAGGCCTTTTGTCCTTCTGACCTTCACAGCACGCTGTGGCAACGTGTCCCAGACTTAATTCCGTGTGAGGGAACCAAGTGCTTCCTGTTTGCTTTCTAAATTGCCTGAAAGCCTCCCTGGCTCATCCGTCATCCTGATACCGCAGGAAGGTGAGTAATGGCCCCTGCTGTGGCCTGTCCACACTGCCACTGAGTTTATAGACTCCTCTGCTGTCACCTGTGTCTGGTCAGGCTGAAGCTGCTGGGCTGTGTTTAACCCCAGAGGTGGGAGCAGGTGGGTGTCAACATTGCCCCAGACACTCAGCCCTGGGCCCTTTCTAGCCCTGCAGAGCCTTTGCTGAGGTGCAAACATGCTGTAAGTGTTCCTCCTTTTGCTGAATCAAGACCACAAAAATGCTGCTGCACGTGCCCAGGTGAATATTTTGGAGTCTGAAAGCAGCGTGAGATGTTTCTGATGGCATTCCCCACCCTTGTGGGGTGCAGGAGGGGGTGATGGGAGTTGTGCTGTGGCTGTGACTGCGCTGAGGTTTCAGCCTTCCCCTGGGAGCAGGGAGATGGATCAAAGTGGCTCACTGGTTTGTGCACTTCACGTCCTAGCTTCAAAACCCTTTGTGTTGCCTAGGGGATGTTATTCTTTTTTGTACCCAAACTCTGCAGTTTGGATTCAGGAACACTGAAGAGACATTTCAGGCTGTTTCAAGTGAGGTGCCCTCATTTCTGGATAACAGCACTCTCAAAGTAATCCCTTGACCTGGCTTTCCCTCGTGTGTTGTCTAGTGTGGGTCTAGAGTGTCTGTCGCTCTACAAGTGCACCTGAAGCACTTCTCTGGCCCTCAAGTAGTGCTCTCTCATTTGTGGCCTCAGGTAGCAGCGTGAGCATCTCTTGGTTCTGTCACGTTCCCCTCCTGAGCTCTGCCTGGCCCAGAGACCTCCCCCAGCTGCCCCACGATCACCCAGCATCACTGCTGGTGTGTCCTGCTGCCCCCAGCCTCCTGGTGTCCTGTCTTTCCTGTCCCTGGTGTGGAGGGGATGCTCAAGAGGGATGCCAGGGAACCCAGTCCTTCCTTGGGAGATCCTTGTTCACCACTGGAAAGGTTTTACTGCAGGACAGAAATGTTTGGCTGCCTTGTCGGTAGCTCTAATTGTTCTGCTGTGTCTCTGCTGCCTGGGCAGGTGCTGTGGCTGCACTTCTGGGGCACAAACCGGTGTGTCATGTGCAGGTGTGGGGTAAGGGGTGGCAGCATTGGAGCACTGCAGGTGCCCAGCCCTGCCCCGGGATGCTGAGGCCACAAGGACACCACAAGTTACAAGGAAGGAGTTGTGATGAGCAGAGGGTGGTTTGGGTGGTTTTGTATCTGCCCTGTCCCCTCCTCCCAGCCCCAGGTCCCGTCCCTTCCCCAGGAGATCACTGGCCTTTGGTGCCAATGTGAAGCGTGGAAAGGAGGAAGGAGCGAGGGGAGCAGCAGGTGGCACTCGAGCATCATCCCGGCACTCGCACTCGGGATCAGTCGGGGCTGAGCCGCGCGGGGAGCGCGGCCATTCGGGCTCCAGACCTTGAGGGGAGATGTGTCATCTTGGGTTGTAAACTGCATCTATAGAATCTTGATTTACATGCTTGGGATGTTCCTCTCTGCTCACAGGTCCAGATTGGATCTCTTCTTGTGCAGGTTTGTCCTTACACGGTGTCTGGACGTGAGATGATAAAGGGAAAGTGTTACTTTTCACTCGCAGAGACTGGCCCCGAATTTGCTTGGATATTTTCTGGGGTTGTGGCGTGCATTTCCCCCAGAGCTGTTGCAGAGCATTGAAACAAGATTTTTCTCTTTCTTGAATCAGATAATTTCCTCCCCCCCAGCCAAAATGAAGTGAACTTGTGCTCCCACTGAAAACAGACTTGGTGTGGAGATTGAAAAGCGAAGTTCAGTGTTTGTTACAGAGACAACGGCTGGGCATATGTGAAGGAGTCAGGGAAAAATGTTCCTGTTGAGATGGTCATGGTGTGTGCTGGGCATGCAGAGAGATCCCCTGGATGAGGAGCTTTGGCTCCTCTCATCTTGCAGGGGATGGTCCCCTCGGTGTCCCAGCACTGTTGCTGCTCCTTGCAGGGCTGTCACTGCACTGCAGGGCTGTTTGCTGGGACAGCTGAGCTTCCAAGCATACAAGCCCTGACCCCGGATTCAGACCGTGCTCATTCTCCTCTGGACCCCTGGGAGACTCCCCTGTGGCAGCTGAGATGGGACAAGCCCCCTGAGGTGCCCCAGCCCGTGTCAGGCTCTGCCCACCCAGGTTTTGCCCTTGAACAAGACAAGACGTCTGGACTGGGTTTGTCCAGAAATGGGGCAGAAGCACTTGCAGGGTGTCTGCTGAGCACCCCAGCCCCTGGCTGTGTGTGCTGGACTCCCCTGCTGTTGAGAATGGGGAGAAAAAACCACTTGTGAGTGCCCAGCTCTCTCATGTGTGAGGCCAATACAAATCCACAGATCTTTGTCAGCAGCTTGACCTCTTGGGCACAGTTCTGGCTCTGCAGCAAAGAGCTGCCCTCGTTCTTCCTCCTGCCTGACTTCTGTAATGGAAGGGCTAAATGCTTATTACTTTTTTGTAGCCTTTTCCAGTTGCCAATCAAACATGTCTGGTTTGAGGTTTGTTTTGTTTCTGTGTTGCTGGGACTTTGCAGGATGCTCTATCTCACTGTAATTATGGTTCCATCATTGTCTTGGCACGATAACATCTGCTGTCTCCCCGCGATTTCCACTTCCCACTTCTCCTATTTCTTTTGAGAATTTCATGGATCCTGATGATCTTCTGTTTTCCATAACATCTCATGCATCTCAGCGTACACAGCTGTTTCTCTTGCATTCCCCTGTCTTTCCATTTACCTCTTTTTTTCCTCTCAGCATCTCCAGTGCATTCCAAATTTCATCTCATCTGCTTATCCAGTCAGTATCTCACTCGCTGTCTCCTCTGTGCCACGGCCCCTGTGAACATGGGCCCTTTGCCCCCCGCCCAGGCTGGTTTCCCTCTGAGCTCAGTGCACCCCCAGCTCCATGGAAAGGCTTTACTCTTCTCATTTAACACTTCCAAGTCTATTTTCTCAGGCTTTTTATTCTGAGTATGTTGTACTCTTTGGCTCTGGGTCTGAGGTGCGTCGGTGCCGCAGCTCCCCCCGAGCGGGTGGGCAGGGATGTGCCGTGGGGTGGGTGGATGGAGGGATGGATGGAGGGCGTCGTCCCTCGTGGTGAAGGCACTGCTCGTGACAAGCAGCCAAGCTGGAGCATGGCAAGGAGAGAAGCTGTGCTGGGTGTGGGGCTGAGGTGGTGAAAGGGCTGGAGAAATATGGGCTCAACTACTGGCTCTGTGTGACCTTGTTAAAGAGCACGAGGTCCACGAGTGCGATGAACGAGATACTTCAGGTTTTATTCCATTCTGCCACCTCTTATTACTAGGACTTCACCAGTATGCCCATCCTCTTAAAAAATATTAATTAAAAAATCAGTCCTGTAGCTGCTGCAGATGGACTAATAAAACTCTGGGATATAACAGGACCTTAAATCTCTGCTTTGTTCCATCTGTAAAACATGCACCCTAGTTCTCCAGCTCCCATGCCCATGTTTCACCTGCCTGCATGGCAGGACCCTGGCCCTGCCCCTCCATACAGCTCCAGGCCCAGCCTGGCCCAGGGCACTCGATGATGCTGTAGGAAAACCAATCCTGAGACTGCTGAAGGCACATGGGTTTTTGTCGTTTTAGCTACCCTCAACTCATGGTCTGTATAGATCTGAGCTAGGACTGTCCCTTTCTGGAGGGCCTTTGCAGAAGCACCTGGAAGGTGTGACAGAGAAGGAGGGAGCAGGTAGGGAGCTGGTGGAGATTAAGAAATCCTGCAATAACTTTGTAAATGGATGGAAATAACACCGTGTTTGCATCACTGCTTTTCTCTTTCGGGAGCATGTTTATGCAGAGATGGTTTCTATACAGATCTGCACTGCATGTGGGTGCTTGTACCTAAGCAGGGCTGTGAAATCATGGATTAAGGGTTCTAGTCATCCAAAGGGAGTTATGTGGCTGTCGGAGTGGATGACGACTACCTGATTTGGGAGGAGAGATGGTCCCATGCAGATGTGAAGCAGCGGGTCTGGTGAGGACTCAGCTCTGTGTCCTCACCCAGGTAGTGCTGCAGGAGCTGACCTGGGTGTGGGGGCACCTTCCACTGGGCTTTTGTTCCTGGAAAGGGAGAAAGGCACAGCAAGCCCTGGCTCCAAAGCAGGGGCTCAGGTGTTGGGCCAAGTGTGGCTCTGGAATGGGCCAAACCCAAAGGGAATCACAGAGGGAATAAGCATTATAGGGAATAATCTCTATCACTTAATGCTTCAATGACTCTGAAATAATTGGCTGTTTCCTGGGCATATCCAGATGAGCTGAAGTGTTCTCCCTATTGCCTTTTGTACCACAGTGATCTTTCAGAGACCTGACTGCCCACCTCTCTCTCTCCCTTTACCTCCTGGGTCCCCCCCCCTCAGATTTCTCCTGGAGTTTGTATTTCTCCCCCCACAACGTCTCTGAAGAATCACAAATGTGTAATGCGTGTCCCCATGCTTGGATTTTAATAACATGCAGCAACCCCCATCAGCACAGGCAATTTCACATTCAACACATTATTGCTATTTAAAGCGCTGAGGTATAAAAATGATTGGCAATCCGGCTCTGGCAGCGCCGCCGCTGCCAGATTGTGATTTTTAATGTTGGTTGCTCTGTGCAGTCATTCCCTCACCTTTGACTTGCAGATTTCCCAGCGTCAAAATAGCAAAATCATTTTGGGTTGTAACGGGCACTTTTCTTGGTGCTGAAAGGAAGTAATTACCATTAAACGTACGGAGGGCTGGATGTACACAGACACACCCGCACGGGCCGCCGCTGCTCCTCTTTCCAGCCAAGCATTTCCCTGGCCTTGCAGATGTATTTTACCTGAGCTGCTGGGTTTTGGGGAAGTGGGGGTGATGGGCAGGGGGTGTTGTGTTGTCTCTCTTACGATTCTGGCAGAGAGAGGCCGGCAGGGTTCATCCTGGAGATGCTGCTCCACGAGGGCTGGTGGTTCCCGTGTTCCCAAGCTGTGACAGAGATCTCACACGGGGCCCAGAGGTGTTGGCTGTTTACAGGAATGTGTTGCTCTGGGTTAATGTACAGTGTGATTAAAGATTAGACCTTTGTGAATTTCTGTTTAAGGCCACCTCACTCTGCTTACCTTAAAGTATGAGCTGACCAGAAAACAGCCTTTTTTATGTGAAAACAAGACTTGGTCTTCACTGAGATAGTGGCCCTGGCGTTTTTTATATGTGCCATATAAAATCCAGTGAGTACAAGGTGGGTGGGCAGTTTCTGTTCTGAGGTTGCTTTCTGAGTCCCTACTCCACACCCTGTGGCAGGGTGGCCGGTAGCTGGGGGGAGGCAGGAGCATCCTCATCCTCACCTCTGCTCGAGGAGCTGTGCAGGGAGCGGGAGTCGTGGCGGTGCCTGGGGCAGCAGTGGAGCTCTGGGGCCACACGGTCTGCCCCACACACGGTCTGCCCCACACACGGTCTGCCCCACACACGGTCTGCCCCACACA
>JAYRBT010000051.1:987429-1001487 GCA_036023395.1 Myiotriccus ornatus
GGCGAGGCGGGCCCGCCCCGCTCCGCTCCGCGCCCCTCCGCCCCGCCGGGAGCTGCCCCGTCAAAATGGCCGATCCCGCACCGGCGCTCAACTCCGCTCTGCTCTCTCCCTCCAGCAAGATGTTCATCGGCGGCCTCAGCTGGCAAACCTCACCAGGTAACCCCCCCGCCGCCCCCTCCCCACGCGCGTCCCGCCCCGCGTGGGCCGCGTCCCGCCGCGCCGGGCCCTGCCCGCGCCCCCCCAGCCCTGACCCTCCTCTCCCTCTCTGCTCTTTCTCCGCAGACAGCCTTAGAGACTATTTTAGCAAATTCGGAGAAATTAGGGAGTGTATGGTCATGCGGGACCCCACCACCAAGCGCTCCAGGTAAAACCGCCGCCCACCCCGCTCGGGTTGACAAACTTCGCGAGTTGCCGTCGGGGCGGGTGGACCCGCACCCCCCCAAAATCCCACCCCAAGATCCCAGCCCCGCATCCCACCCCGCGCGTGGGGCGCTGCGGGAGGGCTCTCCCCGCCCGCATCCCTCCAGCCCGGAGCGGGAAACAAAGCGGCCGGGGGAGCCGGAGCGGGGCCGGGGGTCGCGGCTGCCGCCCCCCGCCCGGCCCTGCTCCCGGCGGCTCCGGGGAACGGGGTGGGGGGGACGGCACAGCGCTTTATTTTTATGACTTCTCCCCTTGTCTCTAATTCTCATCACCTCCCCCCCCCATCCCCTCGCTCTTTGTCTCTCGCAGAGGCTTCGGGTTCGTTACGTTCGCGGATCCGGCGAGTGTAGACAAAGTCCTGGCTCAGCCGCACCACGAGCTGGACTCCAAGACGGTAGGTCGTGGTGGGGCTCCGGGCCGCCCTTCCCGGCACGGCGGGGACGCGACCCGGGCGCACCGAGCCCCGCTCGGGCCGCTGTCAGGCTGTCATTGAGCCGGGACCTTGCATGGCTGGGGGTTTTCCTTTTTATTTTTTCTGGGCTCTGCCTTTAACTTGCAAAAAGCGGCAACTTTCTTTTTTTTTTTTTTTTTTTTTTTTTTAAGCCCGAATTTCCCCATACCGACTGCTGGCTCCTCCCCGGCCTTATATTTTATTGAGCGGTGACATTGAAAAAACTGAGGAGTAAAATCAAACTTTTTTTTTCGGTGTTGGGCTGCAGAATGCTTTCTGCAGGGAACTTTGTGCTTCTTTTGATTGATTATTTATGTATTGGTGCATGCGTTTCAAGGTGGGAGTGACTTACTGTCAAGCCGTGAAAGCTGCTGCTCGTGTCATTTCCCAAAGTCATTTTTTGGAGAGGTCTCCTCACCTGTGATGGCAGGGCCCTTATGAAACGCACGCGTTAATTTATGGGAAAGCTCTGCGAGAGGTGGAGAGTAGCTGTGGTAGAGAAGCACAAGTCCTAATGTGTTGTTGTTTCCCCAGAGCTTTTTGCTGTGCTCAGTCTCCAGTGCATAACATAAGGAAAAAAATGCTCGTGAGATGCAGCTGATCAGGTTTTTTTTTTTGAATGAGCATCACATTTGCTTTAAAAAAAACCCAAAAAACCCATACCTGAGTTTTCCCCTTGGCCCAGTACGGCATTTTCAGTATTGGGTCAAACAAAAGGTATCGGGCAAGTGCAGCTCTGGGCCCTCTTTTCTCCCTCTGATCAAGGCCATGCGAAAAGATGAAGTTTTGTGCCTCCTAGTTCGTTGTAGTTTCAGCCTCGGCAGACCTGGGAGGGGAGGGGGGAAGGACACTGGTAGAGGTCATCACTGCTCTGGTGCTGCTGGCTCTGGAGGGGGTTGTGTTTTGGGAAGGGAAGGCTCGTGCTGGTGTAACTGCAGAGCTTCTGCTGGACGGATCGAGCGTGTTCCTTACTGTAACTGGGTTTTGTAGTCTGTGTTCTGGGGCTTAAAGGTTTTATTTTAACCTGAGCGTGGTGTTAGGAGGAATCCTGTCTCTGTGCTGCAACATCTTGTGGGTGCCTGTGTGTGCGAGATTATAGTTAAGAACAGGCGGAGCAGGGAGCAAACATGAGTACCTGATTTTTAAAGAATGCAATTTATATGGAAACAAAAAGCCCAAAGCTCTCTTAGAAGCAGGTGGAATCTAGTGTTTTAATTCGACCTACGGATTCTGCTGGGCTTGTCTGAGCACGAAGCCCATGCTTTCACATGCCTTAATAATTTGATTTTAGGTTTAATCAGATGTGGTAAGATAACTGATTCAACCGTGCTCCTGAGATTAAACTCACCAGACTTTTCATGTAGAGCTATATTCTCTATGTGTTTTTAAAGATAAATTTAGATAAGAAGAACAAAGGCAAACAGTATCTTCAACAAGGGCTTTTAAAAAAAATAAATCATGAGAGGACACCCTGTCATATTTCTGACTATAATTAGGTCCTCCCCCAGCTTTTTTCCTGTATCATAGTCTAGTCCCTGCAATGTATTAATTTGCTCTTCTCTGGGGGAGGGGTGAAGAGCTTCACCAGGACGAATCTCCCTCAGTTTGGTTGTGTGATAATGATTGAATCAATCTAAATATGAAATTGCCCTTAGAATCAGAAACAAACACAGATCCAGGCAGGTCCTTTGAGGCGTGTATTTGTAGAGTATTGTAGTAACTGTTGTGCAGTATAACAAGGCATTTGACTCTGTTTCAACGTTCAGCACAGGAGGCAGATCGGTTGGGTATTGGCATGGAAACGTCGCTCTTGTTTACAGTTACGTTTAAAGCTTTGTTTAGGTAATGGCCATTCATATCAGAAATAGTATTATAGTCATTTCCTAGAGGACTTGTAGATACAGTAAGTAGAATTGTACCTAACTAACTAATTTTTTTTGGTAGAACTTTGTTTTTTTGGTTTTGTTTTTTTATTTTTCTTTTTGGTTGTTGTTTAAATAGTTGACAGGGTTATGCAAAAGGTATGGATTTGCCACGTTCGTTGCTAGTATTCATCTTCAAAGGCTGATGGTGTTTATTCAAAAGGTTTGGGGAAGGAAAATTCAGTTCTTTAAGAAAATCTGTCGCTGTGGTGCAAAGGACTCCATGCTCTTTGAACTGACCTTCAAAATGAAGGTGTTGCTTTGGAGTTTATTGGCTCTCCTAGCTTTTAACCAGAGAGACTTTGCAGTGATGTCCTCCTGATGGGTCCTTTTTACTTTGGTGAGAAAACTTGTACTCTTGAAACAAACACAGGAATGTGCATATTTGCCTTCACCTTTGGGTACTGCTGTGGAAAATCCGTACCTGTTGTATTTCCCCAGTAGACAAATGCCTAGTCAGTGCTGAATATATTTGTAGATAATGTTAATCTCTATGAAAAGGTTAGCTTTCTAGAAAAATAATTTTACTTTTTATGCTTTTTGGACAATAAAGTGGCATGTAATCACTCATTTCTCAGGTGTGTCTTAAAACAGATGCTGCATTTGTATCTGATGGAGACAAATCAGTTTGTCAGTTGCACACGAAGCGTTTGCGATATTTCCCATTTTGACAAATTAATTGAGTAAAACTGCTTTTTAGGAGAGGCCCATGGTTATTTAGCAGTGCCGGAATATTTATCACCATAGGAATAACAGTACCAAATGGAAATGTCTCCCTGTTCCTCGTCAAGGTTAGCTTGAGGGAAGAAAACCCAACAAAAGCCAAACCCAAACTCTGAAAGAAAGCCTCTACTTCTGAATGTGCTTAACCATGTTAGTGTCATCAGCTGGTTATACAGACAACACTGAAAGCACTCCCAAGTTGCACAGTTCAGGTAGGATTTAGTACTTTAAAACATCCTTTCCAAATTCTTCAGAACATGTCTGCATGCAGGTGCTGCTGAGAAGCAGAGGTGAAACCAGCAGCATGGAGGCATTTTATTGCAGTTTAAACTGGGCAGTTGTTGACATGTTTATTTACATCCAGCCGTGCATCTGTGGTGGTGTCTTTTTGGTTTTACGTCATTTTGTCGTGGGAGAGAGGAGTCACTTTTTAAAGATGACCCGTGTGGAAGTTGTGTGTAGAATTGCAGAATGAGCGTTTTGGAATTGCAGAGTGCGTGCACTTTGTAATTGATGCAGCACAATGGGAGTCCACGCTGCATCTTAAAGGAGTGTGGGGTAGACTAAGGATTCTTTTTTTCACCCCCTTCCTTTTTGTGTCCGGGGGCGTAACTCCTTCATGGAAAAGCTTTTCTAGGAGCGTGTTTTCTTCTGGTGTGAGTGCCTCTGTGTTTCGCGTACACGAAACCTGCACGTTCGTGTCTTCCTCTCCTCTCTTCCCACCCTATCCCCTAAAGGCCCCTTTTTAGTTCTCATTTGGTCACATGTATTCTTGGAGAGCAAGCAAACCAGCTCAATTTGGTATATCATTATGAAGGAGCATTTAGTCCTTCTGATACTTTGGTTTTAGTAGTTGAAGTGTGAATAGTTTGACTTAGGTTTTGACTTTCCTTTTTTGTGTGGTGTTGCTCATCAGTTGACAAAACAGAGCAGAAAAAAACCCCTGTAACCCCAAACCCAACTGCAGGAAGGTGCAGGTGTGGAACCTAGCAAGTTAAGATGTTGGTCAGGAATGCTCACCCTCTTCCTGTGCAACCTCCAGAGCATGCAGATTATCCCTAACACGCAGCTTTGGTGGTAGAGGCAGCACCCAGAGACTAATCCGGAGCTCCCCCAGCATCAGTGAGGATTGTTGCCCAGAAGACGATAGAGGTGTGCAGAAGAGATGTTTTCTTCCTCTCTTCCCATCTTCCTCCCCAGAAAAACCCAGTCTGTGACCCATCAGCTCTAGAGTGGTTCTGGATGACCCAGTGTGCTGAACTACAAGCCTGAGAAATGAGGGATTAATAATTCAGTGATTTAAAACCAAAATACTCTGAAATGACAACCAAAGCTATCTTGTTGATTTCCCCTTTCTTTTTCCTCAGATTGACCCTAAAGTTGCGTTTCCCCGACGAGCACAGCCCAAGGTAAGTAGGAGGATCGATAATAGGATTTTAGGCGCACAGAGAGTCATTGTTGCCAGGCAGTTCGGGTTTCAGCCGGGGAATTGGCAATGAAAGCTTTTAAAGCCGGAGTGCTCGGCATCCGAGGGGGATCAGCGAGTGGCTGTGGCACAGGGGAGGGCTCTGTGCTCCCGGTGTGTGACAGTGTCTGTGCAGAGCTGGATGGTCGGTGCGGCCCAAGGGCAGAGCCGGTCCCGGATCCGTCGGGATTCGCCGCCGCAGACCCCGTCCGTGCGGCTGGTCTACACAGTGTCTTTTGCGTGGTGTTTATGAAGGGTGTTTGGATTAAGTGCAGACTTCAGGCTTGTTTTGAGCTGAGCTTTCAGTTCTGTGGTTGTAATGGATGGGAATATATCTCTGCCTTCATTGTTTGCAAATTGTCTTTTGTATAACTTGAGATGTGTGTGGAGACGAGTAAGCGTTGGATAGCAAGTTTGTGATGAGGCCCTGAGCTCTTGAGGCCACAGGGTATTCTTTTGCAAGAGCAGAGGGACGATGAGGTCTGAGTGTCCAGCTGGTCAGGCTGGAGCAGTGACCTGGCCGTGGTGTGACCGGTCTCCACAGAAGGACAGGGACAGGCAGAGACGCTCCTGCCCGTGTGCTGCCTCCAAAACCACTGCGTGCCACTGCTCGTGGAATAGAAGTGGTTGTTGCACTTTAGGCTGTGCCTAATGAAAACAAATCAGTTTCAAATCCAAACGTGCGGTGGGTGAATTTTGAAAACCAGGGGCTGACAGAAAACTTTTGTCTTTGTCTTTTTGTTTGTTTTTGAGAGTCTGTTGGAAAAACTTCATTCAGCTGGTGTATGGCACTTGTATACACTCTAGTCATCTTGGGTTACTTCAGCCTTCTGATTAAAAAAAAATGGAAAGGCAAGGCTGCAGATTTGTGGATTCAAGTCAGCAAGGAAAAGTGATCTAAAGCTGGTGGGAATGAGTTCTTAAAAAAAAAAAACAACAACAAAACAGAGAGCAAACCCCAACAGCCTACTCGCAGAATTTTAAACCAGACTAATGTAGTCAAATGTTTAGAGGTTCTTTTCTTCCTAGGACATATCTAATAACTAATTGGTAAATAATGGTGTGCCTGGCTTGTTTCTGCGCTGAGCAAAGAGTTTATAGTGTGTGGGGCTTGTGGCTTCTGGATTATGTTGTTGGATTGATTCTGTCTGTAAGATGCAATGTAAAGTTACCAGAATTTTGGTCTTGTGCAATGACTGATGTTCCTTTCCCACTTCCCAATACCTTTTAAAGGCTTATTTACATTTTAAACTGTCTTCAATTACCATTTATCTGTTTCTACAGTGTTATTTGGAGAAGTTTATAAAGCTTACAACAGAGCAGTTAAGCTGTCCCATGTGATTCTTCTCTAACAATTAAAAAAACCAGGGCATGTCTTACGTGGGAGATATTAGCGAGTTAAATTTTTGGGTTAAAGAATGCAAAATCAGGTTGTTTTTACAAAGGGGATTTTGTTTTCCTCCACATAAGGTATTTTTTTTCCCTTGGTTTTTGGTAACAGACATCTTTCGAGTGTGGGGCAAATGCTGGAACGTAGGCTGGATTCCACTCCTAGCAGGATCTTGCTCTCTCTGGAGAGGTCAGCAGTGTCTGTTGCTGCTTTTTACACACTTGTCCTTTCTAAGTGTCAGGATGTCTATGGGGCATTTGAAAAAAACCTGAAGATTGAAAACAGCGCTATTTGGAAACTGGAGAAAAGCAGATACAATAAAGAACAGATTTTACATCTATTATGACGTATCATTCTGGCCAACATTTCATAATCTGGATATTTTGTTTTTTGTTTTTTAATTAGATACTGAATTAAGGTTTTGGACTTTAGCTGTTCATTTATCCCAGTTGAATAGCAAATGCTCAGCGTTAAAATGTGACTGTACTTTAGTCTAATTAACTAGCTAATGCTTGGGTCTGTGGAGATTAATGGCATTTAATGAAATGTCTCTGTCTCTCTCTGTGTGCAAAGGGAGAATTTGTTTGGGTCTTTTTCTCTCCCCCACCCCAAGTAATCTTCCTTTTAGCTGAACAGGGATTTGTTTTTTTGTGACTTTCCTGGCAGTGATGGGTGCTGAGGTGGGAGCAAGGCTGGGGGTGCTTTCCCCATTCTCCCTCCCTTCCTCCATCCATCTCCTTCCTTCAGGAGCCCTTTTGACCCTCCTCGGCACGATTAACTCTTCAGTGGGCACATGTGCGCTGGCTCTGCCCTTGCCAGGTCATGTGCCTGCGGGTCACACTCACTTATTTGTGCGTGTTCCTTCCCCCTCCTGATCCACCGTAATTGCTCCTTGCCCTTTTCAAACCACAGCCCAGTAAAACGCTTTCTTTTGGGCTTTTTAAGCTGCATCTCCATGGTTTGACACCTCTCTGGTGATGCAAATTGGTTCCTGAGCAAGCAGTGGCAGGTTGTAACAGCCGAGCATTCTTCCCTGATTTTCTTAGAATGACCCTCTCGGAAAATCCTGCTGATTGCCTCCAGTGGATTATGCCAGTGATGTGTAATTCTGCTCTCCTTGGGAAGTCCAGGACGACTTGAAGCCATTGTTTTTGGAAATTTGCTGCAGGGTTTAACTCATTGGGGCTCTGGTGTATGGCTAGCAGCGAGATGAAAAGAGTGTACTCCTGCGGCTGCTGTTCCTTGATAAAAATCTGTCTTGCTTCCAAGTGCTGGAAGGCACTCTGTTACAGTAGATCATTTATAACTCTGCTGACTTAAAAAAATCCTTAAAAAGCAGCAGTGATGGGGTGTCAGTAGTTTTGTACCCCCTTTTGAATACTGTAGACTATAATAATTTGACTTTCTACTATACATAGTATGCCAGTTCTGACGTTACCTGCTCTATTAGGTTGGAGAAGCTTTATCTGATTTAGCATTTTCATTAGATATTTTCACATGTAAGCAATTTCCCCTCTCACCCCTCTGCCTTAGGGATTTATTTGAAAAACAAACCTGAAGAGCAAAAGGACAGCATGCTCAGTCCACAAAGAAGCTGTTTGGCCATGAGAATACCTTTGTGAGGCTTACTGGCATAGGAATTTAGCTGCTTTGTCGTGCAGAGCCCTGTATGGAACAGGAGCAGGTGAACTTCGGTCAAAGTTTGCAGTTAGTGAGGCTGCCCACCGAGCTGTGCTCGGGTTCCTCCAGGGTGGGACAGAGCTGCTTGTTCTTCCAGCCCTCGCTGCAGGGGCAGAAAGCATATGGTTGGGAATTGCCCAATTCAACAAGCTGGAGCTACCTGTAGTAACATTGCTGGTGTCCATGAGCACTGAGTACGTGCCCTGCTGGCTGTGGTCTGTATCCTTCCTCTGCAGGAGTCAGAGGAATGGAAAGGGCAGGGTAACTACTGCTGTGGCCCAGAGTACAGGTGGTCGTTGCATATTTTAATTTGGGATCTAGTGTGTGGGTTGGGTACAGAATGCTGGTGACAGTTTGGTCACAAAGCAGCAGAAGAGCTTTATTTGGTGAGGGAGGCCTTCCTTCTGTGTGTGGTGGTTTGGTGATGCTTAACTGCGAGGTCTTTGCCAGACGGGTTGTGCTCTCCCAGAGGTGGGTGCAGAGCCCACCACTGTGCTGGCCCTCGGTGCCCCAGTCAGTCAGTCAGTCAGTCCGTCAGTCAGTCGCTGCATGTGCACACCGTGTGGACCTTGTCTGTGGCCTGGCTGGTTTCCTGTCTGGCCGGACACGTGGGCTGTAAGTGGTGCAGTTCTGCACATCTGGTCCTTCTTCTTGGGAAGAAACAGTGTCAACAGCCCTCCTTTCACGGGAGTTGCTGCTGGTTAAAGCCATGTGAAGCTGATATTCCAGAGCAGCAAATGGAGGGCATGCCCTTTTGGAATAACACTCAGGCCAACCTGGGATTTTTTTTTTTAGAGCTAACCAGTGGATTTATATGTCTGATTTCAATTAACTGTGGGTGGGTGGGGTGTCTGCATCCTTTGGCTGCCTGATAAGCCTGAGCCAGAGTAACAGGGAGAGATTTCATTCTAAAGCAAATGACGGACCTTGAAAATCAAGGGTTCTGTTTGTTTCCTCCCCTCCTTCTGCCCACAAACTCCTCCAGGTTAGTCTCACTACTTCCCATCTTATTTTAAGTGCCAGGCAGACTTTGAAGGTGGGGTTTTTTTGGTAACAATGTGAATTGGACAGACTAGCAGAACTCAGGATTCTTCCTTTCCTGCCACCCTTCCTTCCCACCGGGCTGTAAAGAGCAGCAAGCTCAGACCTTTTCCCTACGATTTTTTGTTTGGTTTTTTGCTTGTTTTGTTTTTCTTTTTGGATTCCCCTGGATTTGCAGGTCTGGGTAGAGTAAGAGAGGAAGTATTTCCTGCTCGTGGCATCAGGCATGGATGTGTAGCTTGATACTGTCATGGTATTGTCTGTGTGCAGAGTCGTGTGAAGTCCTTACAGATGGTGAGAGGGATTTCTTTTTATGGTCTACAGCCACTCTCTGGGCATCTTGTTCATCCAACCTTGATGTAGATCCCTTGTCCAGTGTAAGCTGCTCCTAGAATTTGCTTCCCTCTGGCATTAGACAGTCAAATGGAAAAGTTGCTGAGTCTGAATCTTGGCTGATCAACCCAGGTCTTCTCAGGTAGTGGCAGATCAGGGTTTTGAAACCCTTGGGCTTGGATTTGTGATCTGGCTGAGGCAGTGTGGTCTCTGTCCTTGGATGCTGCAGCCAGATGACAAAGGGGCTGTGCAAGGCCTTCTGTGGAGTGCGGTGAGTTCTGTCAGAAACAAGAGCTGACTGGATTTTTGTAATTCTGTCGTTTTTTGGAGATGTAAACATTTATTTCTTCTCCCCGATCACTCAGGTAAATTGCTCACGTTTTCCTGAATCCCCACAGAGTGTCTTGTACTTGTTAGAATGTCTGTATTTCCATTCTCATTGCCTAAGGACATCTTTCACGTTTAGAATAGTCCTATTGTACCTTCCTTCCCTTTGACATACTGCTAACTAAAAATTAAAGTTGAACACTATCTAGCACGGGATTTTTTAAATAGGTGATTCTGCATTCCCTGTGTTTTCCTGTATTGTCGGATTATTTTTAATGGCATCTACCAGGTGACTTTTCTGCACTTGTATATGCCAGGAAAGGTTCCAAAATGAGGGAGGTCAGGGAGATGGAAGAGGAGCAGCATGGTAACACCCTTGTGTTCCCCTCTGCTTCCAGATTGAGTACATCTCGTCTGCAAAGTGCTGAGCCTTTATCAGCCCGGGGGTAGGTCTACTAATGACTGATCTAAAACCATCAAATTCATTTATTTGTCACTGCCAGTGACAGGCCAGTTAATGCTAATGGATTCTTTTTTTAGCCTGTTGACTCTGGTGATAGTCTCATAAATGTTGTGAAATCTAAAGCATTAAGGGAACTTGTAACTTATTTTTAGAGGAGAGCCATTGAAACGGGGTAAGGTGGTGTGTGTGCGTCAAGGAGCGTGTTGTGCTGAGAAGGAAAAAGAGCAGCTCCTAGTTCATGAGCCATACGCAGCTGCCTTTGCTATCCCTAATAGTTACTTCACTTTTCAGCTGTATTTTAGTGTTCTCTTTAGGCACGTTTTGGGTCGTGCTAAAAGGAAGGAGAACCTGTAAGTAGAGTCAGTCGTCTTAGGGAAAAATGGCTTATTTCAGAAAATGGTTCATCTGCAGGGCCTGAACCTCCTCTGCCCCTATTGTGTAAAAGCACTTAAGCATATACTTAAGTTGGCATAAGCATGTGGGTAAGTGCTTTGCTGAATCAGGGTGGACTAAAAACACATTATTAAATGCTTTGTTGAACTGTGAAGCTTGCAGCAGAAAAAGATTAAAAGATTACTTGGTGTATTTGAGAGTACTTTGTATATGGTCAGTCCCATCGCTCCTCTTTCGAAGACAGGCTGTTGTATCTCTCATTTCCCTGCCTTCACCAGAGGATCTCACTCACAAGAAGATACTAATCTGCTGTTTCCTCAACAAAGTGGTTGCAGGGTCAGTAGCATCAGACTTTAAAAAAATAAATAAATCATTGTTTAAGCTTAATTTAGTCTCTAGCCCTCAAATCACGCATTCTATTTGCCTTAGTCACTGGAATAATTCTGATAAACTACGTGAGTAGTGTTCAGTGTGGCTTGGGTTTCTGTGATATTATTGCTGCAGAAATTGTGGTTTGCTGAGTAATTTGAAAGTCAATGTGAATCTCTGTAGTCAGATCAGCATGCGGTATTAATAAGTTACTTCTAAACTTTGGCATTTTACTGCTCTCCTGTTGGAAGTATTTTAATTTTTGAGTGCAGAGAAAATCTGAGGAATGTTGGGAAGTTCTTTTGCCCTGCTCAGTCATTCCCTGTGTGGAAACATCTGCAGCTGGATGTATTGTTGTGAGTGAGGAGGCTTAAATTAAGATGGTACTTAGGGAACTTTGTATTGTAAAGAAGGACCCTACCCTGCTAAGGCTTATGCAATTCTGCACATGAGGAATAGTTCCAGAGACCTCAGCGAGCACAGATAAATGCAGACAAGGCTTCTTAATATGTTGGTGAAGTGTACATGGCAGGAAGGGTGAAGGAAAAGAAGTATTGACAGCAGCAGAAAGTGTCGTGCCTCTGCCCTGCCCTCCCCCAGCAAAGACTTGCATTAATTTCCCATTGACTCTGATGTACAATAGGGAAGAGGTTTCAAGCTGACTGAAGGGGCAAAGGTTCAAGAAAACTACTGTAGCAAGAACTGATGCAGAGTGACAGTAATGAGGTGGCCTGGCAGGTGGGAGGGAAAAATGGTGGGGTGGGGGAAAGAAACTAATATCTGGTGAATTAAGTAGTTCCCAGGGTTTGAAGTTGTTAAGTCCTCTTGGTTTTATTTTCCTCTGTGTGCCGTACAAGTATGAGATGTGGCTGAGCAGGGTTCCTTGGCTGAGCATGTGGGTCCTGGTGCAGCTCCAGCCCTTGTGGTTGGGGGCTGGGTCACTGGGAGTGCTGGTGTGGCCCAGGGGGTACAGAATTCTTCTGTAGTGTCCCCAAACCTCCACTTTGTTGTTTTAATCGGTGTTTTAGTATTCCTGACTCTGAGCTCATCTTTGCATTGTTCTGTGGGTCAGCTGTGCATCAAAGGGAAGGTGAGGAGCACAGGGTGAAGAAGTGTTTTGAAATTTTGATTTATTTAAAATAGGGACTGTGAAGTGCAGGCAAGACTTTTGACGTCTTGAATGCTGGTGGAAAGAGAATGCCTGCTAGATAGAAACTCCGTGGAGGTTTTACAGCAAATGCTGAGGGTACTGGGATGTGGTGTGTAAAGAGGTTGCAAGCAGCTGAGCATTTGTCCCAGGTATCTGTAAATCCCAGTGGATGGGGAGGTAATGCTCAAGTTGGAGGCTTTGTTTGTGGCAAAAGCTTGTCAGCTCAGCACTGGCAGAAGGTTTGGTGTTTGCACTGCTGCAAAAAGGTGTTGCTGAAGGGGGTATTGCCAGGCATTCTTCTGCAGTGGTTGCTGAGCGAGTGAAACGCCTGTTTGGTTTTCCTTTTGGCTGCGTTATCAATCCTTAATGTTCAGAGATGAGCCAGTGCCATTCCCTGCTCTGAGCCCGAGCTGTGTGCAGGGCCCCATACATACACTGAGCATTTATCCTTCTGCCAAGGGTTTGCAAAGTGTTGCAAATGAGTGTAAAGATGTTCATTTGCTGGTGAAATTCGCCTACTTCTGCTGTTGTATTTGGCAGACCTACAGAGCCTATAGCAGCACTGTGTGCTCAGTGAATTGTGAAAGAGAACAGAAAACACTGAAAAGAAATCTGAAGTTAGTACTGAGATGGGAAATATGATAGAAATTTTCTGAGGATGGGGTATTGCCCCACCTTTTGGTCTGAGGCTGCTACCAATCGTTGTGTTGGGTGATATCAGCTCTTGTTCTCTGCCATGTCCTTGGGATCCCTGAGAGATCTTTCCTGTGAGTCCTGAACGAGCCCTGTTGAGACAACTACAGTGAAAACTGTCAGCTTCCTGTGGCTGGAGCTCCCTCACCTCAGAAAGTCACCAGTATAAGGTGTTGGGGTTTTTTTGATTGATGTATTTGCACTAGAAAGGTTTGCCTTGCTCCCCAGTTGCTTTCTGTGATTCCAGCTCTGGACGGGTGGCCTGCAGAACACTTACCAAACGTTTGAACTCTGCCTTCTTCAGATATTACCTGGTGAAAAAAACCTTGTAGAACTCACTGTGAAAAAGTCTGGGCCTACTCTTGGCTGGTTTTGACCCACTGCTGGCTGTGTTTGACCGCTGAGAAAGCACAGAGTCACTGTCGGTCGAGTCTGGTCTTGCCATAACGTGTAGGAACCCAAATAAAGCCCCGATGGGCCTGACACTGATGCTGCCTTTGAGCCTGGAGACGCAAGGGTCAGAGAAAAAAGGGCAACAGGGGATTATCCAAAGCATCTCAGTGTGGCAGAAAACAGAGCAGCTTCCTGACACCCGGGTTTGATACCACAGTAAACGGCCACCTCTGTCTGAAGGGGGTGTTGGGAAGGAAGTGCTCCGGTGCGCAGTGGAGGATGTAGCTGCTGAGGTTCCCGTGGAACGCTGGCGGTTCCGAACAGCCGCGGCCAGGCTCGGGAGAGGGGGAAGCGAGATAAGGAGGGCGCAGCATGGGAAAGGTAGTTTGTGGTGTGAGTTATGGCTGATGCTGGTCTCATGGTGGTTACAAAGCAGCACGGGCGCTGGGGCACAGCGCTGGAGTGCTGGGAGGCAGGGGGGGAGGCTGGCAGGGGGTTGAAATGGGCTCAGCGGTGCGTTGTGGCGCAGGGCTGGTCCTGGCGCCCTCAGTAAGGAGAGGAGAGGAGGACGCGCGCTGAGCTGCAGGTGTCCTGCGTTGGCTCCTCTTCCCCGCAGAGCTGGGCGCTCAGCCGTGCCGGCCGCTCCCCCGTCCCGCTCCTGGAAGCTGGCCGTGCAGCGTGGCCCGTCGTTCCTCCCCGCTGGAGCTGGGAGGGAGGGCTGCGGTGGTTCCCCGGCCCTGCGTGTCCTGACGCGCTTCCACTGCGGAGCGCGGCACCGGAGACGGGCTGCCCTGAACTGTGGACTGTTTCCCCCCTGCCTGCCGAGTGGGCATTTGCTGCCCCAG
>JAYRBT010000051.1:1001587-1020753 GCA_036023395.1 Myiotriccus ornatus
CGCGGCACCGGAGACGGGCTGCCCTGAACTGTGGACTGTTTCCCCCCTGCCTGCCGAGTGGGCATTTGCTGCCCCAGCCAGCCTGGGATCCCGGGGTGGGTGGCTGGTGGTGAAAAGCACCCGGAGAGAGTGTCCTGCAGCACCTTTTGTGCTTTTAAACTCCATCCTCGCCAAATCCTGTGAAGTAGGATTGAAGCTTCAGGTTCTGAGTGTGCAGTGCCTGGGTATTTATGTATGAGGAGGGAGTTGTCATCATCTTGCATGATTTTTGTTTTTTTCACCTCTCTTTTTCATCTGGTCACATCTACTTTGTCATTAATCTTCCGGATCAAATACAGTGGTAGTTGAAAGTCCTCCATAGTTACGATTCCCTCAAAGTTTTGTGAGCATGGCTTTGGTTTTATTGTATTTATGAGAAGTCAATTTAGGTTTCTGGACCTCTGTTCATATGTATCTCCAGTGGATATTTTAGCAGGGGCATTTGTCTTCTCTCTCAATCAAGTGTGTGTATGCAGTAGGAAAAGAGCAAAGTATGGAATGGAAAAAAAGATAAAGCAATTCAGTTACCAGTCCAAAGGCTTTAATGCTAAAGAGCCATGAAGAAGCTTTATTGGAACTATAATTGCAGACATAAGCAGTGATTATCTGTCTTCGTGTCTTTATGGTTCCCATCACTGTCATCTGAACACATGAAGCTGATGAGTGTGAGCAGAACATTATTTAGCTGGTGCTGTGTAATCCTGATCTCTTGCAGTATGTGGAAAGTAACATAAAGTGTCAATTCATTTCGAAGTGAAGGGCAGAGAAAAAGGTGAGAGAGGGCAAGTGTTGTTGTAGAACACAACCTTTTTTCATCCTGGTTGCAGCTGAAGGAATGCAGGGACAGGGTAAGCTGCTTATATGGACATGGTCAGAAGAAATTTTGCTGTTTGTTAATGATCTTAGAGGTCTTGGGCAGGTGCAGCCCTTCATCGTCGGAGAGTCCCTCTGTGTTTCCTTGAAATGTTCTGAATCTGCTCCAGCTGAGAGAAGGGCAGCAGCACCTGTTTGTCTTGCATTCCTGAGAGCTGGAGATTGTTGGATCAAGGCAGACAAATGGATGCTGCCAGGCACTTTTTGAGGTGGAACTGAGACCAGAGAGCAAGTCCTGAATCACTGTCCTGATTGTTGGTGCTGGTTATGAAGGTGAAAATGTGCCCTGGGCTGTGAGGAGGCAGAGGGAGGAAGAGGTGATTTGGTGGTTGGGCAGCTGGAGCAGTGGAAGGAGCAGGGTGTGCAGAGCTCTGGCACTTTACACCGGGGGTGGTGATGCCAAGGTAGGCACAGGTGGTCTGAGTTCATGTGATCCAGGCCAGTGTTGGGAGGCCAGTTTCTCTGACCCCTGATTTTCATTGCCATCACCTGCTCTGGGTGAGGGCAGTCAGTGGAGGAGCTGAGATAAGAGCCAGAAGTCCTGTGATCTCTTCACAAACAGTGTGTGGATCGTCCGGGGCTATGTTTGGGCAGTAAAAAGGTAACTGTTTTGGGGATGCTTTTGGGTAGGGGAGGCACTTGCTGGATGGGAGGCTGGTTGCGCTTTTTTCATTTTTCCTGAAATTTGGAGGCAAAAGACAGCTATTTTAAAGGAGGAAAATAGAACTGGAGGAATAACTTCTAAATCTGTTTTTTATTTACTCTTGCTCTGAATTAGGACCAGGTAAAAACCAGACCTGTTCATGTATGTTTTTGGTGGAATTTTCTTAATTTCTAGTGATGATTATCTTTGCTTTTATTGGAGTTAGCAGGAGTTATCCACTAACTTGTTAAAGCAGCTCAAAACATAGCTCCTAAATTGCTTAATACACTCAAGGACATTTTAAAAACAAACCCAGAAATCTGCTAGCAAAGTGCCTAGATACACAAAGGAGAGGGAATACAGTTTTTGGAGACACATACCTGCCTTGCCTGCCGGTCCTCTGTGTGAAAGCAGAATGAGATAGCGATGTTTTAAAAGTTTCTGGTCTTCAGCTGAGTGAGCTGCCAGTGAAAAAGTGGTTCTTGGAAAAGTTTTATTCAAAATGTAGTTGAAAGTCTGTGGGATGTATGTTCCTGGAGACATCAGCATCCTACTTTCACAAAAGACTTGTGTGCTGGAAAGACTTAAACTAGTTTAAATGTGACCCTTGTTCTTATCACACGGAGATGAGGTAAGTGATTGTCGTCACCCTTGTTTTATGGATGTGAAAAACAGAAGTGCAGCTCACATGTGCAGTACTCAACAGTGGGAATTGCTGGTGCCTTGGCAGAGGGTTATTCCAAACCTGGTGTGTGCTGGGGCTGCACCTGCTGTGCTGTGTGTTCCCAGGTGTTGGTGAAGGCAGGAGAAGGGGGGTCTGGGGAGCTCAGGTCCCAGCTGTGCTGTGGTCAGTGCTGGGGGAGGGACTGCAGTCCCTCAGGTGACAGACCAGTGTGTGGAGATTGCCTGGGTATTGCATCATTGGAGACAGGCGTGAGTCAGTCAGGAAACCCTCTGCAGAAGGCTTTTGTACCTAGAACTGGCTTATTAGAAGCAGTTGTTGAGAATAGGCCTGGCTTTGCCGGGCATTTGAAGCATCGTAAGAGTGGTGCTGGCAGTGGTACGAGTCTGAGTGGGGCACAGACAGACACAGAGGAGGCCTGTAAGATACTCAGATGGAGAGGTGGGTGCCCAGAAGAGCAGACTGAACATGGTGCCCATCTGACATCTGCCTGGTGCTTCCAAACCTATAGTCGGCTCCTGTAGTGTAGGGCAGGAAGGGGAAGCAGGGCACGGAGAGCTGCTCCCTGCCAGGGTCTGATTGCCTTCTGGGGGAAGGAAGCTGTGTGGGAGCGTGCAGCAGTGCTGAAAGCCAGGGCTCTGTGCACCAGCTGTGCTGGTGGAGCTGTGATGTGTGCGTGGTGAGGGCGGCTGGAGCCGTGGGAGCGAGTGCTCCGTGCCTTTACCTGCTGTGAAACGCTGGGTTGCAGCTCTGAGCCCTCAGCCCGGCACATCTCTGCCCTTCCCCGTCAGAGCAGTGCCCGTGTGGCACGGCTGGAGAGGAGGAACAACTCAGCCCTGGTTTCTGGGTGCAGGCAGCAGCCCTGCTGCCCTCCCTGGCTGCTGTGGGCTGGAAGCTCCAGTGCGGGTGCTTTGGGCTCCTCTGGCAGCAGCGCCGCAGAAATGAGGAGTATCATTGTGTTTTATTGTGGCTTCTAAGAACGCAGCGTGTTTGTGCTTCGGGGAGCCCCAGGGGCTTTGTTTTTCACCAGGCCTGAGCTATTCTTCAGCAGAGCCTTCCCGGAGCATGAGCCAGTTCTGCCCATTAGGACTGAGAGACGGGCCTGACTGATTTCTGCTCCCTGCTGCATAATAAATCTGATACTAAAATTAGTGCTGGTCTCCCTAGGCCATAATTCTTGCTGAGATTATAGAGAATTGTGTGTGCAGAGAGGAACTGTGGTTGTGTGTGTTTGGCTTTTTTTTATAACCTTGAGTGTCCAATTTCCAGGTTTTTTACTTAACCCCCCATCTTTTTTCCCCTTTTCCTCTCTTTTGGGAAGTGCTTAGCCTTTCTGTGTATTTTGGCTATTTAAGCCTCTGTCACTGCAGGCAGATGAGTTCCTTGGGAGCTCTTCTGAAGGTTTTGTAATTGAGTCTTTTACCACGGCGACAGGATATTATTAACCTTCAGTAAAGCAATTTATTTCATACTCCTTTGTGGGGATAAGCCTTTTTTCCCCCAGGAAAATATGTATGTGGAAAGGGTTTTACGTACAGAGGTAGCTGGACTTGAAGCAGTGATTATGATTTTAGAAAAATTAATAATTACATGAAAAATAGGCAGTTCTGTTTGCGTCAGTTTAAAAGAAACCTTTGGTCCCGAATGATCCACCCCTGCCCCAGTGTTTTATTTTCAAGAACATACTTTTTTGCCTGTCGGTGGCTTTGAAAAGAGATGGTATTTCATTTTAGAGCTCTCAATATTTGGCCTGTGTGAGCGCTAAAACATTTTGTTGTTTTCTTTCAGACAGCTTTAGAAATGACCTGAGAGCTGGAGGGAGGAGTTCCTTGCGGGGTCTCCCTGTTGGCATGGCCTTTGCCCTGAAATCAAATGCAGGCTAGTCCAGAAGTCGTTAAAGACTGGATAGCTCCTGGAACGGCAATTTCCAGCCAGCGAGGGGAAGGCTGGATAAGTGGCCAGCCTGGCTGAATCACTCGTGTTCTTTGTTGAGCACGGTGACAAAGGCAGCGGTCTGGGACTCGGGGGATCCAGGCTGGTGTGCTGTGGCATCTCCCTGCGCCCCAAGTTTTATTTTAAAAAGACGAGAACATTTCTTTTCCCGTGTCTACTTAGACTTTACTTTTTACTTCATTAGCCTGTTAAACTTGAAAGAAATTAAATTAACAACACACTTGTCGTGTCTTTAAAGGTACTTGAAAACTTTGCGCTGTCTCAGAGCTGCTTTCGAAGGAGTTCACCACACCTTGCAGTAGAAATATGTTCTTTTAGCAATTATATTAGACGAAGGGGTGGTATTATTCCCACATTATACAAGAGAGCTTGGATGAGAGGCGAAGTGCTTTGTCCAGAGCTTTACGTTTATTAACGCACTCGAATCTCCTGGCGCCGTGCGGAGCTTTAATTGCAGAGTCATCGTTTCTGTGTGCTGTGCTGCGCTGCTGCCTCCGAGTGCCGGCGTCCTGGAGCAAGGGCTGTGGCCGGGAGGCTGCTGGTGATCTTTGGCAGGGCTGACCTCCACTACCACCCTCTCCCAGCTGATCTTCCTGTGTTCTACCACTTTCTGATTTCCTGGAAGCGTTCAGTTATTTTTATTCAAACTTCCTAATGCTTCTTTGATGGTTCCATCCCTTTTGCGTTGGATGGGCTTTTCCATCTCTGTCGGAAAGCTGGTGCTGTGGACCTGAGGAGCACTCACCTGCTGCACCTTTGGGTGGGCAGGGACTGCAGGCCTGCTCGGTGTCCCGAGCTCCTGGCAGCCGTGCTGTGTGTCTGGGATGTGTCTGGGTGCCTGGAGCAGGGTGGGCACAGCCGGGCACGCTGCCTTCTCTGGGCTGTCCTGCTGGTCTGTGTGTTTGGGAGGGAAGCACTAAAGCACCCTGTGCACGCTGTCCTTTGGCCGTGGTGCGTGTGGGATGGACCTGCCCCCTCCTTTGGGCTCCTGGGTGTCCCTGGGTGTTTTTGCTAGCTAACTGAGACCTCTAAAACCACAGATAAATGGCACGGCCATGCTTTTATCCTGCAGTCTTCAAATGGCATCAGCTCCATGTGCTGCTGCATGCCTGGCTGGCCAAGCAGGGTGTGATGGTGGTTCTGTTTCAGGGGAGCAAAGGGGCTTCTCCAGAATCTACCCTCCTGTTGGTGCCTCTCATGACTGGCTTGTGCTCACCCCGCTGTGGGAAAGGGTCCTTTGCTGTGTGATCCTTCAGCCTTTCCTAAAATTCCAGAAACACTTTACATGCGAGAAAATATTTCTGTTCCTGAAAGACTTCTGGGCCTCTCTACATTCTGGTTTTTTAAAACTTTGCTGCTGGTAGATTTATTCTTAAATCTTCAACTAGAGAATCTTTCTATTTTAAAAATGCTTAAAATAGCTTTTTCCCCGCCTTTTACTCTGTTGTTGTAAATGAGTACCACCGTCTGATTTTTTTTTTTTTTCTCTTTAAAGCTTCCCCACCAGAGATTTAATTAAAATATTGTGAAAGGCAGTCATTGAAAATGAGAAACCTTTTGAGTGGAAGGCACCCTGATTTCCCTCTGCGGAGCTTTTTGTCACCATAGAGATGAAAAGAGAAGCTCAAAATTGCACTTTCCCCTTGTGTGTTGCTACTGAGGGGCCGTGGCTGCAGGTAGCAGCTGCACTGGGATCGAAGGGCCGGGCTGGGAAGGACTGCAGGGGCTGAGACTTTAACTCTTTGCAGGGCACGAGCACTGGGTTGGAATTTCATTCCCTGGTTGGAAGCATTTTTCTTAGTTTATTATTCTGTTTTAATTTCCTGTGCTCCAGGGCTGGAATTCACGTGGGCTTGTGAAGGGAAGGAATGAAGGCGCCCATCCTTTTGTCTCCATAAAAGCGTAGCTGACACCTTAGGGCACAGCAGTGTCTGCAGGAGCTGCTCCCGGGGCTGAGCATCACCACAGTGTTCCTGAGGGGCTCGTGCACGAATTACTTCAGGAATGCTGCTGGAATCCCACTTGGCCTTCTTAATTTTGTCCTGGTAGTCATATAGAAACTTCTCTTCAGGGTTCAAGCCTGTCTGATCCTTACTTAAAATAACTAAATGTTGGACACTTTTCTTGTTTGTTTTTATTTCAAAGTTAATGGGTGAATTTTTTTTTCCTTCCAGTAACCCCTGTGGAAGTGTAGGGATTACTAAGGCAAAAATATGCTGCGAGTGGTAAAACTGCTCTGCTGCAGTTTCAAAGACAGTCCCACAAATTGAAGATTATTGGAGGGGACGTGACACTGGGCAGTGTTATGCTTTTAATCATTTTAAAAACAAATTTTTCTCCCTAATTGAGTGAAGAGCAGGCACAAGTGGATTCTTGGCACAAACATCTCAGACAAATGAAAGTAAAATGTATATTGAAGCTGTCTGCTGTTGTATATTTTACACCATACCTGTCTTGGTGCCTGATCTCAAATGGACGTGGTGGTTTAATTTTAAGCTGTTTGAGCAAGACCTGTTGAGTTTAAACTTCCAGATAGAAAGGGAACATAAGCCATGTAATGGCATTATTAATGGGTAGTATTACTAAATTGCAATCTGCAAATTAATGGTTTAACTCTGAGACTAAATATACAGCTGTGTTCTTGTGTAATGTTACAAGACAAAATTAGACCAAGTATTAAAAACAGAAGGGCCTCATGCAAACCCAGCGGGTGTGTTCCTGGGGCCTTCACTGGGCTTTTCCACCCCACACTGAGGGTGTGCACCCAAAACCCCAGTGAAGTTACTCCAAGGTGTGTGTGCCCTCCAGAGTGGGCTGTTAACATCTGACTGCCCGGGATACCGATGGATTTGGAGTGAAATACTAAAATCACTTGTTTCCATGCTGGTGGTGACCACCAGTCTGAGGGTTGGGTTCAGCTTGTACCTGGCAGGCTGATGGGAGCAATGCTGTTGTGCATATGTCTCTGAGTTCCTGCAGGATTATGTATTAATTTTTAAACGAGATGGTATTTGGGAACTGGGCTCGGCTCTCATGCAATTTGCCCTTGTGCTTTCCTTGACGGTTGCTAATAAGAAGTGCTGGCCTAAATCAGCGTCTTGGAGAATCATCGATTTGCTAATTGCAGATAATCAAGTCCCTGCTCATGGTGAGACCACTTTTGTTTCCTGCCCTTCCGCCAGGATTCGGGCAGCATCTCCCAGCCTTTGACGTAACCAGCAGAGCGGCTTTCGAGCTCTCACGTTGTTAATTCTCGGAGGTGACAAAGTTGTTGGTATTCAGACTTGATAAACGAGGAGCTGTGATACCACTGACCTTTCTGGCCAAAATGAGCTGCGAAGGTCAAAGCAGGGGGCTGAGTTGGGGGACAGGGGGATGTTTGGAGAGCTGCAGGGGCACAGCCTCGGGTAGTGCAGCCCTGAGCAGTGTCTGCCGGCGCCAGCCTGCCGGAATTATTCTGAACATGTGCGGTAGTTGCTTCTTACTTTATTTTTTTAAGATGTGCTTCTTTCCCCTCTGTGTTCAGCTAGGGGGGGTGTTTCTCTGTGCTGTAGATTTTACAGATTATGTTTATGAAAAAACAGGAGGAAGTAAGAGCCTTTCTGAGGAAGACCCCATTAGCTGGTTGGGCATGGCTTTTCTGTTGGTGCTGGTCCTCTGGGTCAAGGAGAGCTGGGCAAATCCTCTGAAGCTCCCCTCTCTTGGCTCTGAAGATCCTCAACATATTGCCTGGGCTGAAACATTTTGCAAAAGTCACCAGGGTTTTTCATTTTGTCCATCTGGCTGGGAGCTGGGCTGTGCGCAGGACAGCACATCCCTCGGAGATGGAGAGACAGGTTTGGTTTTTCCAGTGCTTGCTGCGGGGATTTGCAGCAGCAGGTCACGTTTGAATGGCAGAGCAGAACTGACATCAGCACCGCGCGTGTGCTCCTGGGTCGCCGACTGCACGGAGCGTGTGAGAAGGTCTGGTGGTGGAGAAGGGACTGAGTGGTGGTGCACAGAGGGGATGGCAGTTGCCTGAGTCTCACAGTGCGCGGGGACAGCGAGCGAGTGGCCGCAGCCCGGTCCCTGCTGGAGCCCGTGTCATCCCCGCTGCCGCTTTAAAGCCCAACCAGAGGAACAGATGATCACTGGACAGCTTAGGTTACATAATCTCTTTTGGGTTTAATGTCAGGCCTCCCTGAGCCCCATCCAGTGCCAGCTTCCAATCTGGCTCGTAATACTCCTGAATGTCCTTTTAATTTTTGTCTTTATTAATAGTTCTCTTACTGTAGTGTGCTCTCTGCCCAGCTCAGAGTGGTGTGCGTGCCTGGGAGTTCATTGCTCCGCTCGCCGAGGGCTCTGGGGCCTGTGCTTCCTGCTCCTCCACAGCCTGGAGCCACTCCCAGGTGTTTTCTTTGCTAGTTCCAGAGACATTTTTTAAAAATTGTTGTGGGGAGGGAAACAGGAAGGCTGGACAGGGATGGAGCCTGTGAGGATTTGGCTGTTCTGTTCATGAATGAAGCTCGGGAGGCCACGTGGGAGGACAGAGCTGGTCAGACAGACCGGGGCAGTGGTGGTGAAGTGATGAAGGTGATGGTGAAGGTGAGACAGGAGAGATCACAAGCTCTGGCTCTGCCTGGGTGAACTCCTGCTCTTTGCAAGCACAGATCTGTCAGCTGGACTAACTTTCTTTAAAGTTTAACTTGCTCATGTCTGAAAGAGCTGGTTTGTTTCTGTATTGAGTGTTTATTTTTCATAAACAAAGTTCAGGTGTAATAAAGACCAGCAGTTCTGTGGAGACAGGGCAGCTGTGATTTTGGATGTTGAACAGCTGTGTGATCCAGAATGCCAGTGTTTTTTTCCTCACCCATAACTCCATGAACAGGTGCCTCTGCAGTTATTCTCCACTCCTGCTAGGATTGGTGCTAATTCCATGTATGTGTCCTGATGGCTGGTCTTCCTCTGAAAGCCCTAGCACTGATTGTTTATTTATTATTTAAAGAAATAACATAATTTTAAAAAGTGCATATATATATGCAGAGGGGAGGAGGAACTGAGATGTTATTGCAGATCTAAGTCTAGGAATCAAATGGAAATCAGAAAAATAGATGTGGTTAGAGTGGACATGGTTTAGCAGCAACCTGAAGCATTTGGGATACTCCTGCATTCCCTGAGAAAGCTTCTCTTACATTAGCTCTCATGTGACTTTGTGTTAGTTAAAGAAGTTGAAAAATATTGCAGGGGAAATATTTAGTGCCTTGTGAACACCAGTGTGTTGTAGCAGCTGTTTAAAAAATAAATAGTAAAACCCCAAAGAGCAGAATGCAGTACCCAGACTGCTTTGTGTGGATGCTTTGAGAGCGTGCTGGACCCAGGCAGAGGATTCTGAGCTTTTGGTGTGTCCTATTCTCCTTTGATTTATTTTCACTGCTTCAAATGATGTCTTAGATGGGATGGAGGCAGGAGCTAGGTGAGGGGGGAAGGTAGGAAGGGAGCAGGATGGATCTGTTTAGTTCCTTTTGCAAACCTAAGCCAGCATTGTCCTGGCCACCTTTCATGCCAGTGGCTGGTACTTCCTAAACTCATACTGTGAGTAAATTATGAGGCAAACATGATAACACCATCATGATCTTGACTGTGAGCCAAACTGTGCAAAATCCTGTAGTGTGTCTGAATGGCTGAAAAAGCCCAAAATAAATCACAGAGTGCTGGTAATACAGTCACTGCTGCTGTTTGCCACAGGGGTGGATTGCAGTCTGTGATCCCTGGGTGAGTAAGTCTCTAAATTGTATTCAGACATGGTGTATGGCACAGCTGGAGTACCATGGCGTCCCTTTGCTGTGTGACATCAAGGAGAAAGGGTCCAGGACTGTCGTTTTATTTGGTTTAATTTTATTTATTTTATTTATGAACATAACCATTTTGGGCTGTGTTATTTTGCTAGTAGATATGTGCAAATGAAAGTCAAGATCGAGATCTTTGGGAACGTTAATTTTAATTTATATATAAGTGCATGTATGAACACACTTCAAGGGTGCCAGAATCTCTTACATATTTGTGTTTGCTGAAGTGTACGAGATATGTGATTGACACCCCTGAAAAGGGAGAGGGCAGTCGAAATGAGTTACAGCTTTTGGTCCCTAAACTGCCATTTCTTGGTGTACCCTGGAAGAGCCTTCGTCCTAATGATGCTGAGCAATAAATAACACGGGCAAGAGTAATAGCTGTCTATGGTAGCAAATTATAGTTGATTTATTGCACATAATATATACAGGTGCAGCTAATTTAATTAAACACAAGACCTTTTTAATGCTGTAAAGACAGCCCTCTCTAAAGCCAATCAGCACTGTGGTGCTGTAATAAGGCTTTAAGTGAAATAAGCAGCATTACAAGCACAGCTCTGTTGGTCTGCTCAGCCTCCCGTGTATTTGGGGGAGGGAGTATTTTTCCACAACCATTAACGCCACTTTAAGTCAACTTATGCCATAACAGAGTCCAATTTAACATACTGATGCAGGTTACCCCATTTCTGCTTCATCGTGGAACAGCAGCTCCGATGAACCAGCATATGTAGCTTGTTATTTTCTTGGCCAAATGACTGGTGCTGTGCTGGGGATGGCTCAGCTTCCAGGGGCGGAGGCTTGGAGCTCCCATGGTGTGGGATCTCACCCTGGGGATGGGAACAAACAACAAACAAGAAGTCGTGGTTCCCTGGAGCCTCTCTGCTTGCTAGTGGCTTGTATTCTATTCATCCCTCATCTGAGATGGAAAAAGGGGACTGTGGTGAAAGGAGCTTGTGTAGAAGAGCTTGTACAGCACAGAATCCTGAAATGGCTTGGGTTGGAAGAGGCCTTAAAGCCCATCCAGCCCCACCCCCTGCCCTGGGCAGGGACACCTTCCACCAGCCCAGGTTGCTCCAAGTCCCGTCCAACCTGGCCTTGGACACTTCCAGGGATGGGGCAGCCACAGCTTCTCTGGGCAACCTGTGCCAGGGCCTGCCCGCCCTCACAGGGAGGAATTTCTTCCTAACATCTGATCTAACCCTGTTCTCTGGCAGGTTAAAGCCATTTCTCCCTGGCCTGTCCCTCTCTGCCCATACAGAAGGTGTCTCTCCCTCACACAGGTGAAGGCAGGCAGTGCTCGGTGTTACCTTGTTCGGATCTCTGCTTTTCTCTTTTATCACCCCCTTCTGCTTCTTTTTTTCAAGCCAGAAAAGTTGCAGTGGCTATCTGTGTGTGTGTATGCATAGAAATGCACCTTTAGCCTGGCTGGAAGCTGTTCCCTCTGCTCCCTGCTGTTGTGATTTCCCGGGAGCAGGGCTGCTGAGCCTGCCCTGCGGTGCTGCCTTCCTCAGCTCATCACCATGCGGAGCCGAATCCTTTCCCTGCAGATAATGGGCAAGATGCACTACGATACTTTGCCACCATTACTTGATTATTTGTGAAAGCGTAAAAGGCTCAAGTAGCTGATTGATTAATTTTTTCTCTAAGTTTTTCTTCCCTCTGTTGCCTTCATTTGGAACATGTAATCAGGGAAGGAAGATGCATTAAGAATAGATGGGTATGCATATGAATGCTTAATTTTTTCTAATTCAGGCATTCATGTGGGCACATGTATCCCGCTGCATGCTGTGCTAAACAAATCTCTTCAGCGCTTCTGGAGTCAGAGGAGCGAGTTTCGTGTGGTTTTCTCCCTCAGTGCTGGAGTTTCTCTGTTCTGAAGCAGTTGCTGTTCCAGGAGTGTGAGGAGTGTCCGTGGGCACGGCTGGGGGCGGGTGCGTGCAAAGCCTGGTCCCTCCCAGCACAAACCAAATGTCCACTTGACCTTTTTATCCCTCACCGCTGGGACGACGGCCAGCAGCTCCGCCGTAAATCTTCCCAGTCCGTGTGCTTTGGTCCAACACTTAGTTAAGGCTTCCGGTTTTAGGTTTGGAAAGGTGTTGTCAGGAGCTGGTGGAGGGATGCGGGATCACCAGTGCGTGTGCTGAGGTTGGGAGAGGAACGGGAGATGCGGTTCCACGTAACCTGAGTATCCTCAGCCACCTGGCTTGGTGTAGAGTGATGGTAGAGAGTGAGTTATCTGTAAATTAAGGTGTAGGAGGAAGAAAATACTGGTTTGCAGTTTGGCAAAATGAGTTATTTTAAATACTTTTCCGAAATAAGTAGGATTCCTAAGCAAAAGGAAACTAAAATGAAAGCAGCTGCTGTGTTGGTTGATGTGATGGCTCCATGGAAAAGGAAATTTTGAATTTCTTTTTTTCCTTCTTTTAAAATTCTTCTTCTGTGTAGTCTGGTCTGTCTGTGTGCTCTTTCTGGATGAGGATCTCCATGCCTGAGTTTCTTATCTGTTTAATGGATAGAGTAACAATTAATCTCACTTCTCAAGGATTCTGTTGTGAAGTGCTTTTGAGAAATCTGGCCTGAAATGTCACATTTGATAAGGCTGCTTGAGAGCTTCCATAGAAACTACTTTTAATCCAAATTATGTTTGATGATAAAATATTGTGAAATAGATTGCTTCCCTCTCTGTGCTCACTTTCTGTGTTAGGATGTGGAACGGACCAGAGACCTTGGAGCCAGAACTGGAACATTTTTTGAAACCTATAGTTTATTTTATGATTTGGGCAGAAGAGGGAGAGTTGTCTGAACATTTCCCTCAGAGTGAGAATACTAACTTAGTGTTTTAATTTCTCTTGGAAAAAATAACACTGTGTTCTGACTAGGTCCAGTATTTGCCCTTCTGTGCTGTACTAATTCTTCTTGTACTTGTAGTTCTGATTATGTTCCCTCAGCTGGTACTTCAGGAAACGTGTTTGTCTTTGAGCATGTCTGGTGACTCAGAGACGCGTCTCCGTAGCATCTGGTGAGCGTAATTGTCATTATTAATCTGCCCCGTGCCAATCTGTCCTCAGAGCAGCAGTGGGAGGAAGGGAAGGTGCTGCATGACTGGGTGTGTTCTGCAGAGGTGGGACTTGGGGGGAAGGTTAGCGAGAGCCTGGGCTCGGCTGATGTTCTTTCTCTTCCTCTCACTGCCTCCAGAACCGTCAGAAACGAGCAGTTAGTGCTTGATGAACGTTGTTGATTTGCTGGGTGTAAATGGTGTGTGTGACCCGACTCTGTGCAGAATAGTTGAAGTGAGAGTCTGGGGGAAGCAGCTCTGGCTGGAATGTTGTAGGGAGTTGTTTCTGGTGTCTGCTGGTCTGGACTGAAGGGGACGTTCTGGTGTGGGCGTTGCACGTGCACATTGTCTCTTCAGAAACCGTGATGAGCTTTGCTGGGTCCCACTGGGTTTCCCTGAAAGCTGCTTAGTTCTGGAAAAGCCTGCCAGTCGCGCACAGCTCCAGCACGTTGGTCGAGGCACGTTTGATGACTGGCTGTGCTCAGCTCGAGCCAGCTGCCCTGGCTCTGAAGGAAGAGTTAATGGCTCGAGGGGCTGGAATCTGTGTCCTGCCTGTTCAGATGTTGTTGGCCAATGCAACCCTGTACTAATTATGTAATGCTGCTATTTTCTCTGTTGTGTGTAAGTGTGTTGTAAGTTAATACCCGACTTTAGAGTTCAGAGATTCACTGGAACCTGATACAACTTGGTATTATCTCCAGAGCTTTGTGCATTTTCCATTTTAAACACAGTTGAATGAAGTCTCCCACAATAAAGTCCATTCTTCCCTCTCTGGTTCATGTCAAGGCTCTGCTGCCCTGTGCTCTAACCACAAGGTGAGCCATACATTAGTTTTAAAATTATTTTTTTTCCCCGAACCCAGATGCTCTCTGACAGTGTCTGTCCTTGTGGGAAGGCTCTAAATGCTCTTTCTTCTGCTCTCTGTCTTTAGTGCTGGAGCTCTCACTTCCCAGTTCACATAATCACAGGCTTTTCCTTCATCCCCGTTGTTCATCAAACTTGACTGCCTGCTTAATGTCTTCTTTCCTTTTTTTTTCCTCTGACCTGGTGATTTTGGTTGTTGCTTCTGTAACAGCATTTTGTTGCCTGTGGCTTCATCATAAATTGGGGAAATTAATAGTGTATGATTGAGAGCATATACTTTAAAATAAGTTGAACTAGAAATAGAGATTTTTTTATTACTACTAAAAACACCTTTTTTGTCAGCCTTTCTGTTTTGAGCAAAGGGCACATTCTGCTTTAACAATTTTATCATATGTGTGCTGTTGTAATTTACATAAATGAATTTTAAATACAGTTATAAGCTGTGGGAAGATGTTATTGTCTCTGCACAATGAATGTGGAGATTTATGCTGTGCATACATCTTGTGTTAGATTAACATTTGTTCCCTTGTCTCTGTTGGATAGTGTCGTGATGGAGCCTTGAAATCTTTACACAGGTACTTCTCATGCTTATTTAAAATAGCATCTGAATTTTTCTTCTTCCAGTCCATTCATTTCATGTAAATATGCCTTTGGATATTTGACTCAAATCTGATGACACTGACAGAAATAATAAAACTTCTGTTAGGAGTGAGCTGGGAGCTGCTGGTACACCCTCCCAGCCCCTAAATATCCAACAGTTCCCATTTTTGCCAGGCTCTGTGTGGGGGGGGAGTCCAGCGCTTGAGGTGGTTCCAGTGAAGTCGGTCCAACCATGTGCTTAAGCTGACGTTGCTCTGGCGTGTTGGCACCTTCGTCGCAGACGTTTTCTGCCGTGCCTGTCTTTCGTCCGGCGCTGGTGGCAGAGGTTGGTTCAGCTCCTGCCAGGATTATTGCAGCCCTCAGCTGCAGTGCTGGGAGCTGGGAGCGGGCTGGCACACGGTGCCCTGGGAGGTGCTGGGTGTGCACAGCCCTGCTTGGAAGGAATCCTGCAGATGTGCTCTGAGTGTCCCAGGGGGAGGCGATGGCAGGGTTGGAAATAGAGTTACAGCAGTTTGGAGCGAGGATCTGCTCTCTTTCCACCCTTGCCAATTCTCTCTTTTTCTCCAAGGGGAAACAACCTGCAAAATGGCTGTTTACAAATTCTGCAAGTCCTCTTCCAAGACATATGCTGGTGAAGTCAGGGTGGGGAAGCACACCGTGGAAGAGGGGGCTTCTCCCTGCTGGAGCTCTGGGGTTGGCCGGGAGGGTCACGCGCCAGGATGAGTAAGAGAACCTTTGGAACGTGTGTGGAGAGCGAAGCTAACGAGCTGGAGCAGAGCTGCTTGCTGACTTGCCAAATACAAGCCTCTGGTAAATGCTCTTGTGGGGGCACTTAGCCTGCGTGTTGTGGGGGAGGAAAATAGCAATTTGACTTGGGGCTGGTGATTATTCTGTGGCTGTGGCTGAATTTCTCTCAGCTGTAGTGGTGTTTTGAGTTCTGGGGGCAATTACCAGCTCTTCTAGATTTCTCTTATTTCCACAGCTTAAAAATGGCCATGTGGGGCAGATACACCTGAGTGAGGTGCCTTTCTTCAAGGCTGCCTATTGAATTCTGACTATCAAGAGTCAGATTTTACTGCTTCCCTGTCAAGTGAGGGCCTGTTGCTGGGAGCTGGGCTGAGATGTGTGCACAGACATGCAGAGGGGTGAGAAGGAAAGGTGCTCTTGCCTCTTCTGTGCACGCCACAGAGGGATAGATTATTACTCTTAATTTGTCATCTGCACAAGCATCCGTCTGTATTATTTCAATTAGACTTTTGTTGGACAGCTGTTCAATTCATCTTGGTTTGTGTCAGAGGAGGGGTGGTTTCTCAGCAGCGAGGAGCACGGTGTGTGAGCCCAGGCACTGTCCCGTGTGTGTGGTGGTGCTGGTGGTGTTCTGGATGGTGGGGAGAGCGGGTGTGC
This sequence comes from Myiotriccus ornatus, assembly GCA_036023395.1. Classification (NCBI taxonomy): domain Eukaryota; kingdom Metazoa; phylum Chordata; class Aves; order Passeriformes; family Tyrannidae; genus Myiotriccus; species Myiotriccus ornatus. The sequence continues at coordinate 1,017,526 of JAYRBT010000051.1, forward strand.
CGGGGGTGAGGTCCCGGTGCACAGCCCCACGGGCAGGGAGCTGTCCTGTGTGCTGCTGGAGCCTGTCCTGCTCTGCTGTTTGGCCACGCTGCAGGTGAGGGCAGGGAGGACAAAGTGGCTCTCCCAAGGCTGCCACAGTCTGAGGGAGGCATCCCGAGTCCTGGTCAGACACTCCCATCCTGGAGCCCACGGTGCGGGTGTACGGAGCTGCCGAAGCTGTAGTGGCAGTGGTGGTGTTTAGCGTCACAGCTTTGCGTTCCTGCCAGCTGGAGTCTGTTCCCATTGTGATTGAGAGCATTATACTTACCATAAATGTTTCTTCTTAAAATAAAAATTAAGACAAGAAAAGCAGAGGAGCGTGGGGGCTGTGCCGGAGGGCTCCGTGGAGCTTGGCTGGCAGCCGGCTCCGTGCCGGTCACCTCCTGGGAGCTGAGAGCCCGCGGGCAGCTACGTGGGCTCGGGCAGCCTCCCTGGCGCTGGCCACGCTCCCGGGGTGGGCAGCCAGGCTGGGCTGTGGAGAGGGAGCCAGCGAGCCGGATCCGGCCCTGCCGGCGGCTCCTGCCGCGGATGGCACAGGCTCAGCGGGCACCGCGTCGCTGGCCCGCGCCCGCCGCTGCCAGCGCTGTGACGTGGGCACGCCTGGCCTGGCCTGCCTGGGGCTTGGCCCCTGTGCTGCTGCAGGGTTTGTTTTAGGGAGGGTGCATGGCAGGGACACGCAGGGAACAGTCTCGGCTCCTTAGAACCTGAATTCTCTTTGCAGGCTCCCGAGGGAAGTGCTGCCAGCCCTGCTTAGGGAGGGAGCAGTGTAATGCAAAGCCATGATTTTAATTTTTCCAGCTGATTTGGGAGGATGGGGGACAAGACAGAGAGGAAGACTGCAGTTGAAAGAGGGAAAAAAACTATACAAATAATCCACATATTTTTTGTCCTTGCTGTTTTTCTGTTTAAAAAATAGTTTGTGTTCTAGGTCTGAGTAATGACTGGCTATTTGCAAAGTAAAATTAGGAGGTTGTGGAAGTACAAAAGTTCTGATCTCATGGGGTTGTTTTGTTTCTTTCTTTCTTTTTTTTTTTAAATCTTGACTGAAAAAGTTCTGCTTCTCAAAATGTATGTGAATGTTTCACTGAGTTTTTTTATTACCCGGTTGCTACAGTGAGAGGCTTGGGTGCTTTAAGCTTGCTCTCTCACTCGTTCTCTTTCCAGTCCTGCTCTTGGTGTTGCCTCTCTTTCCAAGGAATGCTTCAGTCTTACTTTGTTGCTTTTGGGCTGTTATTACATGTGGAAAAGGCATGAATAACACTTATTGTTAGGTAAATACAGGTGCTGTGTGGTTTTCCATAGCAACATGCTCACTTGGAGGTGGTTTCAGGCCTCTAAGGGCCTGGAAGATTTGGTAAATTAATCTACTGGGAGATGTCCTGCTGGGCAGATGTGGTGAGGTTCTTGTGGTGTCCCTGTAGCCTGGCTGATGTCACCTCAGCCAAGGGAAATGATTAATTGGTGGTGTGTGCGCCGATCTGTTTTACCTTCAGGTGCCTGTCACACTTGCAGAGGTTGGTGCTCCGTGGTGCGGGGTGTCTGCTCCGGCTTTTCCTCAGATTAAACCCCGTGCTCACAGAGGATGAAGGAAGGCAGCTCTGACAAGAAGTTTCTAGGCCAGAGTTGCATCCATTTACATATGACAGTGGTGATTAAGCTGCTGAAGAATAAGTGCCCAGGAACACGGGGATGTTGGTGCACCGATGGTCGCTGCCTCAGCCTCCTGGAGTCATTACAGAAGCACAAGGAAACGAATGTTCGGAGTCAGAAGCTTTATCTTAGGAGGCAAGGATTGTGTGGCCTTGCTGCAGAGGCACAGCACAGATTGGGAAGTCAGAGCTGGGATTATTCCAAGAATCACAGAATGGTTTGGGGTGGAAGGGACCTTAAAGACCGTCTAGTTCCAAACCCCCTGCCATGGGCCAGGACACCTTCCAGTAGAAGGTGATCATTGCTGAGGTGGATGCTGGGAAGACTGGAATAACCAGAGGGGGCGGATTAAATGGTGGTGGGTGTGCCTGTAGTGTCTTAAATTTCCAAAGCAATGTGCAGTCATTTAACCCTCCACTGGGAAGGATCGCTACCTGTTCCACAGATGCAGAAAACTAAGGGGCAGAAGTGGACAGGTGGGTGACAGAGCCTGGCAGACGGTGCCAGAGCCACATTTAAATGAGTGCATGGCCTTGACTTCATCAGGCTTGCTGATGAAGGCTTAATCAAAGCTGTGATGGGCCTGCTGCAAACTCTTCAGGGGTCTCTGATTTTCTTTGCAGCTCTGAACTGGCTGTGACAGTAGGACAATACTTTAAAGTTCAGTAATAGTCAAATTGAAACCAAAGAGCTGCTCTCTGCTCGGAGAGGGACCGGCTGGAAGTCACTGCTGCTGAGCTTGAGACCAGCGTTACGGCTGAATTCGAGCAAACCACCTTCTCTCCTTCCCTTTCACGTATAAATTCATGTTCCAGAACACTATTTGCTAAAATTCTAACATGGATAGTTGAAGCTGAAATGTTCCAGTCCACAGCAGAATAGCTTGGGCATCCCCAGTTTGACCTTACTTTCCTGGCTGCTTGATAGCTGAGGGAATGGCTGAGCCTTGAAGTCGATGCAGAAATTATGTTTTGCAAACTATTTTGTCTTTGCTGTCTTTGAAGGAACCAGCTGGTGTTTCTGGCCAGCCTCACCCATCCCTTGGGAGAAAACATGAGGTCATTCAGCCTCCGTTTGCAAGGGCACTGAACAGGGCACAAGATGGGGGTTATTTTAAGCTTCTACTGACCAAAGCAGGATTTTAGACAGTAAAAACCACTTGTGTCCTGCTGCCCGTTACCTTCAGCTGCCCAGATTCAACATTTTATATCGTCTGTGTGCAATTTGCCATGCAGGAGGAAAAAATTGGCCATGGGAGTATGTTTGTGCAGTTCTGTATTTTTGGTAGGTGTTTTTATATCCTTGGGAAGACTTGGCTGTGACAGCTGTGTGGGGTAATGCAGTGTAGTGACAGCTTTGGGTTGTGCTGAAACTCTGCTAGTGAAAGAACCACGCAGCGTGTTCTCCCTCTCACCCTGAGCGCTGCTGTGGTGCTGAGTGTTTATTCACTTGGGAAGCTGTGTCAGGCTGGAATTTAGGAAAAAGTTCTTCCCCCAGAGGGTGGTTGGCACTGAACAGGCTCCCCAGGGCAGTGGGCAC
>JAYRBT010000051.1:1020853-1062112 GCA_036023395.1 Myiotriccus ornatus
TGGTTGGCACTGAACAGGCTCCCCAGGGCAGTGGGCACAGCCCCAAGGCTGCCAGAGCTCCAGGAGAGTTTGGACAATGCTCTGAGGGACAGGGGGGGATTGTTGGGGTGTCTGTGCAGGGCCAGGGTTGGACTGGATGATCCCTGGGGGTCCCTTCCAGCTCAGGATATTCTGTGATTCTGTAATAAAATCTTTTCACTTTGGGGTTTTTCCTTTCCTGCCTACACAGATTCTGGAATTTCAGACTGCTTTGCAGAGAAGCAGAGCCACTGAAGATGGGCCTAAGAAAGGAGCCAGGGTTAGAGGTCAGCCTGCTGTGCTGGACATCCACCCTCTGCTCAGCTCCTGCTTGATTAGGGCTTGTCGTGTGTCCTCTTGGTGACTCTGGTGCTTTCCTGTCTCTGTTTATCTTGTCTGCTCTCCCTTGAGCTTCCTGGAGCAGGGAGTCCTGTGTCTGGGTAGGGCCCCCATCTCCTCTGGACCTCTGTGGGTGCTGGCATAGCATGAGGACAGCAACACTGCTGATGCAAGTGTCCTTAAGTGCCATTTGGCACACACACAACTCACATTCCACTGATCTCAAAGGAAAATATTGTAGGCAATTTAATCCATACTGCAGGAAAATAGCAGGGAGTTTTAAAATATTGAAGTAAAGAGCCAGTGGTGTATGGAGACGTTGGGCTTGAGAGAAGTTGTATATAGTTTGATTCACATATCTTTTGTTTGGTTGTGGCTTGTTTGTTTATTTTGGGGGGTTGTTTGGGACATCTGATGTCGTTTCAGGTTTAGCAGAGTCTTGTTGATCCAGGAGTGGAAGTTAAGGGTAGAGAAGGGAATGTTTGCAATTAGCTACTTTCATGATAAACATATATATCATAGTGACTGATCTATCTATCATAATACAATTTCCATCACTTTGATGTATTTGGGTGATACTGAGGGGAGAGGAAGCTTGCTTTCCCTGAAAAATGAATCTGAAGTGCATGTTAATTTTGTTTGCTGTCCTTCCAGTCTCCTCCCTGACAGAGCATAAAGTTTGAGGGGCAAAGCAGCTTTAATGCCATCACTGTCATTCCTTCACGTCTTGAAGCGTTACTCGCAGCTGCCATCCTACAGATAAAAACGTGTTTCCTGAGCCAGCAGGACTGCTGCTGGAAAATAGGATGCATTCCCTTTTCCAGGCACTGAGAAATCCTCTTTCCCTGTGGCTGATGTCCAGGGACCCTTTGGGTACCCTGCAAGGTGGGGACTGTGGTTCTGTTTGTGCTTGTGTCACTTAGAGCAGGGCCAAGTGTTCCATGTAAGAGGCCAAGCAAGAAGAGTAGGGGCAAGTGCTGACTGTTGAGAGCAAACTGTAGGAAAAGAGCAAATGCCAAGTCCCTCAGTGGGGGGAAGATGGAGGAGTTCCAGGGAGGAATGCTGGTGGTGCAGGGTGGAGGGCCCTTCCTGGCTGCTGTAGGGGCTGTAGGACCTTGTAGTCCCTCATTTCTGAGCTGCTGGAGAATGCCAGCAGATTTAATCCAGGGGCTGAGTTTTGGAAGCTCAGCCTGTGAAATTCCAAGGGTTCAGAGACTCTGAATTGCATCTCCCAGAGGTGGCAACGTGGCTGGGCAGTGCCCGGAGGGGAGCACTGGGGGAGACAGGCCTGCAGAGATCTGCTGGGTTCTGTGCATGGTGTTAAGCACACAACTTCTCCTCTGCTTGCTGCTTTTTATGACTTTTCCCTTGTTCAAGAATGGATGCTTGAACTACATGTTTACTGAAATCATGTTTTGCTGGGAGATCTGAATGTTTGCCAAAATCTAAACATGAGTGACCTTGGGATTTGGAGCCCTTATGCAAGGATCCAGGAAGGACAAGGTCTCTGCTGAGATGTTGCCTGTGACTGTGCGTAGCAGAGTGTGCAGCAGGCAAGCTCTGCCAGAGCTCTGTGTCACAGGAGCCTTGGGATCCTGCTGAACTGCTTAAGGATGTTCCTTGCTTCACAGGCTGTGTACTCCAGAGGAGGAAAGTCTGCCTCCTGGATCAGGAGGGGAATATTGTTGAACATGTTGCAGCCTAAAGGCCATCTCTTGTTAATGAAATTTGAAGGGAAGTTCTTACTGGAAGGGATCTCTTGATCTTCTTTTAATGAAATGTGAGGAGTAATTGAGTGCTTTCTTTAGCTGGGAGAGCTGGTGACAGCACGAGGGCTGGGTGGCAGGACCAGTGAGAACATATTTTGAGGCCTTAGTGCAAGGCATCTCCTCTTTCTTGTTCCTTCCCGTCTTTGGCCACCTCAGTAGTGTGTGGTTGTACTGTTCTTGCTCCAACGTGGCTTGCACAGGACCACAGTCTCACCAGCAGAGCTGGTGCCCTGCCAGAACATGGCTTCTGCACACACTGCTGATGAAGAGGAGATCCAGCCCTAAGCAGTGTGAAATGGAAGAGGCTGAGTCACGTCTTCCTCCCAGCCCCATAAAACGAATATTTTCTTTTCTGTCATGGGAACCTGGGTGATGTTCCTCTTGTGTTGACTTGTATAAATCACATCTCCACGAGCAGCAGTCTCCTCCTCTGCCATAGATAAGCCTTTGATCATTGGTTTTGCTTCGCAGCAAAGTGCTCCGTTGCAGCAGGAGGGCGGCTGGCAGCAAGGACTGATCGATACTGACTTTTTTAAAACGTTCCTAGTTTCAAAGATTAAATATTGTACTAGACTTTATGATTTGAGGTCATTTTAACCTCCTACCTTTGGGCTAAGGCATCTCATCTGCCTCTCATTTTTCAGGCTTTGTTACATCTGTATTTGAAGCCATATGTAGAATAGTAAAAGCTTGTAGCTCTCTTCTGGTAGCAGATAAAAAAGGGAGGGAGCAGTGTGGGAGCCACGGGCTGTGTGACAGCTAATACTCCCCCAGCTTCTGATTGGAATTCAAAGTGGGTTTGCACCATTTGCCTTCCGTCTTATCTCCCCGCATTAGTGGTTAACCTCAGTAGGACACTCCCATATTATTATTATTTTCTTTCAGGAAAATTGCCCAAAGAAAATGAAGTTCAAGTTGTATCAGGCAGGGTTTTTTTTAAGCCTGTGAGGGGAATTCCTTCTGAATGGGCACTTGTGGGGAAGGAAAGAGGCAGAAGCCTTATTTAAGAGAAGTCAATCAGATCTCTCTCCTCCCAGAGCCAGCTGAGTCTGGGAGATGTGATGGGGAAAGAGGCTGATACTTGTTCTCCTTTTCCTTTTGCACATCTTCTGGTGACATTAGCCAGAGGACATAAGTGAAGAATAATAATTTTAGTGCCACTGAGGTGCAAGACTAAGATGTGAGGGAACCCTGGCACAGAAAACTCAGGCCGCCTCTTGTTTGACTTTTTCAGTAAAATAATCTGCCTCCCTGAAATTCTTCCTCATTGTCTTTTCTTTCTGGTTGTTTGGTTTCTCATTAAAGCAGTGGTTGTGTTTTGCTTTGGAGATGACTGTGTGTCTCTGGTCGCGCTGCATCCAATAGGTTTATTCGCTTTGGAAAGCAACCGGGGTCCTTTAGGATTAAAGGGCCACATGAATGAACGGGATTTTCCGGGTTTGAGCATGTGTGTTACCTTGTGTGTGTTGGTCTGGGTCTGGTTTTGTCCCTTTTTTTTATTACCATGCATACATGATGGTCTCAAGGCTTTTTAAGGGGTGCGTTACAGAGTGAGGGTGATGTTGGGGGGTGCTGCAGGTCTGTGTCTCTTCCTTCTCTCAGGGGTGTTTAGCATTCCAGCAGCAAGCTGTTGTGGATGAGTGTTACCAGCCAAACCTGGAATGCTGCTCAGAGGTGCAGGTGGTTTGTATCGATACGTATTTCCATTACTCTTAAGCTGGATTCTGATTTCAGCAGTCGGGTTTCCATGTCCTGAATTGGTTTTGGTGATGGAAGCACTTACTAGAAAAAGTGATTTGCTGTGCATTTCTCTCTCCCCTAAAGGAACATTTTCAAGAATTGCAGGGGAAGATTAAACACTTAGTCTTGCTCTCCTAATCTGAATTGTTCTGTGAAAGCTTAATTTAAAGAGTGTGCTCCTGATCCAAATTTGCTGCTCTCCACTGGCAGGCAGCTCTGAGAGCGTATCTCTAACACACACACAGGATGGTGAGGGGGAGGCATTTTAACCTCTGCCAAGAGGAAAACACAACAGTTGGGAGAGGCACAATGTAATGGTAAATATTTTATTGACATGTTCCAAACATATTGGATGTAAATTTAAACACTATCTGAGATTTGTTAAGTTTCCTTGTGTGAATTTTTATGTTCCTGTAAATCGTGGTTCATTAATTGGCTGTAAAGTAACAAACATCTGAGCCAGTCCCTCACCAGCAAGGAAGCCTCTGTTAGCTGTGCTGGGTGGTGATAAACCCCTGTGAGGACAGACCCCAGGAGCAGCCCTGCTGTGTGCTCAGCTCTCCTTGGGAGGCCCTGGCACGTCGGGTGGGAGCACATGGAAACCCTCTTGGCTTGGTTCCTGTCCAAAATGCAGGGGGGATAAAACCCATGCTGGTGTGAGTGGATGAAGAATGGGCCAGGAGGCATAGGAGATAATTTTCTGTCTCCTAGGGAGGGAACTGGGCTCTCCAAAGAAGTGGAGACTCCTGTGTTAGCTTAACAGAGATAATAAAACCTTTTAAACTGGTATCTTCAGGCACTGTGCCCTCTTGTTTCCATTACCAGTTAGCTCTGATGTGGCTCCTAGTCAGTAATTTGTGAGGAATGACTGAATTTGGGATAAGGCTCAGTTCTTCAGTGGCTGTGAAGAAACAAAGCAGCCCACAGCAGGATCAGTCATGGACCCCTCTGCCCTGTGTCCCCAGGCTTGTGGGATTCTTCCCTGCTGTGTTTCCTTCCACAGGACAAGAGAGAAAACCCGGGGTCAGGAGGAGTTAAAAACTCCCCGGGGTGTGGGGATGGTGAGGGGACCTTGGCTGAGTGCTGGGCTGGTGCAGCAGTTCCTGGGAAACCTCGTCCTCTGACCACCAAGCTGTTGGTAAGGACTGGACATGGAATTGTCCCTCTGTGGCTCTAGAACCTGAGTGTTTGTCCAAAAAGCAGAGAGTAGAAATGTTTGGATCCAGTCTGCAGCTTGCTGTGAATGTTGCACTGAAATGGAATTTTATAGGGATTCATCCCACTGACTTTTATTAGCACCCTCATAAATTGAAGGTTCTTCATTAGATGTGCAATAAACGTTTTTACTCTCACAGCATTCGGAAACGTTTTCTGCTACCTATCCTTGGATGTTGGCTTTCTAATGGGAGATTGTTAAAAAAAAGAAAAAAAATCCAGTTTTGGATATACAGTTTGGCTCCAAAAGGTTGTACAGCATTTGTTTCACTGCAGTTCTTCTAAAATTCCTTTGCTGGAGTATTTTGAGGCTTTTTTTGGTTTTCAGTCTAGCTAATTAGATTTCTGGGGCTCAGAGGAGTTGTCTTTGATGCTGTGAGGAATCCAGAGACAATGATGATGTCTGTATTTCAGTAGTTAACTGCAGGGGTTTGCAGGATTGAGTGACTCAGAAGCTGTGGCTTTCCATCCAAAGGTGGCCTGGTTGTAGCTGCTGCTCTCCTAACTTGGTTGTAACACTGGGGTGGGATGTGTGTTTGTTCCTGTAATAGACTTTCCAGGACTCAAACCTTCCATTCAGATCCAAGGTTGAGAAAACAGCCTTTCAAAAATAAACAGAATAGGCTTATCGTTAGTGAGCCTCCTTTTTGGAGCCTCAGAATAACTGGGACGTTGCTAAATTTTTTTGAAAGATGCCTCTTTAGAAATTAGGAGTTTGGTCATGTGAATAAATTACTGGCAGCGAGGAGGTGTCTTGAACGTGGTGCAGCACATCCTTGTTGTGGTGAGCACATGCACTCACATGGCTGGGGTTGTTTAACCAACCCTGGCTGCAGCCACACCTTCCAAATACCAGGTCCACAGACTTGTCCCATCACCTCAAGAGAGCACGACACGAGGGATTAAGGCTTGGGGAAGGCTTGAAGAGGGTGCTTACGGGCTGGAACACCTGTTCTGGTTCAGATTGAGATGGTGATTTGTTAAATGTGAATTTGCTGATGTTTATTGAATTGTCACAGGAGGCAGGAAATGTGTATGGACGTGTCTCTCACCCTTCATTTAGTAGCATGTCATGCATTAGAGGTGCCTAGTGATACCCGTTCCTTCAGTTTACTCTGGAGCTTTTTTGAGCTCATGTTCTGGAGACTTGCCCTCCCCTACACTGGTGTCTCTTTACCTGCCTTCTCTTAGTTGGTTTTTCCCATTATCTCATTAGGTGGGCTGTTGGATTAGATGTAAGTGATTACAGGCTCCAGCTCTGCCTGTTGGAAGGAGGACTTCTGGGTAATCACAGAAGAACAAAACTATTAAACTTGCCAGTAGCCACAGGAAATGTTGCTTGAAGGAAGCAGGAAACACAAGGCATCTATTGTTATTTTACCTACAACCTTGATGAGACACACTTTGTATCCTACAGTGTCCTTCTCCTCCGTACCCACCTGAGGTCTTACAGAATCATGTTGAGGATATGAGTCCATATCTAGGAATGTGATTCACAGCCAGATCTACGGCTCACCAAAGAAAATTACTTAAAAATTCTGTTGAGGAGGATGAAGGGAAGGATCAAAAGGAGCCAACCTTTTGTCGCCTGCCAACAAGCAAAGCGCTCTTGTCAAACACTAGCTATGGAAATGCCCCTTTTACAGGATGAAAAGTGGTCCTCCCAGCACTGTGTGTAGGATCTGCACTTGACCTGAACACAGCAAGTCTTCATAGACATGGGCTTTGTTTCCCCACCTGCATCTGCCTTTGTCTTGCCTTGGCTCCCCTGGCTCGAGTGGTGTGCGCAGATGTGCCAGTGCAGATGTGATAGGACTTGAAGAGAGCTGCCAGATTAGCTGAGCAGTGCCTTTTTTTTTTTTCTCTTTCTATTTTGCCATTTTAATCTTGGTTAAACCTCTTAGTCAGAGGGTGATTTCCATTTCATCTTGAGTTATGTTGGGCTTCCATGCTCATTTCAAGCTATAGCTTGCCTCCTTAAACTTCTGATGTAACCCCTGTTACTGTGTTGCCCCTGGCCGTGAGGAGCCATACCTACTCCTGGGTATATAAATATTTTCTGTTTTTTGCCTTCATTTGTCAGATGTTTGGGTTTGGTATGAGCAGGAATGGAAAAGTTTATGCTTGTTTCAGGAGGAAGTCAACAAACGTTTATCAGAATGATCAAAGCAGAATTTATGGGGAAATACAATGGAAACTATTCCTAGCTGTTTAGAAGCTGATGTACAGGGGTAAGCCAAGAGGAAAAGAAAGGAGAAGAAAAAGTGAACTTCTCCTGATCCTGAACTGCAGTGTGTTTTCGTTAAGCAAACTCTTTTTCTTCACTTGTGTCTCATACTTACCAGGGATTTGTGATGTGCAGCAAGGGGTTGGGAAAAGCAGTGGCCTTGCCTCTTGTGAAGTGTTACCTCAGTGGAGCCAAAGAAAATAATATTCTTATTCTAAAATATTTTATCACCTAGTATTATGTTACAGGTTTTCCCTTCCTTCTGCAGCTGGCATGGCTGTTGACCACCACCAGCTCCAGGCCAGGGTGTGCTGCGGGGTCAGGAGCAAACCTGACTCCCCTGGGCTGGCTGGGGCAGGGCTGTGTCTGGTGCCATGGCTGCTCCTCTGCATTCCAGGCTAATGAGCCTCTGCTTGGATTCTCGGGCTTCCATTTTGTGTCTCATCCAGAGCTGGCTCTTCCTGCGAGGAGGACAACATGCCAGCCTGCTTGACCAGGCTGTGGTCATTGCAGCCAGGTTGCTGATCTCGTTAGGGTGACTCTAATGAGGTGTGACAGGCTGACAGTTCAGGCTGTGGCTGCTGGAAGGGAGCCGGGTCTGTACACAGTGGGGTTCAAGCACGTGTGTTACCTGACTTCAGCAAAGGTATTTCAACTCTTTAAAACTTTACAAACGGTGGGGAAGACACTTGATACGAAATCATAGCAGGTCTGCTGCTACAGCAAATGTGTAACTAAACCTGATTCTTTGAGGTGGGTGAATTGCACCCTGTGTGTTCCTCCTCTCCTGGCATCAGGAAGTTGCAGGGATCTGGTGAGGCAATTCTGTGCAGCCTCACAGCCAGCAGTGAGGCCAGACATGTTTGGAATGACTTTCCATCTGCAAAATGTTACCTGTGCAAGACCTGGTGGCCTCATTCCTCTCCTTCAGAGGACAGTGATGCCTCTTGATTTCCTGATGGAATTTGGTTATTCCTGAGGAAATCGGGGGCTGTGCAAGGCTCATTTGGTAACAAACCCCTGAGGTCTCACTGCTGTTTGTTTTACTGTGAATTAGAACCCATCACCTTGAGCTAGCTTTCTTCTGTCTTGCTGACTGTGCCTCCAGGGGCTGAGGTGGGACACCCTCTGCCACCAGAGTGGGCTTTAACGTGCACTTCAACGATGTTGTATCTGTCTCTGCTTTCTTGAGTAGTCTTCCTGCAAGTTCTTAATTATCTTGTTCAACCTGCAGATATGGATACACCCCTGCTTGCCCTGGGCAGGATCACTTAGGGAATACTTTCTCTCCTATTCCTTGCAGTGGCAGCTTCAGGCTGTTGCTGAACCCTCATTCTGTAGATGGAAATCAATGCAGTTAATGTCATGCCAGCTAAAGCTTTGCGGTTGCTAGAGGACTGTATGCTGGAAAATTGAAAATCTCTGCAGTTCAAAGGCTTCTGTTGCTTTCTTCAAATTCTCTAACCCCCTCATTGGTGATGTTATGTTTAGAGATAGTCCTGTAGAGCTTCTGAGATCTTGCAGAACAACATTCCTGTTGTTGTGGAACTCCTGTAGGCCATTCCCAGGTGGATATAATGCTTACGAGATGCTAAATACATGGAGAGTTTTTTACAGAGTGGGAAAAATACTTAGTGGTGTCTCACATTTACTGCATTTGATGTCCTTCAATCTGTGTTGATGGTGTCATTACCTTTGGTGTAGCAGGAGGCTGAGCTGGTGACTGAAAAGAGAAGAGGCGAGACCTGCCCCATTTGTGCCATCTGGTTCTGCCTGGCTCTTTGCAGACCTGCTGGTCTCTCTGCCACCCTTGTCATGGTCTTTGGAAGCACAGCGTGGTCCAGTGATCCCCTTGAGGCTGCTGAAGCCAGAAATGGGCTCTCAGCCTTCCCAAATCCATGATGGGCCCACTGCCTCCCCTCCCACACTTAGTGTTTTGAGCAGCAGTACCTGATTGCAACCGGGAGACGCTGCAAGGGCTTCACAGAAGGGTCATTATTTTGTCACCTAGGTGACAGTTTGTTACCCTGCCAGTTGTCTGGAGTGCAGCAAGCCACTCCACATACAGCTGACGTGGTTTAGACACTTCTTAGTGAACAAAATGGGTGGCTGTATCTCCATAGTCCTTGTCTCTCAGAAAAACCAGGTTCCGACTGTTGCATCTGTGATGAGGCTGCTTTGAATTGGTGAAGCTGGCTGCACTTGCCTGCTTTGTCTCTTTTCTTCTCAAAATGGTGACGTGAAGAGGAATGCCCTGATTTAGAAGTGCTTTTAGAAACGAGAATCTTCAAAAGGTTCTGGGAGATGGGAAGGTACTCAGGCTGTCCACTGTGGATCTATACTGCAGGCCGTGAATCTGAGCTGGGCCACTCCTCTTTGGAGGTTTCTAATTCTTTGAGTTTCAGGATGCATCTTGGTAACTAAGGCTGAAGTTTCTTCTTTGCCAGTAACCAAGTACTAAACAACCAGCAAGGAGAAGGAACTACATCTCTGCTGTGTGCCTCTTGTCTTCTTCAGGGCTGGATTATGTGTGTAGCATTGAAGTCAGGTTGCACATAACACCATGTTAACATTTAACAACTGTAGTTGGCACAGGTTGTGTTTTAAAACAATCTTCTGCTGCCTTCTCACAGGAGGAATAAGATCAATTTAAAGCTGTTCCTTCCATATTAAACATGGGCTTAGGCAAGACTGTGAGACTGGATAAGACTTTGCCTTGTCTGCTTCTTGTGCCAGCATTGAGAGGGTCTCCCGGAGCCCACCTGTCCTTGAGCTCTTCGCAGTGTGGGGTAGAGCTCCCAGCAAAGGAAACCAGTGAAGGAGTAGCCACTGGCAGTAAAGAAAATGGATAAAACTTGCCAACTAACCTGTGTTACTGGTCTGCCCTCCACCTCCTCTCCAGGAGTTGTTTGGGGAGTGCACCATAATCCTTACAAGTCATTTAAAGCAGTGTAGGCAGTTAAAGATTAATTTTGCATGCAGTGACCTCTTTATTTTTAACTGCTTTGCCTCCTGCATCTTCAGAAATAACAAACAAATGCTCCAAACATACCAACCCCCTTGGAAGACAATGATTTCATTGTGGCTGTGAACATGACATACATTACATAAATATTGGTGCTTCCATGCCTGCTGATTCTTTGTCCTTGGATGCGTCTTGCAGCCCCGCTGGTCGTGTTTCGTAAGAGCTGGGGGGGCACAGCAGTGCACTCGCTGCCCTGAGTGGTTGGTCCAGGCTGCCTCTCTAGCCCGGGCTGCTTTGCAAGGTGGATGCTTTTCTATTAATGTGCTCGGCCTGGTTTATCTGTCACTTCTCTTGAACAGGCCACAGCTGTTGTGGCACTTGTGTGCATTTATCTCGAGCTTTTGGATGTTATGCTGGTTATTGCAGGATGCAGAAGAGCTTTACATGCACAGTTCAAGCCCTGTGTCATCTCTGCAAGAAAAGTAACGAGGCCTGATCCCTGTGAAGGCAGGGGGAGGCAGAGGAATGATGCACAGGGAGATTGTCCTTGCAGCACACTCGGGAAATGTGTTGTGTTCTGCCCCTTCCTCCCACGTGGTGCTGTACAGGACGGCACTGTCCTCCCACAGTGACACAGTCACGCTGCTCTTTCAGCTCCAGTGATGGAGTATTGTGTTGAGGAGCTGCAAGTCCCAGTTCTCAAACCCTGCTGATGATTGGTGCTGGAACTAGTTTTAATTTCCTGAGGGCTACATATAACTCCAGTGGAGCTACGAGTTTCCCTCTGCTTGTTTCTGTAGCTAGGCCACGCTTTCTTGCAGAGAATGAAATCTAAATCTCTACATGACCTAACAGTTGTTTCCTAAAATATGAACAAAATCAAAGAATGAAGAATGTGTGTTGTTCAGAGCAGCTTGAGAAGCTGAAATACTGACTAAACTTGCTGAGAGAAAACAGAGTAGGGGGTTTATGGGGTTCTTCTAAATTGCTTTATATGTTAATCTTTGCTAGCAAAGCATTTTAAATTAAGTCCGAGTAATTGTGTATATGTGCTCCTGTAATTGTCAGGTCACTGCTTGGATGCAGGCAGCAGGGAGGATAATTTTTGGTGCAGTACCTCCCTCCTTAAGCAAAGATACTTTATCAAAGCTTGATGGATGTGAGAGAGAACTGGAGTGTAACCTGCACACAAGGGCTCAGGGTGGGAGCAGAGCCTGGTCGGCTTGTTTAACCTTTGAGTGCCTCTTGGCTCAATGGCCCTTGGATACTGCTACTTCATGGAAAAAGTTCTAAATATAGTACTCGTTTGTTGTTGAATAATGACTTTAGAGGGTGGATGCTGGGGTTTCCAGCTCCTTGCAGGGCCTGAGCCGTGCAGGAGTGAGATACTGTAAATGAGACCATTAATGAGGACTCAGGCCAGTAACACTGCTGAACACTGACACACCTGTTGATTTGTTTGTAGAATATTCTGTTGATAGTCTGTTTGTCATAACAACTCCCTGAGATGAAACCTGAGGAGAAACCTGAGGATTTTTTTTTTACCCCTAGAAGATGTTGCAGTTTCATTCCCTTGTTTGCCTGGTATGATGAGCTGCCAGACATGGGACTTTGCTGTCCATAGGTCTTCTTGTAGAGTGGAAGAGATTTTGAAGGTAAATAGAATGGGCAGGAAATGTTTTGAGGAAAGGGATCAACAGGACCATCTTTCCCTAGAAAAACGAGAGATGAAATCTAGGGAAAGGTGAAGAAATTTGCCTGAGGTCCCCCAGGAGGTCAGTGATGAAGCTGGGATCTGAAATTTCTTTATCAGTCCTTTAACCAAGATATCATCCTTTACTGGAAGTTCAGAAACCCTCTTGGTTTTAACCACCCAGTGACTGAATCTGCTTCCTTTGTGGCTCTGTTTTCCCGGAGCTTTTACCTCAGAAGACCCTGCCATCTTGAACAATTTCCCTGTGTAATGCTTGCTTCATTGCTGTTTCATTTCACTAACTTTCACTTGAAAATCAGATGCTTCCCTATCTTTTCTTTTTACTTCCTTATATAGCTTTTCCCTGTTGCTGCAGCTCATTAAATCCTGCAGCTGTGTGTTATTTAACATCATAAAGTGGTTAGAGATATCATTCATATAAAAGGATACAAAATGAATGTGCATTGTAATTCTAGTCTTGAGGTAGCAAACTTCTCTGTGGAGTTGTGACTTAACTTATGGCTTTGTAAAAGCTTTTACTTGCCTTTAGTTAGCGCTTTTCTGATTCTTAATGATTTGTGCGTAGGTAAATATATTTATAATGCAGTTATTAAGTAATCTGTATCATTATGTACATTAGTATAGGTATGAAGTGTGTTGGAAATGGCAGTTGTTTCAGCAGCAGACATCGTGCTGCCCTGCCCCGTTGCCACGTGCGCGCCCTGACCTGTGGTCGCAGGTTCCTGTTCCGCTGAAAACTGATGCAAATAAAGCCATGCACCAAACCCTCTGGGGAGGCAGGTGTGCAAGTGCCAGGGGCCAACCTCCAAGAAAGAGGAGAAGGTGGCAGAGCTTTGCTTTTCAGTTATTTGGTAATGAGAATCTTGCTGGCGTTTGGCACGCGGATTTGGCGCAGCCGTGGCAGCCGTGATGTATTGTACTGGTGTTCGTGGCTCATGGCTGGAATGTAGCTGGCTTTTGCCTCTGCTTTCTTCTCCTTTTCCCTTTCGTAATGCAGATTGCTGAGCATTTGTGTGCCAAGCTTTTCTCTCCTGGAGGTCATATACTTCCTCTCCAGGAACATGGCGAGACTTGATTGGTGTCAATCCTGTATGAAGCCAGGGCTGATATGATCTGCTCTGCCTGTATCTGATTTTCTGGATGTTTTTTTGTGTGTGGTTTGTTGTTGTGTGGGCTTTTCTGTTTGTTTGTTGTTTTAAAATCCAAGTGCTCATTTTGGGGCTTAATTGCCATTGTTCCTTTCTGCATTCTGGATGTGTGTCAGGGAGTTTGGGAGCTCTGCAGAGCCTTTCTGAGCGCGGGAGTGCTCCTCTCTCCAGCCCCCGGAGCAGCAGAGGGGTAGGGAGGCAGCGAGGGTTGCGGTGTGCCCTGCTCCTGGGGAGCCACTGCCTTCCTTGCTCCTGGCAGGATGGCAAACCCTGGGCTGCCTCCCGTGCTCTCCTCCCCTGGCGCTGGCCGTGCTTGTAGGGGTGTGAGTAGAGCCCGGGCACGTTTCCAGGGCAGTGGAAGCTGTGGGTGCAGAAGTGTGTCCCACGGGCACGGCGCTCCCCTGGCACTGCTGTGGAACGAGTGCCTGCTTGTGTCTCCCTGAGAGCTGGTGTGCGATCTCGGCCTGACGGTGGGGGCTCTTGGGCTGTGGGAGATGGATGGATCTCCCTGACTCCAGCGCTGGGCTGTGGCTCTGGCTGTGTCTTGCAGAGTGACAGTAGGATGCCTTTAGGAGTGTCCTTGTGCCTTGCAGAACATTTAGTAATGCCTTTTCACATACTCCCTTGAATAATCATTAAAAGCATTTTCTCCTTCTTTCCCCCCCTCTTTTTTTTTAAGTATCCTGGCCAAAGCAAATAGGATAAGGAATTAGAGCAAGCTGAGGCTGGTGTAATATACTAAACCATGACTCTAACAGCAATTAACGCAAAGGAATGAACATTTACAGTGCCCTGCAGTTATCCTTAGTGCTCAGTGGTAAACTGAAATAAGCCTGGTGTCTGTGGGCTCGCTAGACTAACTGCCATTTTTATTACATTACATGGATTATTGCTCATTTTTTCTTCCATTTTCAGGCTTCTCTCAGGCTACCCTCCTTCCCCTTAATAGTGACCCCCAAAGAGGAATATTATAGTTAGTGCAGCTGATTTTTGACACACTCGAGTTCAGATACTCGCACATGGTTGACATTTGACCATGTTACTCTGTGCCAGGATTGGAGGTGGCTCAGAGAGCTGTTCCTCGGGGAGGAAGAAGGGGAAAACACGTGGTTTGCAGAGAATGCACTGGCTCAGAAGTGTCTGAGTGCTTGCCCTGCTTTAAAGGGTAGTTCTTCCCTGGAGCTGCTCATGCTCTGTCGGTTTATCCCCCTGGAAGTGAAACGGTGCCACTGATTTGTTTGTGATACTGCCCCAGCAAACCTGGGTTTGGCAGTGCCCTGTCCAGAGAGGTGAGGTGGTTCTGTGACACCACTGTGTACATATTCAGGCTTGGACTGGCATAAAGTCTTCAGTGAGAGACTGAAGACTTTGCACTTGGTAAGAAGTCCAGGGATTTAATGCCAGGGCATTCTTTCCCATTAAAAAGGTACTGGTCGTGCCCTGCTGCTCCTGACACACGTTGTTTTGGACTCTGGATCTTGCAGCAAGTCTGGGGCAGAAATCACATAAAGAGCAGCCCTGTGGTTGAGGTCGGTTTGGTTGGGCACACATGACACAGCCCCGAGTGTGGCTGTTAGTGCTTCCCAAATCAAGGCTGCCGTGGCTTGCCCTGAGGCTTTACCACATTGTTGTGTGGAGAGAAGGAGAGGGGAGAGACCCTGAGCTGCAGCAACTTGCTGCACGTGTATAATATTGGTGTATGAAGAACATCTGTGTGAAAACTTGCAGAAATACACGCTTTGGGCAAGAAAAAGAATGTGCAATGTAAGAAAACACTGTTACTTAATACAGTTTTTGCTTGGAGGTTACAGTCAACACATGCTGTAATACTTCTCGCTTGTGTGATACAGTAGCAGCGTGACACTTCAGATTTATTACTATTGGTTTCTCTTTAAAGAAGTCCTGAACTGGAATCAGAAGAATGCTTTTTTCTCTTGAGCTACAGAAGGGAAAATATTTCAAAATGTCATAAATCAAAAATATATTAAAGGCCAACAAACCAGATGAAAACTTTTTTGGAAGATTGTCTATAATGTTTGGCAGAAGAGACTAATGTGCTGTGGTTTTTGGCCGAAACCAGAAATGTGAAATACTCTAGGGTCCATCTCCTTGAAATGAGCTATTTCTATGTATTTTATCTCTGTCTATATATTAAAACAACAGTAGTGGTGGTAGTGTGTGTGTGTATAATGTAAGTATTAGCATGAGTGTAATTTAAGTATATATAATGCGTTATATAAATTCAATTACAGTCTGATACAGAATATTCCATCACAAAATAATTTTTCTAGTGCAAACACTCACTAGAGGCCTCGGTCTTAGCCAACAAATTCTGTATCCTTGTTGACTCCAGGGCTGGCAGTACGTAATTTTTCATGTAGAGTTATTTCCCTCGGATCCATATATCTGTCCATATCTGAGACAGACTTCACAGCAAGTGTTTTACTGTGTGTGCTCAGCCTTTCCCTGACACCTGCCCCTGATGCTCAGCAAGGTGCACCAGGGGCAGGCTGTGGCTGAGGCTTCCCCCGTGCCTCGGAGCAGCCGGATGGAAGCAATCAGGCCCAGTGGATCTGAGTGGCTTGGCTTCCTGTGTGTGTGCTCTTCAGTAAACTTTTTATGACATGTTTCTTCCCCTTTTAATGCATTTTTAAGTTCAGTTCTGTGGTTGTGTTCTGTGTAACCGAGTTGCACCGCAGAGGACGTGGTGTGGGATGAGCAGTTAAAGCCGCTGCTTCCTCCTCTGGTGCTTGGCCTCGTGCCGCTGATTTCGAGGATGTGTCTGACATCTGAAGCAGGGACAGTCACCCTCGAGGCTGTGCTAGTTGGCTTTTAATCCAGGGAGGTTGTTTCAAGCCACAGGTTCTACAGCCCTTTCTTCTGGGCTGGGAATCTGGTACCACCAGTGCCCCATGACACAAGTGTTACGTGGAATGGATCCCCTTTTTCCCCTAAATAGAGACTGTGCAGTCTTTCAGGGAAGAGCTTTGAACTGTCATTCCCTGGTCACATCAGAGACACCGTCTGGCACAGTTTGCACTCCCGAACACACCTGCACACTTAGGTCTCAGGTCATCTTAGAGAGATCTACAAATTCCCGTTTTTAAAACTCTGTCTTCCGTGGTGCTCCAGGTTGTTCAGAGTGACTCAAATGCTCCAGCTCTTCACCTCTCCCTTCCTGCCATAACTTTCCCTGGGTGTAGTGATGCTCATAATGCTCCGAGTCTTGCTGTTTGCAGTAGGGACCTGACAACTCAAAGCTACATGTAAACAGCTTTGTTGGCTACTTTTCCTTTCCTTGCTTATATTGTACACCTTAAATGTGCTATTTTTTTTGGCATAATGGCAAAATCACTGCTTATGGGAACCACCGTAGATAATACAAAAAGCTCTTTGAAAAGAGCTTTATCAGAGTACAAAGTACTTGGAATTGAAAGCCCCTAGAGGGTTGCTTTATTTTCCCCCTTCATTCAAACTTGTAGTGGTGCAGGATCGAGATACATCATGCCCTATTTTCAGCTGATTTGCATGTTAGAGAGAACGGAGTAATTGGTGTTTAACCAGAACAAAAGAGGATCTGTTTGCTAAAAGAAAAAGAATTCTTGAAGTAGACCCTAATACATATACTGCCTTTGTCTCTTCTCTCATTAAGAATTGAATAGGATGGCCTAGTAATTAGAATGTGGAAGGCATTGCTTTGGTGTTGATGCTTTTTGAGCTAATTGGTTTGAAAATTATATTTGATGTAGCTCTAAGGGATGTTGGCACAACACCTTCTTGGGACAGGGACATCCTGTACTCCCATTTCACTGCAGAAATAGGCACTTCGAGGCAGGGTTTTGTCTTCTGGTTTGGGGTTTTTTAATTTTATTTATTAAGCCTGTATTTACCTTTCCAACTGAATACACAGGATGCATTGTCACATGTAAATAATTCTTCTCTCACTGGTATGAAAACCTTGAAATGACCTTGGAAAGAGCTTAGCCCCTCTTTTCCCAAATAAGTGCGTAGTTCAGCCCTTAGTAAAGCAGAGATTTGAGCTAAACTGGGTTTGGATTTCTGCCCTTCTGCATTCTTGGAAAGGTTTTGTTGTTGTTGCTTGTTTGGTTGGGTTTTTGTTTCATTTTTGTTTTGACAAAAAGATTAAAACAAATGTTGTTCTTGAGCAAACTGGAATAATACAGGCCTGGAATTGTGCAGGAGGCTTTCTGTGGTCAGTGTTTGCGATCATCAGCAGTCCCATCCCTGGTGGTGAAGACTTCAGGGCGACAGTGATTGCCTCCGTAGATCCTTCCTCTGGATTCTGAAATGGGGTTGCTTTAGGCTGAAAACTTAAACTCAGAAACGTTTTTTTGATTTCTTGAGTTCCAGTGGGGGCCTTGCTCGGGACAAGCCTTTTGATTTGTATCCCCTGTGTGGGCACTGGGTTTGGGGTGGGTGGAGTACCAGGGAATTCAGAGCAGGAACATGCATTTCTTGGACGGGGAGATAAATTTAACTGTGAAGATTCAGCTGTACAGAACTTAAGGGTGTTTTATTTGCCAATGCTGTAGTTTTATGCTACAAATTGGAGTCTCAAGCCTGTTATTGGTTCTGTGCAGAGCCCTATACAATCATCTTAATGAAGTCTCACACTGTGGTGGAGTCGTTATGTTATGAGGATGAAGTGAATTTCTAAAATTTCCCCCAAGGTTTCAGTGATAAAAAACAACAGTTTTTGAAATGACCGTAGGTTCTGGGGAGTACATATTTAGCAGTAGATTTGTAATTTAAATGGATTCAGTCTTGCAATGAGCAACAGCTTACTTTTCTTTACTTTTCAGGCCTGTCTTTTTTCTCAGTGGTTTTGTTTGGCTGCTCACCAGGGTATGAGAGTCAGTGTTAAAGTTTTGCTCCTGCTTTAAGCTTTGTTTGTGTTTGTTGTACTGCAGCGTCACTGCCCGTAAGGCTTTATCTTCAGATACTGTGGGTATCTAGATGTCTTCGATATCTTATCTGCAGATAGCAGTAAGTGACACTGAACTGCCTGGCAGGCCTTGCCATGAAGAAATTCTGCCTGATGTCCCAGCTGAATGTCCCCTGGTGATGTTCAGCTCCAACCCAAGCGAGATGGAGTATTTTATCTAGCTAGGTCGTACATAAACACTCATTTTGCAGTTATACAAGATGTGTGGTTTGCTGTGCTTCGTGGGCTGAGGTCTGGAAATCCATGGTGGCACCAAAATCCTGCTCCTGGGGGCTGGGCCACCCTGCAACATCTGCAGGTGGACCCGTGTACATTTTTTTTTTTCTTAAATATCTGCAAAAGATGGATCTTGGAGGAGAAGGGTAGGAAGAGAAACTTGTAAAAACAGGCTTAATTTGGAGGCCACGCTGTTGATAACTTCTACAACAAACTTGCATTTTTTTCTTTTCTGCATTCTCTGTATTTAAAAGTGGCCCTAAAAGGCAAGAGGTTTAAAAGGGGTTAAATAAACTGAAAAAGCCACAGTGTATTTCCGCTCAGAGTTGAATCAAGATGTTGTGGATTGACTCAAAATGAAAATTTTCTTTTTTTTTTTTAATTTCCTTTAAAGTTTTGCCAACAAACTGAAAACATGTTTGTTTAATCATAGGCAAATTCATCCTTCTGGTTTTCGGGTTCTGTTTTGTTTTCAGTTTAGCCAGCAAATTGAGAAATGAAACTGTTCTGCCAGCGCTGCTTCCAGCTCGGATTGCTCCGAGGGAGCCGGGCGAATCTCCCCCTTGCACACTTTATCTGGGAACCATCAGAATTTCGCTGATTAATACCTTGGAAATTATAAATTAACCATATGGAACTACTTCAGTTTAAGTAACTTGTATGTTCTGCTGATAGCTAATCCCCTTAAAGCGTGGTTTTAATGACCAGTTTGTTTTCACCTGAGGTCATTAATGCTCTAAAACCGGCTGTTAACTGCACCAAAGAGGTTTTTCCCGCCCAGGGAGGAGTGCTGCTGGGCACCACCTTTAATGCTTAATAATGCTTTATTTCTGCCCTGCCTTCCGGACATGCTGGCTGGTTTTAATGGCTGTGCTGGGAAAAAAACCTGTTTATTTTCTGTCTGCTAAGGACTGATCTTGCAGCCAGCTGGGAGGAGCAGTGTGGGGGACACAGGACACAGAGACAGTCATGTGAGTGTGTAAAAAGTGGTATATGAGTGTGCAAATTGGGCTCTGGATGCTGAGGAGGGAAGGGGGGTGCACAGCCTCTGGTGCTCTTGTGGGTCTGCCCCACTGGGAATCATAAAGTCATTAAGAATATTGAAACTTCAGACAATGGGCTGTGGTAATTCTCCTGCTCCTTCTGCTTAGTTTTTGTGCTAATTTATTGCTCCTCTCTATTCCTACTTCTGTCACCTAAATGCAAATGCCCTTGCAGCCTGCTTTATGGATAACACTTAAAAATAATGGTGCAATAATGAGTGGTGAATTGCAGCAGAGATCCTGCTGAAGTGCCTGCAATATCCGCATTAATTCCAAATGAATTAATTGCAGTTAATACTATTGTATTTAAAACCTGTCAGAGGCCATAATGATGATTAGGGTGTAAGAGTAAAATGTTATTTCAAAGCAGCATCAACATGTTTTAAAGTAGCAGTGGATGGTGCTAAAGTGTGTCTGACCTAATGGCCATCATCATCGTCAGCTTCCATGCCGGGCAGTCGGAATGAGTGAATCACGAGTATGACTGAGCAGTGAGGGGCCTGTAACCCATTAATTTTATCCCCTTGATCAGGGGCAAGCAGGTGCTTCGCCCCAGTACTGTAGGTAAGAGCAGTGGCAGGATGAAGGAGGGGTTTTATCCGGCAGGGCTTTGGATCCCACTGATCTCTGGTGCTGGGCTTGCAAACGCTGCTGCTGCACCCCATCCGTCACCAGTGCTTGGTCCCAGCCCCGACACAGGGGAGGCTGGAACAGGCTCTGTGTAGCTGTGAGAGCAGCATTCCTTTAATATTTATTTCCAGTCCTTCAGAACAAATTGATGCTGTGGCAAATAGATTTATTATTCAGTAGTTAATACTCGTGAAGCAGAAGTGTCCCACTGCCTTTCGCTTGAGACCTTAAAGCATCCACAGCAGTTCTGGGAGTTTTCCCCTCGGGAATGTGTCTTTGCTGAGAGGTGAATGTGGAGTGCTTGGTACCTGGGTGAGTCACATCTTGTGGGACGAGCTGACAGTGCACTGGCTGGAATGACAGAGCCTGCAGTGCTGCTGGGCTTCTGGGGGAGTTGCTGAGACTTCTTGGCAGCATAAACCACCATTCCTCTGTGTGAGAGGCTGAGATGCTCTTTGGCTCCTGGGGATGAGACAAAGTTGCCTCTCTCGGTGCAGGCTGGGAGCTGTGCGATGGTGCTGAAAAGGTACCAGCACTTGGTGATTCACTCTGAAGTGGGTGACAGCGGGTGACAGCGGGACGTGGGCTCCGGGCTCTGCCCCCGCTCCGGCGAGGAGCTGTGGCCCGGTTAGAGCCCTCCAGGAGCAGGGGAAGGTGCCTCCCATGGAAAGTGCTCTGCAGGGAGGGGCTGGGGCCACTGGCTCACCGTCCTGATCACCTGTTCCATCAGTTGTTGACGATTGCAGCTGAAGTGTGAAGCTCCTGTCGCTGTGCTCCACCAGCATCTGCTCTGCCGGCCTTGGCCCCCGGCCATGGCACCAGCTGGGGGGGCTTGTGTGTTGTCATTCCTGCCGAAGTCCCTCCCTGGCCACGTGGGAGGGGCAGGGTCCTTGAAGTTGGGCAGTTAAGGTCAAACAAAGTCTTTTAAGGTGAGGCAGGTGTGAATGGAACTTTATTTAGCGCTTCCCCTGGTGTAGGAGTGTCAGAGGCTGGACTGGGATGTGGTGGCACAGGGGCAGGGGGACACCTGGAGAGGCTGGGGGCAGGCAGAGAGAGCAGTGTCCGCCTCTGGGCCTCGCAGCCACGGCCCCTGTGCTCCTGCCACGCCGTCACACAGGCTCCCCGTCCTCACACCTGCCCTGGGGAAACAGCCATGCAACTTAGTTCACTTCAGCCACTTGTATTTCTATTTTAGTTCTCAGTGTCTGGCTTTGAAGAGCACTACACCTGCAGTTTGTCTGCTGATAGCGGAGAGCACAGAATATAATCTGACAGATTAAGACAGCTGCGTTCTGTTCATCTCAACCATGAGTTCTGCTTGACGATTTGTAGATACAGTTTCCATCTGACACAAAGGCAGGGACTAATTCTGGCATGTGTGGGACTGATAAGATTTCAGGCCAGATCTTTCTTTAAAAAAAAAAGGAAGAAAAACCCCTTGATGTGATACACAGTGCAGTAATCAGTTTCCAGGTTCTTTAATTAGATCTGTGCTTTAGCTGATTTAGCTTCATGTCTCAATACACAAATGATTTATAAAGGGGAAAAAAGGTATGTGTTAATCTTGAGTGAATGATACTCTGTGCACTTTGTATTACATATCCTACAGCACTCAGTCTTTCCTTTAACATGAAATTGGACTTCATTTTTTAAAATAAGTGACAAAGCTTTACAATTGTATCATTAAAAGCTTTTTATTGATGTAGGTTTGTATGTATGTTTACACTGATATGTAAATGTAATTATTTAGTGAGGATTAGCAGTCAGTCAAGGCCCTCTCCTTCCATTTTGTGTGTTGGTAGTCATTGCAGGTTCGTGTCAGTGTAGGTCAGAAATTATGGTTACTATTATATTTAATGCATGAAGTATCCTGGATTCACCATTTCCTTGGGCAGCCCTTCTGCTGCAAATCTTACCTGATGTCTTTCAAAAGCAGCAGAGTTCATCATAGTCTCTCCTGTTCTTAATCCATCCCTCCATGGCATTTTGGGAGCCACTTGCTAATGATGAAATCTGGGCCATGGAACCTCTTGAAGCCGTAGATAAGTCTCTGTTTAATCAATTATCTGGTGATGGGGACATTTGGAATTACATTAGTGCATCAGCTCTGAGTGTTGGGCTGAGCTGTGCAGATGTGTGTGGGATGGTGGCTGTTGTCTGGTGGGGATTCTTGGTGATCAAAGAGCGCAGCTGAGCTCTCCTGTGTGCAGAACACCTTCAGCCTGTGCCAGCATCACTTCATTCCCTGCCAAAAGGCCAAGCAGCTCCTGGCCTTGGTCCACGTGGTGCTCCAGAAATGATCAGAACAGTTCTGCTTCTTCCCTTCTCTGTAGTTAGAATAGAATTTGGGGCCTGAGGGTATCCTGGCTCCCTCTCGTAATTACATCCTTCCCACTATTAACTAAAGAGAGCAGATTCTTTTTTTAATAAAAGCTTCCTCATATGCATTCTTGAGTGTTGTTTTAGTTTGCAACTACTCACACTGGAATGCATCCAGACACCAAGTCCTTATGTTTCCTCCACGTCCCCAAACTCTCTTCTGGGTAATTTACATTTCAGCGCTGCTCAGTTGCACTTTGCTCAGTTTAAGGGAGGGAAGGGCCGGGCAGCAGCATATGCTGATTTACATATGCTAATTGTAACGTGAACGCTTTGCTTCCTTCAGGCGACCAAACCAGGATATTTTTGGTTTAATATCCTGTTGCTTTAAGGTGAGGGGTAAATCAGAGCTTGTTCTGCTTGATTTACTGCTGGAGTCTTGGTTTGAGGTTTGGTGGTCAAGGCCTGAGATGGATGTGATCAAAAATCAGGGAGCTGAAGGGTGTGACTGCAGGGTTGTTGCAGAAATTTAGGAAAACAAACTTTGTGGTTTGCTAACAGGGAATAATAAAGGAAGGGAAGAAGCACTACAGGGCACTGCTGGGTAGCAGCATGATGTGTCAGTTGGTGCTTCAGCCTTCAGCAAACACTGCGACATCTCCAGCACTCGCTGCATGGAGCCAGGTTTCCATCAGAGCCCACGGGTTGGTTTGGTGAAAAGGTACAAGTTCCCAGGTATCGGATCGTGCTCGTTAGTCTTCGGTGGTTTTTAACAAAATCAAGATTGGAGGCAGGAATATATTGGGAGGAGAGATAGTAGAGCTGCACTGATGTGACTGCATCTTGTCGTGGGCCAGTGTGTGAAAGAGAACTTGCAAGCAGGGGAACCCACTGAGGCAGTACCAGTATAAAGTTTTTTAGCAGCAGTTGTGGAAGGTTCTGGGAACTGTGAGATGGAGACCTGCCCATCAGCCAGCCCAGGTTCGAGGTCTCTGCTTCTGACCTGTGGTTGTGTTTGATGTGAATGGTTCTGAAACCTCCCCTTAAAAAGTGTTCCCTGGTTACCTTTGCATTTGCACTTCCCTTCTGGAGCTGCTGGGATGTCCTAATTGCTGTTCTCCATGTGTTTTGTAGCTGCAGTGTGGCTTAATGGCAGAAAACAACCTCGTGATGGAACAAAGCAAACCTCCCAGCAGTCCTGATGAGGCTCTGGGTGCCGCCCTCAGTGTCCCTCACCAGGCCTCTCGGTGGCTCATACATGGCTGTGTTCTGACTTTGGGAACGGCAGATACTCAGTGTTTTGAAACACTCCTCATTTGTGCTGCTAGGAAATGGACATAGAAATTAAATGTGGCTGCAGGGAGACAGATTGAATTTTGACTCTGCAGTGAGGGCTGCAGATGGTGACAGTGCAGAGCAGTGTGTTGGGTCCTGCTAATGCTCCCCACCCCGAGAGCTCCAGAGAGGTTCCCTTACCAAAACACTTAGTGGTGGTGGTGTTATTGGTGCTGGTGAGTGAGAAGTTCCTGACAGGTGCTCCCTGGAGGCTGATCTACCTGATCTCTGCTCCCAACACACGCAGCAAGTTCCTTGCCCACAGCCTTTGTGGCATGTGAGGGTGGCCAGTTGAGTTCAAGGCTCGCTGCAGCTGTTACATCATCAGACCCTCTACTGTGATGGATCCAAAACCCCACAGTTTGGGTGAGGAGGGTGTTTGTGATGAGCTGAACATGTGCTTGGTAAGTGGATTGAGTTCTGGGGTTTGGTTTTGCATCGGTGTTTGCTGCAGGATGAAAGGGCTGTCCAGGTGTGGGCTCTGGCTCTCAGCCTCTGGGAGGGGATTGCTGGCAGGGATCACAGAATGTAACAAATATACACAAATAGAGCAGAAAAGGCTGTACATGTCACTGATAATTGCCCTGATAGTCTCAATAAACAAATGGGCTGCAGTGCTGGCTGGATTGACATTCAGGCTCCTCAGAGCAGCAAAAAGGTTTCTTCATGCTCCAACTCATGAAGCTGATTTTAAAGAAAATGGGCATTTTTAAAATCCTATTTTCCTTCCATTTTTGCCTTCCTTTGATGAAGATACTTGAAACACCTTTTTAACTCTACGTTTTAAATGCTGTTTTATAGCCATGAAATATACCCTTGTGTAGTTTTCAGGTCTTTTTAATTTTTAAAAGCCCTCCTTATTGCTGCTGCATAAGGAGAAATTTTTAGATTATGGGGAGAAGCAAATGTGACATTCTGTTCCATATTAAAAGTTAATTTAGGGCAGAAGTACAGACCAAGAAAAGTGTCTTTTCTTTTCCTATACCTCCTTGTAATGTAATTGCCCCCTAATACCTCTGCGGGATCTGGTGCTCAGGCAGAGGGATCCAGCTGCCCAAGGGCACAGTGGGAACACAGCCGGAGCAGTTTGCCCAGCTGGGATAGAATTCCTGCCATTTGAGGGGTTTGAAGCAGCTCTGTTACAGCACGTTCTTGTCTCAGGCAAAGCAAGGAGGGGATGTGGGTTACCTGGGAGGGCAGAGCAGGAAGCTGTGCAGGTCCCGAGGGGAGGGTTCAGCTCCAGGATTATGACAATAATTTGAATATCTAAATGACTGGCTCTCCCTGGCCCAAGCAGGACCCAGAAGCAGGCTTTGGTTCATTTCTCTGACCTCTCTTGGCATGCCATCAGGATGCCTGAAATGGCAGACCCTACATAAACACTGTCTTGTTCTTACTGGCTTGGAATTTCTTCTGCCATTAATTTTATTTTTTTTTTAAATAACACTAGTGGGTAAAATGTATTTTTGCACTTCCACTCAAAAATACCCCACATGCATTGATTTAGCATGAACTCCATCAGGGTTGAGGAACTGCTTTTGCCTTTTTCACAGTCAGAATGATGGGAGGAGAAACTGTGTTTGTACCTGCCTTGATTGTTGAGATTTTTATGTGGCCCATACAGCAAATAAGAAATTAGGGAAAGGGAGAGAGGCAGAGACAGCAATCATAGCTGAGAAGGTGGGTATACATACCACTGATTTCCTACAGTTATTTTATTTTTTGTGAACCTAGACCAGTTAAATATACTTAAATGATGTGTTACCTCTGGAAAAAGGGCACTAGGGGCTGCCTGCCAGGGCTGTGCCGTGGTGGGGCTGCCCACAGGACGGAGCCCCCCGAGCAGTTGCAGGGTTGTGTGTTGGTGGCAGCGCTGGAGCAGGGGCTGGGCAGGAGGGTGTTTGTGGGGAGTGTACTGGGACCTCTTGGGGCCTCTGGTCCTGCGTGGTGGGTGAGGTACTGACTGAGGCACTTGGGTGGATCTCACAGCCCAGCTCCTCCTCCTGTTGGGGTCACTCACAGCAGCAAGTTGGATGCTTGATGGTATTTGTAGGCTTTTAGGGCTCTTCATTCTGCTAATTTGACATTATTGAAGTTCTATTTCCCCAACTGTGCTGTGGGCTACGGCGAGAATGACAGCTTGCTCGTTATTTGTGTGTGCAATATTTATGTATGTAAATGACTGGTGTGTTTGCCTTTATCCCTTGATATAAATACAAGAGATGTATACAAATATAACGAGGAGGCACAGGAAGCTCGTTTTGTTTAAGCAAAACGCAGCACATTAAGCCGTCATGCCCTGACACTTGTTCCGTGGGGGAGACAAAAAGGGACGCGTCGGGCTTTTGTTGGGAGACTTGAAAGTTGCTGCTGCTTTCCGTGTTGGGTATTGTGGCTTCAGCGTGCCAGAATCGTTGGGGGTTTTATTATTATTATTTTTCCTTTTGGTGAAGACTGAGAAAAGACAAAGACTAAAAATAGAACCCATAATTTCTGATACAACTGTGGAAACGTGGTTAGTTCTAACACAGCAGGTGGCTAAGGGACTCGATCGGCAGAAACCAGCAGTGCTTTCAGTGCAATCAAAGTTAAGTGCAGAAATTTAATTAAATGGTAGCAAGGCTGGCAGAAACTTTGTAAAGCAGCAGTGCATTGTCAAATCCAACAATTATTCCAAGGAACACAATCCACAGATGGCGTCTAATTGATAAATTAAGGTTCTGGTGCCTGATTCCACTTCCACTTAAAGGTTCTCTTTTCTTAAACAAAACCTTAAAATTTTAAGGCTGCATCAATGTTCTGAAACATAATGAGCTGGGCTGGGTTTCTTGGATTGAGAAATGAACACTTTGTGTTAAATGCAGAAGGTGTTGGCTTCTGTTTTCCTTGTCTTTCCTTCCTTCCGGAGAAGATGATCGTTTTGCTGGTAAGGTGCTTACCTGGAATCTCAGAGTATTTAGACCTCTTTGTGCTGGGACAGGTAGTCAAATAATCTCTCACAGCTTTTACAAGCTTTTCAGTTTTCCTTTCTGCCCCTACAAGCTGTCTCTTGATTTTTGGGCATCATTATCAGCAAATGCAAATCCTCCAGAGCTCCATACCCTGCCTGGGAAGTTCTTTCCAGCCCTGGGCTGGTCACCCTGGGGATCCAGGCCTGGCAGGACAGCAACTCATGTCCCGTTGCTTTGGTCACACTGGATATCTTTTTGGAGGGGTTCTGGGCTGGTTTTCCGTTTCCCCCTCGCTTGGGTGTTGCAGAGAGCTCCCCACTGCTTTGTGTTGGTGTGAGGGGACCCAGAGCACATCTGGGGCCTGGAACAGCTTCAGGTGATGTTCTGTATGTCTGTAGAGTTTAGTATAACAAACAGACATGCCCTGTTTTCCCTCTTTTTGAACTGAAGATATATCAGGGATATTTTGTCTCTGTGTGTTTTGATTTCCATGTGTAAATATAGTTCATTTCCCAGGGTTTAGCATAGCACTTCAGAGAAGGGGCAGGGAAAGATTGGATCCACCTCTTCAAATACACTTGGCATGTTGTCCTCTAATGCTGGAGAGGGCCTTTTCCCTAAGCTAGTGGCACTTTCCCTCCCAGACTAGTGTTTTGAACAAGGATGGAAGTTGAAAGGGCATCAGAGCACATAATAGTTATATGGAGTAGAGAGATATACACACACCTGTGTGCACAATACGTGTTTGTCCCTTGCTAAAAAGGGAAGAAAATTGTTAACCTTCCAATTTCATATTTTCTTCTTTATTTAGGCAATTTTAGAAGATGGATGCAAGAGGGAAATGGCTGTTTCATTGTATATGTTGTAAACCCAGGGCATAGATGCCCTAACTGCTCTTCTGAGTTTTTTATGTGACTTTTTTGTCATGCCCTTGTGGTAGTAAATTCTCCATTAGCTGGATTCTACGTGATAGAGCTGAGGCCGTTCTGAGCGATGGAGCTGAATCAGTGCTTGTTATTTTTGGTTACTAACAGTGTACTTGAATTCAGGAACTCGCCTGCTCCCTTCCCCCTTTCTCCCCTCCTGTGCCTAAATATATCCCACCAGTCAATCAGCACTGGCAGGCATCAGTGCTGTGGCTGTCAGATCGAGTTAGCTGTGGAGAGCCAGAGCTACTGGCTTGGGTTTTTGGGCTTGAAAATGTATTCAAATAGTGGCATCGTCATTTGACTTGCAAATAAGTACAGTCTGGTAATGGGGCCCTTGTATGGAAAGAATGATGCAGCACTTCAGACAAATCTATGTCTCCTTCCCATGAAGCAGATTAGCAATAATACAATCCACACTGGTGTTTATGGCTGCACGCTCAGTGCACACAGACACTTTTGAATTTTCATTAATGGTGGATTTGTAGTTTTTAATGGAACAAAGGAAAAACACTGGGAATCAAAGAAATGCTAATGCCTTCCTGGGAAACTTAGACAACATTTGGTTTAGAGGCAGATCTGCTCTGTTTGGCATTTTCTCTCTTAATTTTTTCCCCTTATCTGGGCTTGTTGGCTGGTTGGTTGTCGGAGAGCAACACTTAAGTGAACACATTATCTTTGTTGCTGCTCCTTCCTCAAGCGAGGGGACAGGCCTTTGGTGACGGCATAGCGATTGCCACAGCAACCAGGCAGGATGTCACAGATTCACAAGTGTGATTTTACATTCAGAACAGCAGCAGGAGCAGATGGATATTGGAAACAAAATCCCCACCCCCTCCCTTTGCCTCCTTTCGCTTCTTCCGAGAGCAGTAACAGCCCCTGTCACCACGGTTCTTTGCGGATCCTCCCGCATAACTTCCCTGGGCTGTGCGTGCTCTGCGGGGGGAGCAGCGAGCGCTGGGGTGCCCAGGGTCCCGTGCTGGTGGCACCACTGCCCAGTGTCGGGTGCTGGAGGGAGGCACTGAGGGGAATGCTGCGCTTTTTTGTGACTTGGGGACTGATGCGGGGAAAACGAGCCCGCTTGGGAACAGGGGCTCAGGGTTTAGCTTGGAAGTTGTTCCATTGACTTTGGTAGAAGCTTTATTCTGTTAATCCTGAACTTAACAGAACACACCAACCAGCCCTCACCGTGGGTAATCAGATACATTTGGGAGCCATCATGCACAGAAGTTGATCGTAACACCCACCCACCGTGTGGGCAGCAGCCTCAGGAACATATGCTCAGTCTGTTTTCCCAAAAAAAAAAGACAATATTGGAAACAGATGCAGAAGGGGTTTTGTACTTAGTAAAATTAGAGGTCAGGGCCTCTGGTTTGAGGAACACAGAACTGGTTCAGTGTCCCAGCTGAAGACCCTGGCCAGGTTGCAGCAGTGGACACGCACCAAGTCAAGGGGGGTGCAGGAGAACCCCAAACTCGCCGACCGCAAACGCCGGTCCCTTGTCACGGCCACCTCTGGCCTTGGGCATCCTCCTCCTGCTGCCTTACCCTTGTCGCTTCTCTGTGAGCCTGATTGATCTCCTGGTACTGCAATATAAGGGTTTGGCCAGTGTGCCAGAGCCTTGCAGATGTCCGAGGGATGTCTGTCAGGGCGAAGGCAGGTGAACCCCAGAGATCTGCCTGAGCTGACTCTTGTGTTCCCTGCAGAGCCGTGAGCTGACTCTGCTCTCAGACGTGCACTTAAATAATCTGTTGTATTTGTGTGTGTTGCAGTTGCTTTGGTGCTGATGTAGGAAAGACTAGAGCCCGGGTGACTTGCCTAAACTTGGCCAAGTCTCCTGAGAGACTCCTTGTGGTGGGAACTGTAGGCTCTGCTCAGTGGGCTGAGGCACTCTGAAATTAGGCTTGAGTTTAAAGTTGCAAAGGAGTTTGGTGTCAAACTTGCACTGACTTGGATTTCAGTAGGAGCTGGGTGTCTATTTTTGTCTTGCAGCAGTAGGGTTGCAGACCAAGATCCCCTTGTATTTTTATTTTGTTTGACTTCGAAAACACCAGCTGTGATCCTCTATACAGTTACTGGTATGGAGCACATGAAATTTTAATTAGCTTGGGTGAAGGGAAGGGAAGTTCTGGTAATTGATTTAATATATAAATGCCCCTCTGCTTTCTTTGGTTTATGTGCTGGAAAGATTGTATTAGAAATTTTCCTATTACAGGCGAGATTTAAATGCATTTTTAGGAGTTTCTTGAAATCAAAAAGTAAAGTGCCTCTAAACTATTTAGATGAAAAGTACTATTGATGTTTTACTATTTCAGATAAAAGTAGATGATATCATTATTATTTTTGTTATTTTTATTATTATCTTAATGGAACCAGTCAGTGACTGCTGAAAAGTGAAGAAAGGAGCACTAGAGCTGTGTATCCAGACTGATCAGACTCTGCTCGTGTCACTGTGGTCATGGGAGGTCACGTGAATTTTCCATGGCTGGGGCTCCCACCTTTGCTTTCTCCTGCCCTAATATTCATGTACTTCCTGCTCACTTATCTCTAGTTCCTAAAAGTCTGCAGGCAGATTCCTTGTGCTCCAGAGAGAAACCCCTGGCACGTGGTAGCAGCGAGGGGTCGTGTCTCCATGGGCTGACCTATCCCGAAGGCCAGGTTTGGTATCTCAGCTCAGACCCTGCTATCAGCAGGAGGATTTCTCTGCTCACCTGTTCAGAGATTTTGACCCTTCCTTCTACCTCTGTCTCTTGTGCACTTAATTCCTGCTTTTCTCCTCTGCATTCTTTCGTGCTTCTTAACGAAACAGTGAAAGATGAAACTCCCCCGACCTCTCCAGGTATCTCCGTACGAAAGAGCAGTGCTGATAGTAATACCTGCTCCACCTGGGAGAGGCTGTTGGTGCTGGGAGTGATCTGGTGCTCCCCCAGTATTTTACAATGAGCGCTGCAAAGCGTCTTTATTCAGTTTGACTGTTGCTATTATGTGGCAAGGCATTCAATAAAAGTTGTGATTTATGAGATGTGTGTGGCCGTTGTTGTTTTTTGCTCTGTCATCTATCAGGGAGAGAAAAGCCAGGCCTGATAATTCTTGGCACATAGCTTTTTCAGTTAAGAATGTCAGCTGTCAGGCTGTCAAGAGAAGTTATTTCTCTGGTTTTTTTTTAAATAGGCAGAGATCCTGCTTCGTACTGTGCTGGGTTGATAAGGGAGTGCTTTCTGTAGTGCTGAAAAGTGTGTCCCATGGTAAGGCCCTTGGTGTGTGCCCACTTAAACTTCAGTGCTTTGTGTTTTCAGTGTGTGACAGCACTTGATTGCTTAATATACAAATGCATTCACTTTCTTTTTTTGCAGCTTTTATGTGGTTTTTTCCCCTCCCTTTCTCTCTTCCTGAAAGGAATGTGTTTTTTTCCCCCATTCTCTGTGACTAGGTATTTAAAAAGTGCTCTTTTGCAAAATATGTGCACATTAGATAATCTGGTGTTGCATAAAAGCTCTTTCATATTTTGGGGGCTTCATGCATGTGTAAGACAGGCCTAATTGAAGACAGAGGCTCTTTGTCATGAATGTGAATATAAGGATGAGGAACTGAGGGTAAGAATTATGTTAAATACCAGGGTGATGTGTTTTTTTTTCTTTTTTCCTTATTAGTTATTTGCAAAAATGTATCAAAAAGTCATTTTGATGCAGTGCACAATAGTATCACAAACTTGTGCTTTGCATCCTAAGTGCCTGGTTAGAGCACAGTTAGAAGCTGAAATCATTCCTCAATTAGTCCCTGGAGTCCTGTATAAGTCTCTAACTCTCGGTGTGTGGTCTGTGATTTATCAGTGGATGAATGATTGCTGAACTGCAGCTGAATAGAGAACCTCAAATTTTCTAACCTGCAACCCCTTGGCTTCCTCCTCCCCCCTTCTTCCTGGAGAGGATCCATGAAAACCTTTGGCATGGCTAGCAGCGTGTTTGCCTTCAGGGCAGAACTTTGGAGCTGGGAAGACTGGCGAGGGTGGTTCATAAGAGTGGGGAGCAAATCACTAGGAACAAGAGGCGGGAGAGGTGTCAAGTGGCCATACAGCTCTTGGGTATTGGGATTTGGTCTTGGCTTGCAGCTGTTGTCGTGTGGCTGTGGGTGCAGCTTGTGGGGACCTCCTTGTTTTGCTGATGTCAGTCTTGATGGAAAAGGAAAACCTCTGCTGTGTGTAATTCAGTCTGGCCGGCTCACTTCCATACTTACATCCCGTTAGGGGTGCGAGGCTGAAGAAGTGGGGTGGGTTGTTAACCTGGGTGAGCTGTTTTGATGTGTGGCTTATAGATACTCCCGTGGTTTGTAGGTTATTTATTACAAATGTTTGAGTGGTCCTTAGCCTCATGTCTAGTCTTAAATTCAAGTTTCCAGTGTTGTTACAGACCTTGTGATTCTCGAGAGGAACAAAATCTCCCCCACCCTGCGGATAGCCAGGCAGCGGTGTTCAGTTTGGGTGCAGCTGGGGGCTTGGAGCTGAGGTGGGTTTGTCCAGTGCCAGCAGCACCTCTGCCTCCTGACAGGTGCCCTGCTGGCAGCTGCTGCTGCTTTCCTGCGGGACAGAGGGGGAGCTCGGATTGCAGGGACTCCGTCCCCGGTATCAGGCAGGAGGCAGATGTTAAGGGCCTTCACATTTGGCTTGAGTCACGCTACACAAGTGGCTGTTCATGGGAAGTAGTCCCAGCTTTTCATGTCCTGCCAGACCTGGAAATTCAGTCATCTCAGTGACTTGGCCTTTTTATGTGACATTTTTGGCAGTGTTGTAATGATGTAGGTACTTTAAAGTCTGTAAGTGTATTGAGCTGTGGTAGGCTTTGATACTGGCAGAGTTCTTGTGCTGGGGAGGATTGGGAAGGAGTGTTTTTGCAGCCAAACGCTTATTTTCAGTAACATCATTATTATTAGAGACCTGTTGGTATTGAATAGATCAGGTACGAGTGAGTCCCTTCATCGTAGCTGGCATTGCCCTGTGAGCCAGTACAGCACCTGCACAGCTCAGCACAACTGGAAAGAGGAAACCTCAGCCCCCTCTGCTCATCCTCCAGCCACAGGAGGCGAAGCCAGTGACCAAAATGCCACAGTTCAGTGATTCCTTTGAACTCTGTGGGTTTTGCAGCCCTAGGGAGAAAAAGAAATTACAGGACTGTCAACATGACGCCGATTTTCTTTTAATCCACTATCTGTGCTAAACTTTGAGTGCTGGAATGAGGGGAGCCTGGCATTTGAGAACAGAGATGCGGTGCAGGAATACCTGTGGTTTTGATGTGGTTTGCAGGGAGTTCCTGATCTTACCAGAGAGTGGGAGAACACATCTCTGAAGTGAGACCCGCTGGGGTCGGGCAGGCTCGGAGCCAGAGGCACTGCCTGGTGAAGTGCTCAGGTCACTGGCACTCTTGGCCAAGAGGAAACAGGGAGTCTGAGCTCTGCTGTGCTGTGCTGGCTCTGCTGCCTCCACTTCCATTCATGCATTTCTTTTCCCCCTCTGGCTCACTTTGAACAGGGAGCTGTGATGGGGCATCCAGAGGATGAGTTGTACTGCGTTTGCAGCCTGGTTGGTAGCACAGAGCTTGGCACTGGCCTCGCTGTGCCTGCTGGGGGACTGAGAGTGGGCCCCCAGCGTGTGCCTCGGGGTGGGACAGGCTTGGGTTTCCTCTTGCTCTGGTCGGTCCCTGAGCTGCTGCAGGGAGCCAGCTGCTGTCAGCCCGAGCCCAGTGGTGTGCAGTGCTGGTTGCCCTGGCACAGCCCCGTGTGGGACGTGGGAAAGGAGCACGAGAGCTGGCCTGTTGTGGTGGACAGAAGTCCAGCTGAACCTGTCAGGGTCTCGCTCAGAGCTGGTTTCCTCACGGCCCGGCTGCCGCGTCGCGCAGTGTGTTCTGCCACCGAACGCGACGGATAAACACATCCGTTCTCACAGAACGTCTTGCCAAGTGCTGGGGTTTACAATGTTAACAGCTTTAAATAAATTCTTCCTGGAGATAACTGATTTATTAGGCTCCTACCCTTCTGAAGGCAAAGCTAGTCACAATTAACAAACAAAGCAGCGTGAGGCAGTTATCATCGTGGGTGATAAATCTTTCAGTGGTGGGTACCAGTGGCTGATGGGCTTGGAGAGTAAAACTCCTGTCAGTCAAAGTGTGTCTTCAGCCTGGGCTGGTGACATCCGTGATGACGTCCCTGACTGTAACGTCACACGCTAATGATCCTGTTTGTGTACCCAGGTGTGTGGTAGAGGGGGACGATGAGTTTGAGTTTGGCAAGAGGCAGCTGTGCCATCCTCCCTCCTTGCCCTGTTGGTGGGTGAGTGGGCAGCACGTTGGGCTGTGCTGCACATGGTGGTTTCATTGTGTGTCTGCACACCTTGGCCTGGGCAGGACATACAGGTGTAGAAA
The DNA here is from genome assembly GCA_036023395.1 of Myiotriccus ornatus. Taxonomy (NCBI): domain Eukaryota; kingdom Metazoa; phylum Chordata; class Aves; order Passeriformes; family Tyrannidae; genus Myiotriccus; species Myiotriccus ornatus. The sequence continues at coordinate 1,054,785 of JAYRBT010000051.1, forward strand.
CCAGTGACTTGTCTGCTTTAGAGAGCAGCAGAAGGGCCCCTGTGTCGTGATGCAGCTCCTCCTTCAGCCTGGTGTCCCTTTCTGGCTCTCAGTCTTGATGGTACATGGCTGAGAAATGAGCCCTCCAAGTTTTGGTCAGTAGATAATGTTGTTCCCTGGTGGCATCTTTGTTTGAATAAACAATTGTTCCCAGACCTGTTGGCGTGCTTTCCAGCACTGGGGAGATATTTCTTGCTGGGTTTGTAAAAATGATCTAAATGGATCCGACATCCTGGCCATAAAACATCTGTAACATTACACATTTAGTTATGTTACTGGAGACTTGAGTTCATTTTGATGGGTAGTATTTTATCTGCTACTTTTCCCCTCCTGAAAGCAAAGCTTTCTGTAGAGGAGGATTTATAGAAATGTATTTCCAGCACAAAAAAAGTCATGCACATTAAGATGTTGGAGTAAAGGAGAAATAATGTCTTTTTTTTGAGACCTTGGCTGATTTATCTCTTGCTTGGTAGTTTGATATGACCTTCCTGGCTAGGAACAATATTTTTTCATTCTTCCTTTAATAACAGTAATGTCAGTAACAATGTCTTGCACTATTCCAGCATCTTCAAATCAGACTTTCAGCGGGTTAGGCGTTTAATGAGTGAAGCCTCACAGGCTCCATTGAGCTGTGGGGATACATTTTTGTTCTTCTTTTTGTGGAAATCAAGGCACATAGCACTCGATTGTGCAACGTACTCAACCTAATGAGGCTTCCCCAAATGCTGCGAGTTCAAATGTGTGCGTAAATGCTGAGCCCTGCAGTCTCCAGCTGAGCTTCTCCCAAGACTATTTGATACATCAGTCCTGTGGAGACTAAAATGACTTGCCCTGTGGTCAGTAAGTGAGTAAACATCACACGAGGGAGACAGGCTCTTGTAGCTGTGAGGTGCTGCCTTTCTTTGGAGAAAGTATGGATGTTTCCTCTTGCCTTGCTTCCACTCTGCGTTCTCGGTGCAGCTCCTCAGGGGCTCTTTTATTCCTAGTCAAGGGTTATTTGATCTGCTTTAGAGCGACACCGATGTTGCTTTAATAATGGCTGGTGGGTTCCCTCCTTGGCAAGGGAAACATCTCCCCTCTGTGAGCTGAAGGTAGGAGCACTGCAATTCCTGTGACTCACCAGCCCATTGGTGGGGGGAGGAGGATAAAAGCAGACCCGGCATTTCATAAAACTGTGGAAGTGTTTCAGCAGCAGTAACAGGCAGATGTGGGCATCCTGCAAGGTGCCAGTGGTCCTTCACCGGAGGAAAAGCTCACCCTCGTGATCAGCCCGGCATCGCATCCACACTGGCTTGACTCAGCAGACAAAGTAAAACCTGCTCATCAGTAACTGATTGCCATGTGCATGTGTATTATGTAGATGAAATTAATCAAGGCTAAGGGTTAAAGTTTCCATTTGTTCTTTTCAGAGAAATCATCTGGAGTATGTTGGGAAGGAGGTAAATTGCTTTACTCATTTCTTATCCCTTCCTATGAATTTTTCTTGTTTTAGCAGAACATTATCTAGAATCTTTAACAGAGAGCTCTCATCACTGATTTGACAGGGTTATCGTGAAAAATTAGTTGATAGTGACTTAGAAGCATTTAAATTATGTCGTGCTTTCTGCAGTGTAGAGGCAATAAACTTTTCTTTGGACTGACCTTAGTGTTTGGAGCTGGAAGAATTTATAAACTCTTCCAGAATGTGTGCTCCTCTTTGTCTCTGGGTTGGACTGTGCTGTTGGATTTTGCTGTACACTGGCTTAAACCTCCAAATACATTTTGTCCTTCTCCTTCTGGTAGGTGCACGCTCAGGTCAGGGTTCATTGACCACACCATAAAGCCATTCTGGCTGCAGACCCGTGTGCTTTTGGGCACGGTGACAGAGCAAGCTGTCACACCTGATGCTGCCAGGTATGACAGCAGTGTCCCCCGACTTCGGGAGGTGGTTGTGGAGCAGCCAAAGGAGGAAGGTGCTCGTTTTTGCCCGTGGGACGGGAGCACAGCCGTGGCTGCCTTGCCCTGCACAGTGTGTTCAGCAGCAGCGCTCACTGGTGGACGAGGCCTGGGCAGGACCTGTGCTCTGGCTTCTGGCTGACAGCCCTGATGGGGCAGTGGGGCTTGATGGGCTTGGGCAGCCCTCTGCTTAGCAGACAGCAGCTCTTGGATGAGCAGGACTTTGCCTGAGCTTCCGGGAGCCTTTTGGCACTGGCCCTCAGGGTGGGCTGCAGCCTTTGCTGGGTGTGCAGCCTGTCCTGGCCAGGCCCTTCCACAGAGGGCAGTGCCACTCACTGCTGTCCTGCACGACCCCCCCCAGGCTTAGGAAAGCAGGGACAGCCAGGTGCCTTCTCCTTGTATTGTTCCAGCTTAAAAAACAGGGACTTGGGATGTATTTTGGGAAGCTGTTTAGCTTGGTTCCCCACTTTGACCCACTTTATTCCACCCTGCTTCACCTGCAGAGCTGGACTGCAGATGGACCTTGAATGTGCCCTTGGAAACCTGGTCTGTCACAACTGTGGGCCTTGTTGGAGGGCACAAGTTTTCTGGTTGTATTTTGGATATGGGATGTGATGTTTCTTTCCAGAAGGTGGTATAACACAGATGAGGAATTGATGAACATGGTGATGGTCAGTTAATGTGTGTTCCCATCAAACATTGCTGCCATGGCTTCGAAAGCGAGGGCCCTGGGCAGAATGCCATCTCTTCTCCTTCCCTCTCCCCCTCCCTCTCCTTCTCTCTCTCTCTGCTTGTACAAGGTGAAGTTTTGCCAGTAGCCTGTAGATTTAGGACCAGAGGCTTAATTGCTTCCCACTGGGACCTTTGTCCCTCATTACATGGGTATTGCAAAAATCCCCCCCACCAGTCACATTGGGCAGTGCTCTCCATCTGTGGCCCTGAGATGTATTAATTTAAAAATAATTGTCTTCATTTAAACTTCTTAATGCAGTTTTTAAGCACTGCTGAACAGCAATCAGGCAGACATGTTGGGTAAGTTGTCTGTGCTCAGTGAGGATTTAGAGTTACCTTCCTACTGCACAGTGCACGAGGAGCTGAAGCAACCAGGGGGATTTAAATAGATTTCCTCTGCTGCCCTCCCCTTGCCTGTGCTTCTGTAACCCGTAAAAGAGTTAACTGGAGCAGGGGATGGGAGCAGCCCTCAGGGATGTGATATAACTTGTTATAGTGAGGCTGTGGGGCCAGGAGCTATTCCTGGGCTCTGGAGGGGGGAATGCTGGCTCTGGTGAATTTTACTGTATCTTTTGATATGAAGCTTGAAGCCAGATTTTGCTCAAAAAAACCTGCTGAGCTCTCACAGCTGGGGCTGATTTTCAGGAGATTGGATCTCCCATGCAGGGAGCTCTTAGTGGTGGTGCAAGTAAAGGTGTGGCTTTTCCTGGAGAGCTGAGTGTGGCTTGGAGGAGGTGGATGGGATGCTCCCGCCTGGACAGCAGGGAGGGTCCCTTGCTGGGGGTTGGCTGTGTCCTGTGACAGGCTGCCATTGCCACCTGTCACCTTGTGACAGGTACATTGACACTGTACCTGTGGTGGGTGGGCGAGGGGCCGGTCCTCCCAGGGGGCACGTGAGAGTCAGATCCGGGAAGATGACCAGGAGGGGCCTGCTGGCCCCTGGCCAGGTTTGCTTGTGAAACTCCCAGGATGGCTTTGGCAATCACTGACTATTCATTCTGTCTTATAAAAATCACTCTGTGTGTTCTGCCTCCTGCTGATGCCACAGTCACTGAGGGAGAGGAATAAACCATCGGCCAAAACCCGGCCCTCCCAACGCTGACAGCAGAACCCCAGACAGCAAAAACTGGGAGTACAGCAGGGACCAAGTTAACAGTTTGGTTTCTGAATGGGTTGGGAGAACACAACTCGTCTGTATTTTCCCAGAAATCAGGGAAACTGCTCTACCCCACCAGGACTCCGTGCTGGTTGTTTGGATTAAAGAGCTCTTTCATTCCCACATACCTTCTATAGCTGGAGCAGCTCTCACAGGATGACATGAGCTTACACAGGGGTCAGGCACAAGGTATTTGCACCGTTTAAGTCTTGCTGAAATCCTATTTTGAATCCTTAAGCGTGTTGTACGTGGCACGTAAAGCTGTGCTGCCTTTGCACGGGATTGAGTTGCTCTTGCTGTTGTGGAGCTTGGGAGTGGAGTGTTTGCTCCCTGATGGAACACGGTGCTCACATGCACGTCCATCACTTGTGAACCTCACAATACCGGGCAAGGGGGTGGTTCTGGGGTGTTCTCCTGATAGGTGAACGGGGAAAGGTTGGAAGCTTCCACTAAACATTGCCACCTTCATCATGTCTTCACATTTCAGCTGAGTTTTTAATAGCTTTTTGGAACTTCCTATGAGGATCCCAGAGGCAGAAAAAAACCCCAAACCTGGAGAATTCTTACGGTTTGTGCTCTGCCAAAGAAGCCTGGCAATTCAGTTAACAAGATCACTTCCCCTGTTACATGAGTTATTGTTGGTTTTAATTAGAAGTAAAGCTGTAGTTTGAATGTACAGCACAATGGGGTATAAAATGCAGCTCAGCACAGATACGAAAGATGATTTTTCTAATTATAAACCTCTTTAGAAGGTGGATACACTAGAAATGATGAAATGCCAAGCTGCAGATGAGGTGAGCAGGCTGGAATACGCATGCACCCACGCTGTCAGAGGAGAGAGAGGAGAGTGCTCTGGAAAACAGTTATAGATGCGTAATTAGTTTAATCTGAAATTAATGCTAATTTCAGCAATTTGTGATGCAGATTCACTATTAGTACTCTAGTCCACTTCCACCACACTGGGAAATTGAGGATGCAGAGTCTTGCTGAATGCCTCACCGGAGTGTGCTAGAGCTGAGTCCAGGCACAGCTTTTCAGGGTGCTCTTTGAGCCCTGTGTGTTGGTTTGCTTTAACCCTGTGTCTCTGCCTCCTGCTTTGGGATTTTACACGGATTTTGGGATTGTCAATGGATTTTACTTTGCGATAAGACATGCTCTGGGCTATCTGGGTGTCAGCACTCATCCTTTGCAGCCTCACCATCCCTGCCTCCTGAGCAGGAGCTCTGCACTATAAAACTGGGGAGGGGGAACACAGCAAAAAAAGGCTGCATAAGGAATGCTTGGGAAGTTACACTTAAAACCATTACCCTGAAGTCAAATATGTAACTTCTTTGTTAAACATAGACAGGGCCTTGACTCATCTAGACAGAGTAGTGGGTACTTGTTGCTTCAGATTTTGAAATTCTGGGCATTGTGCAAAATATTTAATGAGCCTTAAATCCCCTTTGTTCGTTGTTGATAGTAGTGATAGTAAGACAGTTTCAGTGGGGAAAGGAAAACCACAGGAAGACGAAGAGCGGCGTTGGTGTGTGAGGGATGTTCATGGACTCGGAGCTGGAGGCTCTGGCTCTGAAAAACCCCATTCCTTTGTTTCACTGGGGTTTGTTGGGTTTAGCTTGTGTGTATTGATGTGTTTGAGTGGGACAGGACTTTTGTTCCCAGAGACTGCATCTTCAGCCTGTTGTTAGAGGAGATTGACCTGATACATCCCAAACTGATGTAATTCCAACCTTAACCTCGCGAAAACAGCGCAAACTCGGCAGACTTGCCTGGCTAAAGCGCGGAAGGTTTTCTCCTGCTCCTGCACCACCTGAAGTGTTTGCTCAGTTTCAGAACACAAAGGCGATTATATTTTTCGAAGCCAAGGCAATAAATGGAGTGTAACCTTGAATGGCTCCTCGCAGGAGTAGTCACATGTGTGTTGATTAACTCCCCACTAACGCGGTGTACAAACAGCAATTCTGCTGTGCTCACAATTAACGGGCCTCACATCTGCCTCTCCTGGCCCTTCCTTCCGCAGCGAGAGAGAGACACCTTCAGCACACAAACCCTCCAAACCCATCCAGAGCCCTGCAGGAGCAGGGATGGGTGCATGGCGCTGCAGAGGAAAACCCAAGGCACGAAGCTGGAGGTGTTGTGGTTTCGGAGTGACCCAGACCTCTGGGAGTCATTCATGAATCGTGCATTTGTGATTGATTCACACAGATCACTTCCTATTAGCCAAACCCTGCTGTTCCATCCCAGGATGGAGCTGCTGGTGAAGGGTCTGAACCCACCAGTGCTACAGTGACTCCCTTGCTGTTTTGGGGGGGGGGGGTGTATGTCCCTATTTTGAGTAACCTCCAGAAAGCAGATTCTGAGTTTACTCACAGGAAAAGATAAAGATCCCAAGTGACTTTCACTGGAGGAACTTCAGACTGGGGATTTTGTTTGGGGCTTTTTGTTACAATAATAAGAAAATAATGATAATGAGTGGTTTTCTTCAATATATACAGAAATGCTTTTATAGAATTGTAGGGGTTTTTTGCTAAATATATGCTGATTTATTTGCTGAGCCAAATGAGTGTTTTGATTTAAAAAAGCCTTTAATTTTAGAGAGCAGCTAAAGTTACCAGTGCCTGTGATCATTGGTGCCTCTGACTCTTTGTCATCTGTAATGTTTACACCAAGGGTACTTCATTAAATGTACATTAACCCTTTGTTTTTCCTCCTGAAAACAAGCACAGATCTGTGGTGGAGAGAATGTCATGTTGGGTAGTGAGAGCATCACTCCCTGGGGGGAACCAGAAGGCTTTATTGGAGCCCTGTTTCCTGCAGAGGATACTCAGTGAGGAACAAGCTGCCCTCACAGCCATTGGCAATGGGAGATTTTGGGCCTTTCTAGTTAAAATGGGTTTTCTCAGCGTTTGTGTTGCATGTACCTGGTCCTGGCAATTTTTGAGATGCCTTAAAAGAGTGCATTTTTGGCGTAAAACTGTGCCAGGGGAGGTTCAGGTTGGGCGTCAGGAAGAATTTCTTCCTGGAAAGGGTGGTTGGGCTTTGGAAGGGGCTGCCCAGGGAGGTGCTGGAGTCACGCAGTGTCCAAGGAAGGCTTGGCTGTGGCACTCAGTGCTCTGGGCTGGGGACAAGGTGGGGATGGGTCACAGGTTGGACTTTATGGTCTCGGGGGTCTTTTCCAACCTCAGTGACTCTGTGCTACTGTGAGGATCTTGGTTACTGGTGATCAGTGGCTGACACAGGAGGGGTCCCTGCTGGATGGAGATCCAGGAGTGAGCGATGACATTTTTTATCCTGTCTCTTGGATGTCCCATCGTGTCTGGTTGCCAGCCCTTGGCTGTGAGCCCTCGGGCTGCCCGTGCGTGCTCCGCTCTCGGGGCTGTGTGCAGGGCCCTGCTCCGGGGAGCCCCGGGCTCGGCAGAGGCTGTGCCCAAACCTGCCGCGTCCTGCTCCGGGGAGCCCCGGGCTC
>JAYRBT010000051.1:1062212-1081023 GCA_036023395.1 Myiotriccus ornatus
CCTGCCGCGTCCTGCTCCGGGGAGCCCCGGGCTCGGCAGAGGCTGTGCCCAAACCTGCTGTGTCCTGCTCCGGGGAGCCCCGGGCTCGGCAGAGGCTGTGCCCAAACCTGCCGCGTCCCCGCGTCCCCGGGCATGTGAGGGGGCTGAGTCTGGCCCCTGGCTGAGCCCGCCTTGGTGCCCCGTGCCACAGCGGGAGGGCAGGCAGTGACTCCTCTTGAGGCCCCTCGGGATCAGGGGAATCGCTCGGGCTGCAGATTTGCTGTTCTTGTGCTGGGGGGAACGCGGTAACAAAGCAATCGAACTGTCTCTTCAGGGAAACGTAGATTGTAAAAGCAGACTTAATTTTGTGCTTCACTTTGGTACCAAAGAGCTGATTTCTGGAACCATTTCCCAGCTCGCAACACATCTCTAGGCATTAAAATGTTGTGAATTTGCTTGTCATTACCAATATTTTCTTTGACTGAAGCTATTGAAACAAAGTCGTCTTTTTTTTTTTTTCTTTAACCTTCAATCTTGCTTCTAAAAGCAGTAGCTCTCTTTTTCTTTCTTTCTTGGTCAAATATAAAAATGATGATAATTTCAAATACTGCTTTAGAATAATTGCTTTCCTCCCTCTTTTGTATAACAACAGAAGCTTGGCCTGATCTTAAATCAGATGCTGGCAGGCAGAGGGCTCTTGACAGCCCTGCAAAATCCTTTAGTTACAAGTCGGCTTTCGCCAACTCTTTATTTGTAAATGACAATTTTCTACAGAAAAATATATGCTTGGGCTTCAATTTCGGAGCCTTAGATTGCAGCCAGGAAAAAATAATTGAATTTTTACACAGCTTTTCGGTTTTTTTTTTCTTTCTTTCTTTTTCTTCCTAACTTGAAAAAGAGAAAAAAAAAAAAAAATTAGAGTGGAGCTCTGTAAGGCTGATGGAGGGGAATGTCTGGTTAATGTGCATGGCTGTGGGGATGGGAGTGATGGTTAATTTGTTCTGTGCAGGGAGGACCTGCAGCTGCTCTGGACTGTGGGATGGGGACAGGGTGCTCGTGCGTGGGGCCGGTCTGGGCTGTAGGATGGGGACAGGGTGCTCGTGTGTGAGGCCGGTCTGGGCTGTGGGACGGGGACAGGGTGCTCATACATGTGGGGCCGGTCTGGGCCGTGGGACAGGGACAGGGTGCTCGTGCGTGGGGCCGGTCTGGGCTGTCCTCACGCCCGCCGTGGGTCCCTGTGCTGGCTCCCTTCGCTGGCTGCTGTTATGCCAGGCAGGGTCTGGCCCTGCAGTCGTGCAGCGTTTCTCCCTTCAGTCTCAGGAAGTTGGCTGCTTTACCCAATTTCCAGAGCAAACAAATTTAAGCATTGCAACGCATGAATTTTATATTGGCGCGTTTGGTTTCCTGAGTTAACGTGCAGTGTCGACTCAAACACCTTTGTGTGGTGGGTTGGCTGCTGCTGGGCTGTCTCCAGCTCTAAGGCCATGGTCTGATCCAAACTGGGGTGTTTCCCCTCTGCCCGAGTGTGCCAGGATGACGGGGGCCCTTTGGAACATGCTGACAACATTGTCCTGGATCTGCCGTGACTTAGGGTGGCCCACAGGGATCAGGTGGTTTGGGATCAACCCACCAAAGACACCAACGTCCCTGCCATCCTTGGGGTTTGTGTCCATGGGCCGATCCTGCCCATCTTCGAGGGCTGCAGATTATGGATGATGGATTGTGGGGTGGTGTGTTCTCCATAGGGAATCCAGCACCGTCCCTTTGCCTTGTGTGGACCAAAATGGGGTGCACACCGGTCAGCAGAGGAGCTGGGTGCTCAGCTGGGGTCTGGGGAACACAGGGATTTCTGCAGGAGCTGATCAGCCCTGATGGGTGGTGACACTGTGAGCTGAAGTGTGGGCTGTGGCAACTGGAGGATGCTGCATCTGCAGCTCTGGCTGTCTTTCATCATTTGATTATTTTTAAAGTAACTGTGCAAGTTCCTTTTAAACTGACCCACGGAAACTTAATAACACATCGCTTCGATTTGATGTAATTGCCTTTTGTCTGCCAAAGAGAATCCACCCTGTCTGTAGGAAGAGGAGGGGGAAAGGCACGGTGCTTTTGAGACAGTAGCTATGAAGATATGACACTTGGACTCCTTTTTCACTTATATTTGCATTGAGAAACACAATAAAAATCATTTATTAAAAAAAAATATCCGGGGGCTAGAGTTGTTATTGAGAGCCTTTACTCAGCCATCTCAAATAAAAACAAAACAAGACAAAGAGAAAGAAGTATCTAATCAAATCGAATCGAAATTGCTTTTGTGAAGAAATATTCTCATTATCTGGGTTAGGGATGGGATCTGAAGAATATTCCTTTTTTCCATATATTGTTTGAAATAATCTGGTTAAACCATGTGCTTGTCTTATAATTTCTTACAGATGGTCACAAGAACAAAGAAAATATTTGTAGGTGGATTATCGGCTAATACAGTAGTGGAAGACGTGAAGCAATACTTCGAACAGTTTGGCAAGGTAAGTTCTGCCCAAGTGAGCACTACACAGTTCTTTCTTTCCTTTCTTTTTTAAAGTGTGTTTTAAAAAAGTGCAGTGAGGGCTGGGCTCAGAAGAGGGCCACAGTTTTTGCCTTCCTGTGTCATTTCTCGAAGCCTCTGGAATTCCTCTTCTGCTCGTTATGTGTGTTTGTGCACAGCATTGCCAGCGCTGCTCACTTCCAGTAAACTAAAAAAAGCATCTTTGAGAGGTGAATCTGTGTCTACTCAGGAAGAATTTGACCCTTAGCTGAATGATTATACAGTTGTCTTCTCCATAAAATCAGCCTTTTGTTTACCTTGATTGCAGTGGCAAAAGGGGCAGATAGATGGATTGGGGAGCTCATTAAGTTGTGAAAATGCCTGAAGGAACCACGTGAAAAGGAAGGAGTAATGTGGAAGTCACTAGAATATCCACACTTAATTTCTTAGTAGAAAATCCTTATGCAAGATCCTGTGCAAATACATGTAGAATCCTGACATCATTAAAAGAAACCCCAAACCAACCAAAAACCCAAGCAAGTTTATGCACAGGAGGAGACCTGACCCTTGCCAGAACAGTCTTTGCTGTGATGTCCGACTCAAAGCCCGCAGTCCAGGCTGTGGCTGGACCTTAGTGCCGCTGACGTGCGTGGAGTGTGCTGGATCTCCAAGGCTTTTGGACACTTGCTCAGGAGTCTGATGGGTGAAGAGCTTGCAGAGCTGCCTGCTCTGAGAGCAGTTTGTGGTCCCACCTTCCACGGGGACTTCTGTGGGGCTCCATGGACTCCAGGTCCATGGATTCCAGCTCAGCAGCTCAGTTCCTGTCTTCTGGAGCGCAGCCATGGATGTTTTAGATGCGAGATTGCACGAGGACACAGCAGGGTATCCCAGAGCAAAACAGCCCTCGATCCTTGTAGTTAGTTGATATTTCTTTTATCTGCCCTGAAAAGCCTGAGCCAGGGAGGATTTTGTCAAGGGCTGAGGAGGCGAGTTTATAAATGGTTCTGTGCTGGATTGATAGTTGTTTTGCAAACCAGTCATTTTATTTTCAATAATAATCTTCGATTCCGGCAGGATGTTTACAGCCTGCTGAGCCTTTTATTAAAGGATTACATGAGCTTTTGGATGTTTCTTCTGTAGTTACTTCTAATTGCAGAACTCCACTAACCTGTATTTTTGAAGTTAATAATAGTTTCAATATAAGTGCTTTGCATATTGTCTGGATGTTGTCTTAATATAGTCTTTTTAATTTCACCATCTGGTAGTTTCATGCTTGCAATTTTACAGTCCCTGAGAATGCAGACAGCCAGGCTGTGTCTCAGGAGTGACTGGGGATTCGGGACGCTTCGGTTCTGCTTTCGTGCTCTGCCTTACTTGAGACAGCTTAGCAGAGGTTTGCCTCTCCAAAGGCAGTACTTTGGGAAAATCAAATTTTTTTTTTTTTCAGGTGTCTTAATTTGCAGGCTAAAAAATTAGGGAGCTGAAAATTGCGTGAGTTGGGATCAAGGCAGGAACCCATTCCCGTGGCAGCACAGCTGGGGTGTCCTGCTGAGGCTGTGTGGTCCGGGCAGTAGAGCTCAGCTCCTGCAGGGCTTGGTCCCTGTTATTCCAGGTGCCCTATTCCAGGGCATCCCTGTTTCACTCTTCCCTGTTCCAGCCCCTGAAGAGTTTGGTGAAGCCAGTGGTGTTTGGAGCAGAGGTGCTAGGCTGTCACTGTCACTTGACCTCGGTGTGGGTGTCCAGGTTCTCCCCGTGGTGCTGTGCTGTTTATCAGCTGGGACAGTTTGATTTCGTGGTGTTTTGAGGTGATTCTCCCCAAGGCTCAGATTGTCAGGAGATGCAGAGCTGGTTAATGACCCTTGGAAATGGGAACTCGTGCTCCAACTCAGTTAGAAGACTCGCTAATACGCTGTGGATGGTGGGATGCTGCGTTCAGATACAGTGACCCAGGACTGGCCCTGTGGGACCTTCCAGGAGCCCTGTCCTTCTCCCTCCCGCTCCTCTGCCGCTCCGTGACTCCCTTGCTCAGATCTGCAGCCCTTTGGGCAGGGCCTGTGCCCTGCTCAGAGCTCCAGTCAGGCCATTCCCGTGCAAACAGTGATCCCCATCGATAGGTGAGCTCTGCCTTTGCTTAGAGCTTCCTTGAAATCAGGCAAATTGCATTACATAATTAACGTGCGAGGAGCCGCCCGGGTTTGATAAGAGCATCTCAGGTGATTTGCTCTTTGAAATGCTGAGCTTATTTATCGGCGTGGAAAAAATTGCTTACCGACTGCTGTGATTCCTGAAATCCTGTTTGCACTTGCTGTGGAGGAGAGCTTTGCAGCCAGGGGAGGCTCTTGTGGTAACTGGAGGTAGCTCTCCAAATAACACGATGTGAGCAGAGCAGCCCCCAGCTGTGGGGCCAGGCGGGCTCGCTCATGTAACTGGAGTTGGCAGGAAAGGGAGAAAGGGTTGAATTTGAAACTGCAGCTTTCTGAAAAGTCAGTGCCAGAGGCTTTGTCTCCAAGAAAAAGAAAAGCTTTAGTAAATACTCTTCCTGACTTCAGTGGAAGTGCCGGACGTTGCAGCATCCAAGTACGTGGTAACAATAATCCTGAGACTGGGACAGTGAGATTTCTCATAATGATTATTTTTCTTTCTGTAAAGCCCAGCATCTGTAGGATCCCAGCATTCCTTTTGGGAAGGTTGGTGTTCCTAGCTGCTGTAATCTATGGAGGAAAACTGGGAAAAATTACCGGAGTGAAGCCAAAAGGCTTCAGAGAGTGAGCACAGAGCAGTATATGAACAGCTTTGTGATTGCTTAGAGCTGCTGAGGCTGAACCTGTGTACCTGCAGTTGTTGGGGGGCTCCCCAGACAGGCTTGGTGGGGTCTGTGTGCCAAGAGGGGGGTCAGGGTACTGCGGAAGGGAAGACTTGTCCTTCCAGTGGTTTCAGGGAGCAGGATCCACAGAGCACACAAGGAGGCTAAGCCATTGTGTTTACAAACAGAAGGAAAAAAAAGCCATTGTGTTAATCCCTGGTCCTGACAGTCTAATGCAGTTGTTTGTGGGATCCTTCTTACGAGAAAAATAAATTCACTGGCCATGTTGACCTGTCTAGACTCTGTAGCATCACCCTTGTGCTGGGTGGGAAAAACTGCTGGGACCAGGCTTTAAAAGAACTTAAATGAGAAGCGTTGGAGGTGAGGAAATCCGAGGGGAAACTCAGGCAGGGCTCACATTCCTGTCCTGAGAGGCCACAGTGCTGCCCTGGGCCATCAGCAGGGCTGGGGCTGCGGGGCTGCCTGGTTTATATGACTTTCTGGAAGTGGAAGCAGTGTGGAGCTCTGCATTTGGGACATGTTGGAGCATTTAAGGCTTCAGGTATCATTTAAAGAAGGAAAACACAACAGGAGGACTGTGACCAGCAGAAGAAAGCCCTGAGCGCTAATGAGCTGCACTTCTCAGGACCTGCACATTCTGTACCTTCCAAGCTGCAGGCACTGGTGGTGAGGATTTGGAGGGTTCATTTTCCCAGGTGCTGCTCCCTTCCCAGAGCTCCTGTGAAAGCAGCACAGTCCTTCGTTTGCTGCTTGCAATTATACTTCACATGGCGAACTGTGTAATTAGTTTGGAAGACTTATGCCTAGTCATTGGTTTATCCTAATCGGCTTTGGCTTTTCCCAACAACAAAGTGAGCTTATTTTCCTAAGCTGAAACAACTCTGCTCCCTTTGTTCCTCTCTTTTATTGTCTCATTCCTTTCATTCTGTTTTACTGCCAAAGTTTTGTTTCATTAGGCCTACAAGTCATTTCCAATCCAGTGGGCTGCTACAATGAGGCCTTTATAACTCAGCTGCCCTGGTTCCCATGTCCCTTCTGGTCCAGAGCCAGGACTTGCTGTTTGACATGGGATTTTAACCCTTTGGCTGCCCTAGCTGCTGGTCCCCCCTTGGTGGGGCTGAGCCAGGCTGGAGATGGGGCTGGCAGGGCCCCCGATGAGCTCGTGGATCCTGATGATTGCGTGAGGCCGTTAATTGACACGTTAATGTGGTCGGGCTCCAGGTAGCGCTTTTGGGCCCAATTATTGAAACAGAATTCTGATTAAAATCTTCCTGTAATGAGTCACGGTGGGAACAGTCCTTGGAATGAAAAGGCCACTGTGTCCTTCCAGCATGGTGGGAACAGTTATGGTAAGGGTACGTTTCAGTTGTCCCGAGCTCTTGGATCAGCCCATGTATGACTGTTCTTGTAGAAGAGTCATGTTTTCTTGTGTGGGAGAGAGCACATTCAGATTTATCCTTTTTTTGAACCAGAATGGTGATTTTTTTGAAGGAGATGCGTGAAATAGTTTTGTAGACAAACAATACTTTTACAAATTGTTACTTCAGACTGCTGGAAGAGCAGTTGGTGGCCCCAGATGTTTTACTGCTTCTAAAACTCTCAACTTGGGATCATTAGGCTCTTCATTTTTCCTTTCACAGGAATCCTAAAGTGACTTTTAGGGAGGGGGGCTGTGGCACTTGGTTTTTATTTTAAATTTCCAGATGAAATTGAACCAGCACAATATGCATTAATTTTGTTTTCTGTCCTGGCTTGCCACGAGGTCCCTCAGACTGATCGTAGGCATGTTCCAGCTCCACTTGGAATACACTGTTTCCTCAAGAATGGCATTTAAGATTTGGAAATTTTGAGACAAGACAGGATTTCTGAATTACCTCTCTGGATCTGAAACATTTTGTACAGTCACTCATTATTTCCTGTGAGATGCAGAACAGAGCAGTGGAATAATAAAAACTGGATTCTGAGGTTAGCTTTTTTCAGTGAAACTGTTGAGCTTTTGAAAATGTGTAATTTTCTCATCTCCTCCTGCTGTAGCCTGACTCAGTGTCTAGAGGCAGTTAAGCAAGTGAGAGGAGGTACCTTCTCCCACCTGTCCTGGCTCCAGGCACACCTCTGCAGATCCATCACAAAGGAACTAAAGCTGGAAGCGGCGGGGCTGGGAACAGCCAAACGTGAGACTGAGAGTTTTCTGCTTTGGCTGTACCGTGCCCTGCGTCGTAACAGCGACCTCAGTGCAAATAAGGACCAGCTGAGCCTTTGAAGAAAACAATGACAAAGTCCCTCTGCTTTCCCTGTGCAAGTGTGTTGAGAGGGAAGGAGGTGGGATCCAAACTGAGGATTTCAGCCCAGTCGGGTGGTTTACGGGAACCGCTTCCTACGCGCTGTGCTCGCTGGCAGCTGTGGAAATAGAAATCAGGAAAACAGGAGAGAAAACTCCTTGTTTGGCTGGGCTGCCTGGGTGTGAACGAGTTAACGTGCCGCTGTGGTATTAAGCACTCCAGTGGTTTACTTTTCCCGGAGACCTCGAGGATGGCCTCTGGAGATGTTATTACAATAGAGTTGTTAGCATGAGAAAAGGTGGTTTTCTCTCCATGGGTTCATTTTGGGGGGATTTGGAAGTCTGTGTGGAGCTGGGGCTAAGGCCAGAGTCAGGAGGTGCAAGGAATTCTGCTTGTGTGAAAGTGAAAGCTTAGTTAATTTGGCCTTGGCAGAGAGTGTGAATTGTATTGTCACCCCGGTTGGACATTGATATGTAGATTTAACGGTCAATAGGAGACGTGGATGGGCTGTCCTTAAAGTACTTGCTTTGCAGAAAAATCATTTTTTGGTTTGACAGGTTGTTAGTTTTTCACATTTTTCAGCACCGTATTTCCCAATTCAGCACTTGGGAATTGGTTATGTTTTATGAAATGAAGGGACAAATTTGGACTCTGATTTACATTCTAGTTTGTAATCGCCGGAGTTCCCAAAACATTTGCAAAGCGTGGTAAGGGAGAGAACATGATGACATTTTTTAGCTGCTGCTGCCCTCAGTGTTCCCTTCCAGAGCGATTCCGAGCTCTAGGCCTGGTGTGGGAAAGCTTGGAGCTCATGCTGTCCCTTTTCCTGTTACCTGGGTGCGCCTTGGCAGAAGTCCCTTCATTTGAATCACCTCATCTCCTTGAAACAGAACGAGCCGAGGACAAGCACGTTGTGTTTGCAGCTCCTGATGAGTTTGGGACAACAAAACCCAGAGTTTTTGGGGGCTGTTCTGTTACAGGAGCAGGGACCAGAATTCCCCCTTCTTCACCCCTCTGCCCTGTGCTTGTGCTTTTCTGCATTTCCTCATTTCCATGTTGTATCCCTGATATGCTGAAGGATAATGAATGTTCCTTTAAATTCTAGCTTTGGCACAAGACAAGGGATCTGGGATATAGGGGTCCCTCATGGCCTAAAGCACTTTTTATTATTTCTTCTCCTTCCCACGCATGTTTTTTCTTTCTTTCCTTTTATTTTTTTTTTTTTTTAAACAAACTGAGAAACTCGATCATTGCTTAAAAAGCAGCCACTGTTTTCATCCTGCCAGTGAGAAGCTTGTACACAGGAAGTCAGTTTTTAGGTGGTCTGTAATAAGCCACATGCTTTGTGGAAGTGGTTTTGTTATAAATTAGATGTTGGTTTCTACCTGGGTTTTATGAAAAGAGGAAATGTTAAGAGAGGGTTTGTGGGCACGAAGGCAGTATCAGAGCTCAGCAGAAGTCTGAAGTACAGTTTTATTTCCTTTCCTCCTCTGGTTGATGAAATGGTGAGGAAGGTGCAGGCTCAGCACCGTGTGAGGTGAGGCGATGGGGAGTCGGCCCCGAGCCCCCTGTCCTGCTCCCGCTCGCTGTCTGACTGTGGGCAGGGCTTTACCTCCCTGCACATCCCCGTGCCTTCCTGACCTCGAGAGCTCGGAAGGGCACAGGGAGTGTAAATGTGCCCCACTCGTGAGCTCTGCAGCCCAGCAGGGTGGGGAGGGCTCGCTGCAGGTGAGCGTGCTGAGGTGAGGTCGTGCTGCAGCACCTGTGGGGGCAGCTCTGGGATCCCAGCTCTGGGGACAGGGCCTGCGTCCGTGGGTTAGGACATAGTTATTTTAAAATACTTCTTAAATCCTTTTATTTGTGGTTTTTTTTTGGCCTTCACTTATGGCCCGAGCCCTACCTTGTGTCTCGTGTTCTCTAGTAATAGCAGGGGAGAAGTGCTGATCCTGAGCTTGCAGGGTGTGACACACCCCTGGCTACTCATGATTGTGCCAAGAGCATGGGTGAAATCAGTCATTAATCAGGGGCCATGTTTGGGGAGACAAGTTACATGAAAGTATTCTTGTTTCCTCCTCCAGCATGCGTGTGAATGCTTTCTGTGTGTCTTTGTGTCAGTTTTACAACTGAGCCACAGCCATGGAAATGATCTATATCCTTTCTGGGATCCCAAGAAAGTCCGGTGTGTTTTTCACCCCTGCTTTTATTTTATACAAATGCAATAGGCTATATAAATGAAACCCCTAAAAAATTGAGTTAATTGTGTTTGGTAACGTCTTTACATTATCCCTGGAGCATTCTTGGCTTCAGCCCCAGGGTGGGTGAGTGGGTTTGTAGGTGTAGAACTTTCCTGGAAGGAGATGATTTGGTCTTGCAGTGCTGTGGTGGCATCTCCGAGCCCTGTCTGGGCCCACGGGTCTGGCTGCAGGAGGAGCTCTGCCCCAGCAAACTGCATCGAAGGCAGAAGCTGGTGGTGGTAAACCACAGCAGTAGGAACCAGGTGGAATGCTCTGATGGATATTTTCAATATCTGCTGTGAAATTGCATCAGATTCCACTTTGGCACTTGTCTGGAAGTGCAGCCTCCTGGGCGCTCCAGAAGTTGTTTATAAGTGTGGGTGCTGCTCCTGCCATCCATGCAGTGGTACCCTGTGCTCAGAGCACTGCTGGTGTTTGAGGAGCTACAGCTGAGGAGGGGGCAGAGCTTGGCCTTGGGAAAACCCATGTTTTAACATTGATTCTCTAATGAAAAATCAGCAGCAGTTATTTGAAACTTTGTGTGGTGGAATTGAAACCTGCACTCTCCTGCTCGCAGACTTGGGAAGGCTCCCAGCTGAAGGGAGCTGGTTAAAACATAATTGATTGGAGAGTCAGCGTTGGATCATTGGCATCATCCTAAACAATGGACACGCTGGCATTGAGTGATGGGATGTGAAACGTGAGGGTGTTTGAAATGCAGCTCTGAGTCTGGGCCGTGAAGAAAAGGGCTTTTAAAAGTACCCAAGAGGAAGTTCACAGAAATTGTTCCAAGTGTGGAAAAGAGCCCACATTACTGGAAGCAGGTGTAATAATGCTTTTTCCACATGGAAATAAATGGCCATATTGGTCAGTCCTGGAGGTGAAATACCTGAGGTTTGTTCACACATGGAATATCAAGGTGAGACCAGTTTAATTAAACTTATGTTTATTCTGCAGAGGTAGAACGTGGAATTCATTTGACATCCATCATACACGTCTGTCTCTGTCAGGAACACTTAATATTTTATTTTCTTGGGAAAAAAATGCACCTGAGCATATTTGGGTAGAAGTGGAGTGGTAGCCAAGCGTGACTCAGCATCAGACCTATCAATAATCATCAGTCCTGGTGGTACCTGCCAGCCTGGAGAGGTGTGTGTGGTACAGTATATGTATTTATAAATATAACTCCAGAAACGGGGACAAGGGCAAAGTAGCTCAAATGAAGAGCCAATTAAGATAATCTAAGCAGAACGAGGATTAACTGCCTCTTAATCTGAAGGGTGCCCAAAATGCATGTGGCCAGTTTAGATCAAACAAGTGTCTGTGTCAGGGACACGCGTGAGGGGCTTGGGACGAACAGGAACGAACGCGGTATGTTCATCCCGCTGTCCGGGGCACGGTGTTGTTGGAGCAGCGATCCGGGTTCTGGTGGGTCCTGCTGGCAGTGTGTGTCACGGAATGAACCTCTCTGCTGCAGTGTCACTGCCATGGAAGTCTGAAGCAGTTAAGGGTTTTGGATATGTTGTAAAGAAATGACGGCTTGTGTAAAAGAAGTTCGTATTTTGCCGTTTCTCTTTTTCCAGAAAGTTGGGAGCTCTCACGAGCGGGTCAGGGAAGAAGCTGCTGTGTGTTTTCTTTTAAAAAATGAGTTGCAGTGCCCACTGTGGCTTTGCTGCTGCTCCCAGCACCGAGGCTGCTCTGAATCGACCCAGTGAGGCCCATGCACGTGCTGGTGGTAGGGAAAGGGGGTCGCGTTGGCACCCCTGTTTCAGGACTGTGATTTTAAAGCCCAGCAAACACGAGCAGGATTCCACTTGGAGCATCCATTTGTTTTAAGGCTGGCCTGACAGGGTGTAGTAGGGGGTGATGTCTGAAGCTGTGGGGCTGTGGCTGGCCCGGGTGTGTTGTTGGGGAGGGGGTTTGGGAGGGTGGGCAGCCCCTGCCGTGGCAGTGCCCCGTTTCTGGGGCATCGCTGTGCGAGCAGTGACTCTCCAGGAGAAGGTGCCTGTGTTGACTCTATTACTCTGATGAGTGGTTTAGCGAGTTCAGATCGGTGCCATGTTAATTGTCAGGACTGGGAGGGTGGGAGCAGATTTCACCGGGGGCAATGGAAGAGATCCAATGAATTTCCACTCCGTTTCACTGCTTGGCAAACCAGCACTTACTGTCACTTTGCATAAATAGGTTTATTTCAGAGGGTCAGCCGTCACCACTCCCCCCTTCCCCTGCCGGCCCACCCTCCCCTGAAGGAGAGGAGGCCTACGAGCATTTAATTTCCCCAGCAGCAGGTGCTTGTCATCCATCTGAAGAAAGCTGCCAACATCTGGTGCAATTGCCTCGGCAAACGCAGTAACAAGGCGCCTGCAGTTCAAACGCAGAGAGAGCATTGCCTCTTTAATGATAACAAGCTGTTGGCTTCCCCTCTGAGATGAATTCATCTCACAGATGTTTGTCTAGTTTTGGCAATCTTATCACTATAGCTTTGGTGATTATGCTCAACTGGAGACTATTACTATAAAAGAAGTTTGAACTTGTTCCATTTTTGCATTATTTATTTATTTAGCCATTTATTTCTCTGCTTTCTGGATATAATTTGTATCAACAACTGTACTGTTGGTCCCATTACCCAACTGCCCTGACGATTTTTATTGCATCTGCTGAACAGTAGCTCGCTACTTGACTCCCACCGCTGGCAAATGTCTTTCAGCCGTGCTGACGTTTTTAACATTCCCCATCAACAGCTTTGTGGTTTGAACCCTCTGTTTAACACTACATTTTCTGGGATTACTTGGCGCTCGCTCTGTCTGTTCTCTCTAATAACTGCAATATACTCACTATTCCTGCAAAGCACCAGGGCCAAGAATGTTCTGGATATTCCGTTTGGACGGCAGCGCTCTGGTGACCTTGGCAGGGGTTTGTAATGACAACGTACAACCATCTTCATTGTTGGATCTGAAACGTTTGCAGCCTCTGCGTGAGCATACAAAACATGGAGACCTGCAGGCTGAGGGCCTCACTGCTTGTTTGCTCTTGTTTGCTTTTCTAACATGCCTGTTTTTCTTAAGGAGACATTTTCTTCTGAACACGTGGAATTTAATTCTGGTAAATAGGATTTATTTTTGGAAACATGCTTGTGAATAGGTGACTCATGCCTGAATGAAGATGTGTCACTGTTGGTGGGGACACCACGTATATAATTTCTTAGGCTATAAATAGATGTCAGTCCAAGTACTGGTGACATGGTGATGCTTCGCACTGACTCGTTAGCTGCAGCCTGGCTGCTGAGGAGAGTGTTTGGAGTGTCAGTCTCTCCTGCTGGAGCAACAATTTCTGCTGATGCCTATGGAATAGACATCAATAGATTTGTGAAATCCTGGGAGTACTTTAGTGGGCACAGCAGAAATCCGAATTGAGGCACGTTTCCAAGCCACCGTCGTGGGGGTCCTCGTGTTTCTTCTCTCATTGCAGAGGTGGGAAAGCTGAGTTTCGGGGTCCTCGGGTGGTTGTCAAAGGCCAAGGCCATCACCTGCAGGGTCCTGAAGCTCAGCGAATAGGTTTGCTCATTCACTTCTGTTGCTGAGTAGATTTTAAGCTAAAGCTCAGGATTAGAGCTCACTCCCATTTTCAGATCCTGGAAGTAGTAGTTCCTTTTCCCATTGCTGATGCTGAACTGGTTCCATGTTGTTGATGTTTGCTCAACACCGTTTACCCACCGACACAGCACATACGGTTTGATGACTGTCTTTTTTTCCTGCTTCTGCTGTAGTTACAGTATTATTAAAAATCCATTAAATTTTGATGTACATCATAAAGTATGTGCTCCTGTGAATGCGAGCACGGGTAATTATTTCTGATGAATAAACCAAAAGGACAAGTATGTAAGAAGTTCATCCTGCAGCTTTCAATTTTCATTATATACATCTCCTGCAGGGGCAATCGTTGTGATGTTGCAGCTGGTTATTTCCGTGGCCTGGCTCTCCCTGGAGATGGATGATGACAGTGCAAACTCGAAGTAGCACAAGTGCCAATGTTTTTGCAGGCATATTTGTAGATAAATGGTTAAGCAGGGGAGGTAACTCTCAGCAAGGCAGAGGGTGTGAAAAGACTGCGACACAGCAGTGACTTTCTCTGTGTTGGTTCATTGTGTATGGGCTTTGTGGAATCTTGGAAAGTAACCCCATTATTTCTCATTAAAGTAACCCAGAAACGTAGCAACAAGCAAGGTGTCATTGCTGAAATGCCACCAGGAAGTCAGGCATGCTCTTCCTGGTGTCCAGGGCCTGAAGCAGGCAAGGGAATCCTGAAAAATCACAGTGTCCATAAAGTTCCCTGCAGTATATAATGGCCCATAGGGCCATCACCTGCTTGTCTGTATATGATACATATAGAGTGGTGGCAGCATCTCGTTAACTTCCCCATAACACCAATACACTTCTCTTGAACACCCCCTTCAGGCTTCTTGGGTTTTGCCAAGCATTTCCTAATAGGCAGGAACTCTGGTGTTTATTGTGCTTGCCTTCTGTCCCCACCAGGCTGAAGAAGTGGTTGGCCTCTCTCCTGCCCCTTAAATTCCCTATTCCTGATTGCCCTGGGCGAACACAGCTCTGGCAGCAGCCGGTCCTCTTGCTGAGAGGGCTTCCCTCGGTTTTCCCTGCTCTGGTTTTAAGAGTCCTCCCCGCCTAGTATTTCTTGTGTTTAAGAGCGCGGTCTGCACCCAGAGTTTAGTCTTGGTATAGCACATAAACAAACTCCTGCAGGGACCTCGGTCTTAGCAGCAACACACAGCCTTTAGCTATCCCAAATAAGAAAGGCAAATTATCCCACCAAGTCCTGGAGATCTGACCAAATCCTTTGTAGCTGCTGTGGTTTCTTTGCACTTGAGTATGAGTGCTGAAATTTCTGAGGACTGGGTGGATTCTGTGCGGTGATTGGGTTGCTTTTTGCCCTGGAGAGGCTCCTTCAGGCGTTTGCACTGCCTGCCTGTGCGAGGTTTAGCTGAGTTCAGTAGGTGATGCTGTGAGCTGGTCTAGCTGTCAGATGAGCCCAGGGATAAAGAGAAGGATGGAGTTGTGCTTGTGCAGGGACCACGGTTTAGGAGCTGAGCTCTGTGGACGTGGCACTGATTTGCTGTGTTATTTTGGTCTTATTCAGGTCTCCGTCCAAAATCTGGGACTAATAGTGTGGCTTTCCTCTTGCTGCCGTAACTGCGGGCGGTTCCGAGGGGGAGCGAGCGTGTCTGTGTGCAGCACCTTGCCATGACCTTGATCAAAGTCACAGTGCTGCTGCGATACCAAATGATGACAAATAAATTCACCTTCGCTCCGTTTAGTCTGGCTGGCTTTGTTCCTTCATCCCTGAGCCTCCCTGCGAAGGGGTCTGTTTACTTTCCCTGAAATGGAAGAGGCCCTGGTACATAGTCCTCTTTCAAAAATAAACCTCTGAAAAGGAAAACAAAAGAGAAGGAACAAAAATCAGACGTTGTCCAATTATGCAGAGCAGATCCTGGTTTTGAGTTCCAGGCTGCTCGAGCCAGAGGTTTGTTTAAGCGGAACACAAATTCTACCATTTTTGGATGGTTTGGATCTCTCCTCCTCTCCCTCCTATACTTTCAAAAAACAGTCAAAAAAGGGAACTGCAGTGAAATTCTGGAGTTAAGATCTATTGATTTCTATTTTAAAGATTTTTTTGTTGTTGCCTCCCCACCATCTTCTTCAGTCAGATTTATGCTCCAGAGTTCCTGAAGTCAGTCAGGTGCACTGGAAAAACTGTGTTTCATTTGACCTTCTGACTCTTTATTTTGACATTAGGAAAGTAAAAGTACCTAGTAAAGACCAGGTTGCATCAGTTCTGAGCCCAGCAACAGATTCTGGAACTGGGATAAAGGAGTGAGAAAGAGAACCCCCTGCCAGCTGCCGAAGGGTTCGTAGAGCCATAGTGCTTCCCCACGTGCTGTGCCTGTGCCCCTGTCAGCTCCCCATCCTCCACTTCGGGTGTGCTGCTGAGTTCATCAAGCTTATGTTGTATTTATTTACTCTCTGGCCACTTGAAATGTCTTATTCCTGTTCAGAGCTTGGAGAGCCTGGCTGTCAGAGTGGAAGTGAGCTCTCAGTGGTGGGCGATGTGGAAGTGAGCTGTGCTGGCTGGCGATGGAATCTGGATTAATTTACTTGATGGACTCCTCAGGCTGTGCTGACTCCAGAGGAGCCCATCGTGTCAAAAGAGAGGAGCTGCAGAGATTAAATACCCAGCGATGGCAAAAGCGAGTGAATCGACACAAACATCTCCTGCCTTCCTGCTCTGCCTCCCTGAGGGTGACCTTGGCTGTCGGAGCTGCGGGTCCCCAGTGCCAGCCAGGGTGGGTGTGCAGGGACGAGTGTCCCTCTGCTGCCCCCCTCACTAGAGCTGCCTGTCCTGGGGCTGGGGCTGTATCTGTGGGAGCAGCTTTTTGGTGCGAGGGTAGGGCTTGAGTTATTTCCTTTAGTGAGGAGTTCTGCTGCTTCCTGTAGGTGGAGTGAGGTTGTGTGTTGGATCCGTACTAGTAAAGCAGGAATGAGCAATTAGAGTCATAGCTGAAGGAAAGGTGGCCTCTCCTTCGCTGCTGTTTGGTGTTTCAGAGCACACCACGTAGCACATGGTGAGTCAGGGAGGCTGAAGGGTCCCTGTGAGGATTCCTGGGAGCAGTGGCCGTGGCATTCCTTGTAACCATTTCCTGTGCTGGGATGGAGCTCGGGAGTGTGCATGTGAGTCTGCTGACTAACTGGGTCTTACGTGGGAGTGCTGGGATGGCTCGAGTCTGTTTGGGTGGCTGCAGGCTCTTCTCTGACCCCACAGCTGCTGGCAGCTGGCACAAGGCTTCATGGCTGGGGTTAGTTGGCAAACGAGCCTCTTGGGTGCCATCGGCTTAAATACCTTAGTGGCATCAGCAGATGCATCTTTAGGAGTTTGTGGTCACGGTTTTGAAGTAAAGAAGCCCGAATATTAGCTGTTTCCCACCCCCAAAAGGGCTGAAGAGGATAAATGAAAACCTCTGTAATGCCAGAACTGCACTTCGTTCATCAGTAATTCGGATCCGGGTTCCTAGTGGGAAGTAAGCTTTGTGCTTGGTTGACTCGTAGGTCATGTTTTCCATTTCTTTTCTGTTTAAGTGGAGAGGTTTATATGCTATTCCTTGACCTGAAAATTTGCTCTGTAAAAGGTACAGAAGGTGCAGGCTGAGATAATGCATCTTTTGGGACTTCAGGCTCGCTTCTGATCTCTGTTTACATGATGAAAATGGAACTGGAGTAGAGTTGTGTGAGCAGGCCGGGGCGGCTTGTGCAGCGGGCTGGGTAGCCCTGCCATGAGGGTAATGCTGAGTGAAAATGCCAGTGCAAGTGTGGTTGTGCCATGGCCCGTGGGCATCAGGGAAGAGCTCTGAAAATAAAAGAATTAGGGGTAACTGATGACTTCAGCCAGATTATTTGTGGATGTGATCTGGCAGAACAGAGGAGCTGTGCTGGTTTGCGCACACAGGGGGTGAGTGAACGTGGTCCAGGTGTCAGCTGGGCTGGGGCTGTGCTGGTCTGCACGAGCTGTGAGCTGAACACTTGGTTTTGAACAGTGTGGGCTGGGAAAGGCATCTTTAGGAAGAAATTCTTCATTGTGAGGGTGGTGAGGCAGTGGCACAGGTTGCCCAGAGAAGTGTCCAAGGCCAGGTCGGAGGGGCTTGGAGCAACCAGGTCTAGTGGAAGGTGTCCCTGCTCGTGGCAGGAGATGGAACGAGATGAGCTATAAGGTTCCTTCCAACCCAAACCATTCTGTGACTCTGTCCCCAGTGAGTGAAGGCTCTGCCTGTGCTCTTCTGCATCCTGTTCTTCTCTGGCTCTTGTGGCCTCCACAAGCAGGGGTTGAAGTGTCGGTGTTGGCGTGTGGAGCCTCTGGGCGCGGGTGCCGGTTTGCTTTACAGCCCGGGCAGGAATCCCGTCACTTGCTCCGAGTGCTGCTGAAATATTGATGCAGAACAAATCATCTGGTTTAAACTGAACATCAGGCTGAGGAGGGAGCGGTGGTGTGTGATGTTCACCGTGGGGTGTGCAGGGAAATGTGCCCCTGCTGTGACCGGATCCTCCTGGCAGAGCGCCCTGTGCCAGGTGGGCAGGAGGGTCTGGAGTAGCCTGGTCCTTTAAGTGGTGAAAGTTGGGGTTTTAACCCTTCCCCGGGCTCCTGGGAGCTAAGGTGAAATGAGAAAAGGAGCATCGCTATTTTGCATCATCTGTGAGTGATTGGGAGGGTATTTGGGAAAAGTGAACTGCTCTTGGGACTTCTTCAGACAGACTGTTTAAAGCAGTTATTTTTCCCAGATGGTAAATCTGGGAGACTTCCTCAGCAGCCTGGTAGTAATAATAATACTTACATGGCATTTTACATTTTCCAAGTGCTGTCCAAGTAGCTGATCTGTCTTTTTCAGCAATGTGTAGTTAAACTTGAAGGATATTGGCCTGAATTTGTAGCTGTTTATCAGCCACGTCTGTGGGCGAATTTACTTTTCTGCTGGTTTGCACTGTGTGAGTAAACTCATTTCTCCTGTGTATCTTGACATTAATTCCAGTCTTTCATCTTGGTAGTGGAGATGATCTTTAAGCAGAGCGGAGAAGAGGGATGGCTTTCTGCCTATTGCACTACCAAGCACAGCTTTAGAGAAATCTTCCCTGTGGAATGACTCCTTAACGCCCTGGCTGTTGTGCTGTGCCCTGGCTGTTGTGCTGGGCCCTGGCTGTTGTGCTGTGCCCTGGCTGTTGTGCTGGGCCCTGGCTGTTGTGCTGTGCCCTGGCTGTTGTGCTGTGCCCTGGCTGTTGTGCTGGGCCCTGGCTGTTGTGCTGTGCCCTGGCTGTTGTGCTGGGCCCTGGCTGTTGTGCTGTGCCCTGGCTGTTGTGCTGTGCCCTGGCTGTTGTGCTGGGCCCTGGCTGTTGTGCTGTGCCCTGGCTGTTGTGCTGGG
>JAYRBT010000051.1:1083003-1112513 GCA_036023395.1 Myiotriccus ornatus
ATCAGACCCGAGCTGGATTCTCTCTGCTCCTGCTCAGTGGATCAGACCCGAGCTGGATTCTCTCTGCTCCTGCTCAGCGGGTCGCTCGGTGCTTATGCAGATGCTGATTGCAACCCTGCCTGCCCTGCTCCTCCTGCCCAGCCCCACTGGGGCTCACGTCCTCGCAGCCTTCTGAGGGAGGGCTGTGCCGATGGGTGAAATCCTCCAGCCTCTTTAATTCCTGTAATTGCCATGTGGAAGAAAAGGAAGGAGGAAGAATTCTCCTCTCAGCTTGGTTGTCCCAAAGTAAAATCCCAGCTGAGCAGCTTAAAATAGATGGTCAGCTGGTTGTGAGGGCTGGAACTAGCCTGGAGAGCATGGCATCTGTCTCCCAGGAATGCTGCCTGGTCATCAGGCTGGATAAATTAGGACTACTACTGGTTTGTGTGTGTGAGAGAGACAGACTGTACTGGGGATGGGGAGCTGCCCTGGATGTCAGCAAGGGTGGTGTGCTCCAGTGCTCTGACATCTGCCAGGGAATCGATAACTCGCTGATCGTGGGCATGGCAGGTCAGGACACGGGTGTGCCGCTGCTGTGGAGGTGCTGCCGCCTGTCCCGCTGCCCAGGTCTGCTCTGGGAATCTCTGACTGGGAGCCACTCTTAATGGCACGTCTAATAACTGATCCAGCTTAAAAAGGGGGTGGGGGGGAAGATTATACCAATGATACCAGCACAATGACCAAGTCTGTTTTACCTTCTGTGCTTCCCTCCGTGTGCTGCCGCCTCCCTCCGTCCCTCCTCCCACGGCCGGGCTGGATCCAATGGCAGTGCTGCTTCTCCTCGGATGCAGCACAACACAGATTTTTCTAGTGGCTGAATTTAATCACTTAGATGCAGAACACTGATAGACTGAATCAATTTAATTCCTATTGCTCATGACTGGGAGGGGAGAGAGGGGAGGAGGAAGGTCATAACAATTTAGCAGACAACAGCTTGGCTTAAAAATGTAACCAATAGGTTAGTCTTGCAATTTTGGGGCTTGTTTTTTTGTTGTTGTTATTTTTTCCTAAACCTGCCCAGGCCAAGAAACATGACAACCTTAGGAAGTGGGGAACACTGTGCTGTGAAAGGTGGGAGAGGTCATCTCTTGGTGTGTGAGGTCTGAAGTGCTGGGGCTGCCACAGAGCTCTGGGACCGCCTCCTGCCAGGGAGGAATGTTGATGCTCCCCACTCTTTTTTTTTGAGGGAGCTACTGGGAGAGGCGTCTCGTCTTTGGGCTGTGAATGTCTGGAATGGC
Organism: Myiotriccus ornatus; assembly: GCA_036023395.1. Classification (NCBI taxonomy): domain Eukaryota; kingdom Metazoa; phylum Chordata; class Aves; order Passeriformes; family Tyrannidae; genus Myiotriccus; species Myiotriccus ornatus. The sequence continues at coordinate 1,084,281 of JAYRBT010000051.1, forward strand.
ACGTGGTGTCTGAGCATTCAGTGTTGCGTGCATTTGCTTCGGAGCGTCTCTGCTGCCGCCGTGGGCGCTGAGCTGTGGGGTGCCAGGATAGTGCCAGAGCTCTCTGGGAGACTCCAGCAGGATTTAGTTGGAAAGGGAGCAGTCTGTGAGTCTCCTTGCAGTAGAAGGCCCTTGCAGGTACGCCGTGTGTACCCCTTCCATATGAAGCCCGAAGGGTGTGTTGGCAGTGCTCTTGAGTCTTTTCCAGGGAGCTGGCTCTGTGGAGCCTGTGCAGCCCCTGCCTGGTGCTTTTGGGCACTATGGCAATTTCGGGGATGCCAGGAGATTAAGCTCCTGGGAATAGGTCCCCAGGATTCACCCAGTTAAGCTGTTGACACTGGATTCATCTTTTACAAGCATCCAGTCATCCCAGGAGAAACCTCAGGTGCATCAACCCAAGTCCCAGCCTCAGGCAGCATTTCAGGAGGTTCTTCAACAGTTTCTCCCCCAGCTCTTACCCAGGCGGGTGCTGCGGGATGTGGGTGAGACTGTCACCCCTTGGGTGGCGATGCAGGGAGCTGCCTCCCTCCCGGGGCCTCCCGAGGTGCCATCCAGCTGGACGGGCAGAGCAGCACAGCCCTCATCCCGCTGCCATCGCCCGGGAGCAGCCGCTGTTCCTGAGCGAGACACGCAGCAGTGGTGAAGCAGTGAAAGCAAACTTGGCCAGCCTGACAGCAAACTTGGTCGCCTGCCACAGCCATTGGCCCATATGCACAGTGGTAAATAAAAGCTGGAGTCGAATTTCTTTCAAGTTTTATGTAATATTCGCTACGATATGGACGGAGGGGGGAATCCCTCTTATGAGCAGTTCTACTAAACAGTAAATCCCAACTTCTCTTTTGTTCAGGGGCTGTGCAGCAGGGCAGCAACGTGGTTACAGAGGAGAGGGAGCTCTCGTGTTTGTCACAGCCTCCCTGCTGCTGTGTGAGGCTGTGGGACCTCCACAGACGGCTCCAGCCCTTCTCTGAGCTGGGCTTCTGTGGGCTGGTGGTCAGTGAAAGGCTTGCCGTGGAGGGAGCTGCTCGGGGAGGCAGCAGGAGTTTCCAGAGGGAAAGAACCCCGGGATCCAGGCAGTTAATTCGGAGATGTTTGCTGCCTGCTCTGCTCTGCTCTGGAGCTGAGCAAGGACGTGAACCAGAGCAATGACGGCGGGAGCAGAAGGGGAGGAAGTTGGGCTGCGCTGAGCGATGGTCAACTTAAAATAGACCCGTCTATTTATAGCCTTGGCAGCCACTGCCCCCCCGAGTGGTACAGCCTGTCTGCACTCTCCTCTCATGTATATGTATATACACATACACATCTGTGGGCAGAGGAGGTGATGTGTGTGCTTAAACACACTCCCCTGCTGGGGGGGTGGGGAGGGGGCAGCTCTCCCTGTGGGACAAGGTTGTGGTTTTTTTTAATATATATTTAAAAAGCAAAGAAAAAAGAGGAAAGTGCATCTGAGGACTGTTTCCACTGGGGTTATCTGTCCAGCACTGAGGGTTATACTGTTCGTTATCTGCATGCTTATAATCAATTTAATTCTAGGACCTATCAGGCAGGGCTGATGGTTTTGGTTTTTACTTGCACAGTCACTTGCATATTCAGGCCTGACCTATAAGTGGTGTTTCTGCAATGGAAGTAATCATCAGAACAGTACAGAACAGTGCCATTGATGGATGGCACTTTTAGCCATAAAAGCCAGCACCCCTGGGAATAACAGTGGATTTTAGGAGGGATTTGAGTGGAGAGGATGATCCAGCACTTGGGTAAGCTCGAGTCTTCCTGGAGCAGAGAAGGCAGGGTGGGAGAGGGCAGGAGAAGCTGTGTTGGAGGGTGAATCCTGTTGCTGTTATGGGACTGGGGTGTTCCCCCAGTGTTGGAGGGTGAATCCTGTCGCTGTTCCTGGACTGGGAGGTCGGAGTGGGTGATCCAGAGTGCGGGTTCATTGTGGAGCAGTAGAACTCCAGCCTCCCCACAAATGCTGACTTCCTGCCTAAATGTATTTGTACCTAAAGGCCTTGTTGCCTAAATTAGAAATGAAGTTTAGAAACATTTTGTGAGGGCCCTTGCACCTGAAATGAAACCAATTGGTTTTAATCCAAAGAGCATATTGAGGGGAGATTTATGTCTTTCCATAGGCAGTTACTATAAGGGCAGTAGTGGGTTCTGTCTGGTTTTGGTTTTCTTTTAATGAAAGACTGATTTTATTTTAATGTTTCGACTTTAGGCTGCCAGTTTGGGTTTGAAAGCTGAAGCTGCTGTTTTTCTCAGCAGTACACACTTGCAGGTGGAATTTCTGCTTTAGTTTTCAATCCCTTGTGCTTTTGTCATTTTTTTATCACAACCTTATGTGTTCTTTAAAGACTTTTTTATTTAATCATTTATTCTTTTAAATGGGCTTAGTTGTATAAAGATTATCATGCATAAAGAGACATCTATAATTAGAAGGGGGGATTGGTGCTGTTAGACAGTGTTTTAGTAAGGAAAATTACAGTGTTCATAAACTGTTTGGAGAATGGAGGCAGCATATATTAACATTCAACAGGTTTTATGTAATCCTAACAGAGGATTGACTCTTGCTCACTTGAATGAGTCTGGGCTGCTCCAGTATTTTTTCTCCAAGCTTAGTGCTCCCCTCTCTTCCTTCCTTTCCTCCTACCAGGCAAGTGGAAACAACCCTGTCTCTGCTTTTCCCTTTTCCTTGAAAGCAGGAATTACTTATAATAATGAACAGTTCTATGTCAGTTGGGCTGTGAAGAGATGTGCCTTTGGCTGCTCTCCTGCCCGTGGCTGGTGGGGAACCTGTCACCTTTCAGATGGACATGCCCTTGGGACAATCCAGGTGATTTCCAGCTCTCCTGAAAAGAACGTGTCACCACTGCTGGTTTTCTCCCTTGTGGCTCCTGTTAGTGTGCATGTGCAATGGTATGAGTAAGCAAGGCTGTTGTGATGCTCCATTCCGGGTAGGGGATTTATTGGGGACAATTACCCTGCACATCACTGGTGAGCTGAAACGAGCAGGAGGGGTTGGTGTGTGCCATGGCTTGGCAGCCTGCCTGCAATCACTGGATTGTCAGAATTCCTTCTCCCTCCCTTCCCCCACTGAAGTGACATGGCTGTGGGGGACCATTGATTTCTGCTCTCCATGTTGTTAATGAAAAATTCCTTATTGGCTCTTAGCTCTCTAAATCCTTTGAGACAGCTGCAGCAGTTTAGGTACTTCGGGAGCAAACGTGCCAGGCTGGGGGATGTACGGCTTGGTGAACTCTGGAGGGACAAAAGGGCCAGCTTTTGTTGGCCATGAACCCGAGCAGGCCCTTTTCCATGGGTTTGTTGCATTTTCTGTAGCCAGTTTGCTGAACATATTTTGATAACTCAGTACACAGTTTCTATCTCCGATGGCATACAAGATTTATTGTGTTTGTTAATGCTTAATAGTTTTATTTTGAAGTTTCGTGTCAGCCAAATAAGGGCCGTGAGTCTTGATGATGCTAAATAAAGCCTTCTCATAGGTTTCCTGGGACTCCACATGTGGTCCTCGTTTCCTTCTCTGCTGCCTATTGCTCTGCCAAGTTCAAGCCATTAATTTTGAGGGAAGGGAAGTATTACTTCAGATCACCTTGTAATGCTTTGTTGCCACATTTTATGTTCCTGGGCAGCATGGTAGTGGAACGCTCTCTCTTTATGAAGTGCAAGGTGCAGATGGCAACTCATTAAAACTTTAGTGATAATCACCCTTCCTATGGAATTACCACTTAAATCTGGTTAGTAGAGGAGGAGGAGCAGTGTCACAGAAACATGCTGCTTGTGGGTGATTTAAAAGCATATGGAATTGAGTGTTTTATGTGTGCCCCTTGCAAGGAGCCCTCAGAGCAGATTGCCAGAATTGTTGAGGAGTTGCAGTTTAATGGAGGTACAGGAGCTTTTGCTCTTGATCCCTTTGACAGTTAAGCTGTTGTCTCCAAGTGCATTTGGGGAAAAAAACCCCTCTTTTAAATACAGCTTTTTTTGCAGAATAAATGGAGGCAAGAATAAGTATGTGAGGCAGCTGGTGAGGAGCTTTCTGGTCATTTCAAGGTTGGGAAGCGTTCTTTGGGGAGCGATGCATCATTGTTACACGGCCTCAAAGCAAAAAAGGGACTTGCTTGTTTGTCCTCACTTGTGCAGATGGTAAGAGGAATGGTCCCAAGGGCCAGCTGAGCTTGGAAGTGCTTGGCAGTTAGAAAAAAATATTTGGATTCAAGTCTCAACACTGTTACGGATTTTTCTCTGGGACTGGGAGCAAGTAATTTATTTCTTCTCTGCCTCAGTTTCCCACCTGTGGAATCTGGTTGAAGGGTCACTACCTTGACTGTAGCAAAGCTTTAGAGATGATGAAGTATTTGGGTGTGAGCAGGACTGAATATTAACTCTGAGTAAAGAGAGTCTTGGCATGTGTTTTGGGACAGAGAGGTGTTGAGGGTAACTGGTGAAGCCCCAATTTCCAGAGGTGGGTAACGATGTCTCCTCTTCCAGGCAGCTGCATCCAGGCCCTGTGGCAGAGGGTACCAAGCAGCATCTTGAATGGACCAGCAAATTTCAGCCTAGAGGTGTCTGAAAAGCTCCCCAAATAAATTGTCTTTGTTAGACGTGCCGCTGTTTTCTGTAAAATACTGTTTTCAAACGGATCTCAGGGGTTTGATATGTGCAGTCCTGGAGCAGGCATTCCAGATTCCTTGGCAGTGACATCCTAGGCCTTTTGCTTGTTCCTTCTGTCACCTGAGCATCCTTTGTTATTTGTGGATTTGCTGAGAAGAGGGCTTTTCATCTCATGCTAAACTGCTTTGAGTCGGCAGAGGGGACGAGTGATGCTTTCTGTCTTCTCTTCTAACAAGTGCAATGTCTCCAGAGGTGACTCATGCTCTGGGAGGCCAGGCTGAGCAGGCTGGTGAGGTCAGCTCAGCTCTGCACGGGGCTGTCACAGTGTGGCACCAGGAGCAGCTTGAGGCAGACCAGCAGATTATCCCTTACGGTGACCAGGTGATGTGCCTTGCCGGAGTAACACAGATACAGGAAGCGTGGGGACCCTTTTTCCCCCTTCCAAGGACTCGTGCTGAAGTGTCCCCATGTCCCCTCTCTGCGTCTGCCTTTCCATGAATTTCCCTGGAGGGCAGCCAGCGGCTGGGCTGCGCTCACCGCTCCTGGCTGCCGATCTGCTGGCACGTGTGGGGTGAGCCACCAGCCAGAGTTTGGCTACTGTTTCCTCTGAGTCACATCTGTCTAGTCTTCCTAAAGCAAACAGAGAAGCTCTCCTGCTCCTCTGGTGCTGCAGAGCCAAGTGCCGTGCTCGGGTCTCGTTCCCGCTGGGCTCTGTCGCGGTGGCCGGGCCGTGCCTGGAGCGGTGCCGGCCAAGGGCTCGGCTGTGGGTGCCAGGCAGGTGGGAGACAAAACCTGAGTGTTTCCAACAGTGTCCTGCCTTCAGTCAGTTCTGAGGGAAAACCTCGATGCAAGGTGGGACACAACAAGATCTCTTAAATATGAGCCCTCCTCCTCATTAGAGCTGGTTTGAGTTGGTAATTGTCTGCTCAGTGCACCTGAATGAATTGCTGATCCTGTCCTTGCACAGCTGTGGCTCGGTCCCCACCTCACATTGCCCTGTCACTCGGCCCCTTGTTGGGGGCTGGATTTAAGTGGTTTTATCTCCCAGTTGGGATTTTGTCTGGTTGTCAGCAGTCAGAGCCTCGTGCAGCCCAAGCCTGTCCTCTGACAGCACTGGCAGGGCTGAGGAGCAGCAGAGGTGACCGGGGCATCCGTGATCCCTCTGGCATCGCTGCAGTGACACACTCTGGTTCTGGAGAGGAGCTTTGGCCCTGCCCAGACCTCTCTGGCCATGGGCTGAGAGCAGGACCTGGGACTCGTGAGTCAGTGCTGCCCACAATGGAGGAGCTCCCCTTGCTCTGGGATCAACCTCGTTTGCTCAGAGCTCACCCTTCAGCCCGTCTGCTTTGGATTTTACAGCTACGTTTTCAAAAGGCCTTTTTTTCTCTCTCATCTCCTCTTTAACAAGCACTTGAGCTGTGGGGGACACTGAGCACATGTTTACTGGTAATGTGTGTCCCACTGCAAATTGCAGGAGAGTTACTTGGAAGTGCTTGAAAATAACTGGCTGTAGCTTTACCTCAGCCCCCTTCATACCTCACACAGCCTTGCTTTTGTGTCCAGCACCCTAACATTTAAATGCCTGTCATATATCAGTGAGTTCTTGCGAGACCCCAGCTGTAAGGAGCCCTGATGGATGTTGAGTGCTCAGCGTCGTATGAACCTGGGCGAAGCGGATGGACGAGAGCTTTCTCTGTTTGGTGTATTTCTATGCAGGACAGTGAAGAAAAGGAGAACCCACCCTCCTGGAAGGATATAATTTTTTAAACAAGGCACATTTAAAAAAAATACACTAACATTTGTGTGCATTTGTTCCAGTATAAACACACGTGTTCCTCTGCGGGGCTGCGGCGAGGGCAGACGAGGAGCTGGGCTGAGCTGTTGTGTGCTGCGTGCTGGAAGTACTTAGTTCTGCTTTATTGCCACCCCTACCCCCACAAATAACAAAAAAAAGGAAAGAGAAAAGAACATCTGCTAATGCATAGCTCAAAAAAAGAAGCTGCAGAGGAAAGGCCACTCGCTTCGCTGCCGCTGAACTCGGTGAGAAGTTCAGGGAAGGAGCCGCGGGCGGGCGTGGGGAGCACTCGCTCACACCCCGGCCTGGTGTGGCTCTCTGTGGTGGGGTTTATACGTGTGATAATCTCTGTGTAATAGCAAATACAGATTAATTTTTAATAGAAATCCATAACAGCTCATGATGCTGAAATCTGGTGTTGTCTGTTGACAGCTGCTATTTTTGGTGGAAGCAAACCCTGAGGCCTTTGCAGAGCTGCTGTGTGTTTGTACTCTGCTGTCTGCAGAGGGGAAGTGGGGTTTGCAGCAGCTCCATCAGAAGAGGGATTCTTCTCTCGGATTTAATGGAAAACTTCAAGGTCGGATGTTCAGAGTAGTAATTGCAGCACTTGGCTATTAAGCTCCTTTTGCTCTCCTCATCTTTTAAGTGTATTTGACTCCTAAGTGCACACACACAGGAGGGAGCAATTTAAGCAGAGACCATCCCCCTGGTTTTGGGTGCTTGCTCCAGCAAAAGTTCCACTGTGAAAATACTGGTCTTGGAATGTGTCCAGGAATGCTCGGGGGATTGTGAGCACCCTGTTTTGTTTGGTTTTTCAAAGGAAGCTCAGTTTACCTTTAATTGTTTTGTGCATATTTCCAACAGATGCAGTTTATTTTCTTGTCAGTGGCTGCCTGTGCTGGTAGTGCAGGAAGCTGGGGATGAGGCAGCCTGGGTGCCTCCATGTCCTAGGTCAGAGCAAGACCTGCCTTCTCCCAACACTTTCCCACATGGCTGGTCCTCATCATTAGCCTGTTTCATGCCTGGCTGTTAACTGCTTTAGAAATCATCGCTTTCAAGCTCTTGATGGGGGATTTTTGAGTTTTATGAGGCTTGTTTGTGGAGAGAAGAAACTGATGTGATTGGAGGGCATTGGTACCAGGTGCTGGGTGTTGCCTTGTGCTCCTGTTTGCTCTCAGGTACACAGAGCTGCCTGTTCCCATTGCCTCCTGTGTTTATAGCACCTTTCTCAGTGGTCTTTGTGGATTCAGAGGAATTTTTACTTTTCCCAGGAGCGTGGTGTGGGCTGGTGGGACAGCCCTGGGGTGCAGCTCTTGGAGGAGGACAGGGCTGATGTGCTGTCAGCCACTGCAAGTGTATGGACCAAAGCCCAATAAAGAAATCTTGTTTGAGACCAAATAACTTCTGTTTGGCTTGGTACCCAGCAGGTGGGCTGAGAGGGGTGGATTGGTGGGGTGAGGATGGCAGGACACAGTGGGGAAGGGAAAGTGCGTGTCAGGCTCAGCAGTGAGGTGGCATAAACAGTTTAAGGGGACATCTTAAAATCCAGCTACTCCTCCATAGGGTGTCTGAGCCCTTGATGCATCTGATATGAAAGAAAATGTGTATAAATCCTTTTATGAGCAGTGGTGGTGGTGACTGGAGTTTGACTGGCAGGCAGAGAAGGGGGTTTCACTGGGCTGGCCAGGGCTGGGTGGGAGCAGCTCCGTTAAGGGTTCCCACATCTCTGTTCCTTGTCCCCAGGTAACCATGGTAAATAGACACACAACATGTTATTTATGAATTCAGTAATTACCTGTTCTTTTGCCTTTCCATCTTGCAGCTTCTGCTGTGTTTCAGTGATTTGTTCTCTTTGCCTGGAGATGAGAATTCCTCTTAGCTGTTTTTCTAGGAATTGTTTTCTCCTTCTTCCTGATGACAGCTGCTGGAGGTCGATACCTCTGGAGAACGTGTGGCTGTTTCCAGACACGTCAGTAACTGCAGCAGTTGGTGCACAGTTCTTTGGTCCCTGCTGGGTCTGCACAGGCCCAGCTTTTATTTTCACCCTGACAAAATTCTGCAGGTCCCTGCCCAAGTGCTGGGAAGCTGGTTCCAGTAGCCACAGTTCTGCTGCTTTTCCTGCATTTGGATCTCCAGGGTTCTTGGAGAGGAGGGCTGGCACAGGAATAACGGTTGTTTCCTGGTGAAGGTGAAGTTTGCAAGTACCCCGTGTGCATGTAGCTGCGGCTGTCATTTGTTAGTCTATCAAGAGGGTTTGTTTTCCCAAATAACCCTCTGAATTATTCTGTGTAATTAACTCATGAACTTATTTAAAATGATAAGGGGGTAGGGAGGAGGAGAGAGCGTTGTGGAGCTCAGTAAACCGATAGCATTGCATCGCTTTTCCCCACTGATCCCAAGGTCGTCTCCAACAGCTGTTCCAGCGTAATTACCCAGCCCAGGCTGCGTGGTTGGAACAATTGAAAAATTACAGGGGTCACTGGCTCGGTGTCTTAAATTTTAATAAGTACATAAAAACAAAGTGCTGAGTTATTAAAAATTAATCCTGCTAAGCGGTTGTTTAGGCTCTTTGGAGATGGCAAGGCTTGAGGGTGTCCATTTGTCCACTGGGGCTGGAGCAGTGCGGGTGGTTATCTCTCCGGCCTGCGCTGCTCTGCGGCAGCAGTTCGGTGGGAACGTTAGGTTTGATTATGAATTTAATCAAGGTCATATTTTGTTTATGCAGAAGTGGAGTGAACTGTGGCCCTCCGTAATCCTTTCTCTCCTCGGTAGCTCAGCCTTTGTAATTCCTGTAAGCTGCTCATACGAGCAGAGTTGGGATATTCACACACTCAAGTGGATATTGTGCAAGTGTTGATTATCGCGCGCGGCTCCGTCTCCTCCTAAGCACAGAGATGTTCTATTAACACAGAACGTAAATCTGGCAGCATTAACATTATAAGCCTAATTTTCCTCCCTCCCCCCCATTTGGGGCTTTGATTCCTGGTTATAAAACTTGGATCAGAGCTGAGTGCTTTCTGCTCTCCGTGCATTCTTCGAAGAGCATTCAGCCGTGGCGCTGGTACAGGAGCACGTTCGGGAACTCCTGCTCGGATTCTGCAGCTCTGTGTGTGTGCTGCTCTGTAAAGCCATGAGAACTTGCCGCAAAAGAAGGTTGAACCCCTTCCCTGACCCACCTGGCATTGTTTTCCGAGGCAATTAAATATAAAGGGCACGCAAAGCAGGAAGGATAGGCTGAGCCAGGGGGGGCTTTGGAATGAGCCGTTTATTTCCTTAGGTTGTGTGCAGGAATTTATAAAGGAATCCAGTAGGAATATTTGCTTTTATTTAAACATAAATAGAGAAGATGCAGGCTATCAGTTGCCTCAGGGGTAACTAGAGAAAATGCTGAGGTGCATTAGAAATATAATCTGAATTTTCAGATAGCTGGAGATAGGATATTGGATCTTTTTCCTCCATCCTGAGCACAGGCCTTTGAGTTAGCCAAGGTTATTGCTGGCCAGCTTTCCAGCCTGCATAATGTGACTTTTTTTATGTAGCAGATCTAAAACTTTGCTAAACAACAGCTCCAGTGAAAAATTTGGAGACCTTTTGGCCAAGCTGCCCCTCGGAGTAGAGCACTGGGGACAGGGATGTCCTGTGGCTGGAGCTGAACTTCACAGCCCCGCTCTGCTCCCTCCCAGTGTGACCTTGAGCTGCTGAAACCCAGGAATGTTAAGATTAAACTGATGCTGATTTTCGTTTTGTGTAACTCACTGGGCCGTAATTGATGGCTGTAACTCGCAGCTGAGCGGTGACCACGTGAGTGTGCTGAGAGCCAAACGGGGGCTGCTCACAGCCAGCACCCACCGTGCCCCCTGGGCCACCCTGTGTCGCCCCTCATCCTCTGCAGACTGTCCCTCCTCCCTGCCATTGCTGCTCCCCTTGGCCACCCCTTGGCTGCCTTTCACCGTCTCCCCTTTTGTGAGCAGTGAGGTGAAAGAATAGCAAGAGCCTTATTAAGATGTTTTTAGATAACGTTTGCTCAGCTGCGAGACGGCAAAAGATTTTTCAGAGTCTATTAGGCAGCCAGTGCTATGGAATAGTAAGGCTGATTTGAAAAATTGGCACCTAATGGTTTACAACTGGAATAAATTTCCAGAAATTGGACCACGGAGAGAAACTTCTGTGTGTGTGTGTGGTGTGGTGAGCCTGTGCCCCAGCGAGGGGCTGCCGCTCCCTCCCATCACCACCCGGGATTTTTCCCTTCTAATTAGGGAGCACGAGGAGTTCAGATCAGCTTCTGTTCATTTCTCTGCTTTGACAGAGCTGTTTGATGGGGAGAGGGCTGCTGGGGGGAGCCTCTGCTCCTGCCTGGAGTCTCTTTCTCCCCTTCTCTCCTCCTGCCGCGTTTTGTAAAGGCCAAAGCCTGAGAATCCCTGAAAAATTAATGGGGCCTCAATAGGTGCTTTGCACTCGCTGCTCCCCTCTCTCTGCACCCACAGTGGGTCACTACTGAGCAGTCTGCAGCAGAACAGCTCCCAGCAGCTGCTCTTTTGTATGTAAATCTGACCTAAAGCAGTGTGGGGACCCCCTCGGTCACCCCAACCACGGGCTTCAGTCTCGGAGATGCTCCACCAAGATGCTGCAAATGTCAGTGGCAGCTGTATCCCCATCCTGCTCCGTGGGTGCCACATCCAGCACCAGACCTCATCACCAGGCTGCTGAATAATTGAAAGAGCTGCCTCAGAGGAGCTGGGCGCGGGGGAAGGTCTCTGCCTTCAGAAAACAAAGTCTCTCATTTTGGTGTTTGAAATAGTCAAAAGGATCCTGGAGGGCTCAGAACCCATAAAGACCTGCCTTTTTGTCATTATAGAGAGGTCCTGTGTGGTTCTCATCGCTGTTGTTAATGTTAGGATTGTGCAATTTCCAGTTAGCTGGTGCTTGTCTTCCAGCCTGGCTTTAAGAGGAGGGAGAGTTTCTGGAAGGCTTAATTTTTAGCTTGGACCTGGCTGTGTAAGTCACCTGTCATCCTGTTCTGTCTCCTGGGGTCTCGGACTCCATCTCTCCCACCGGGACAGGGACACTTTGTTTCCCTGGCCAGGTTTGGTGCCTGGTTGAGAGTGCTTAAGTCTTTTCCTTGAAAACTTAAAAAATTCCCGCTTTGCTGTAGTAATGACTTGTTTCATCCAGAAAGCCCCCAGAAGACCAAAGGCCCAAACCTGAGTGCTAAGCCATGTTCATCTTCCTGTGCCTCGCGTGTCTGGGATGGGAGGTGTGGGCTGAGCTCCTGCATCTCTTGGGCTTCCCTGCCCTTGACCTTCAGGATTCCCAGGGAAGGTCAAAGGCCTCCCTTTTTCCCTAAGTAGGTTGGGGTTGTTTTTATTCCCTCTGTTAATAGAACACCCCCCAAAGGAAAAAAACAAAGTAAAGTGAGAAGTCCTCTCCATTTGGCAGTGTGTAAAGGCTTTTTAAAGCTAAACAAGAAAACCAATTATTTTTCTAACTGCTTTACTCCTTCAAATCTTTCACTGTAATGGAGATTTAGAATCCATCACTGTTTAGCTATTATTTCTGTGTAAAGAGTCATGCCCTATTGCACCAAGCAAACAGTCAATTTTTTCCATTATACTTAGCTGCAAATAACAAGGGTATGGAATAAATGACCCGTTTTGGAGCAGATTTTTCTCCTGTGTCCCTGGAGGAGGGCGAGGAAGGGTTAAGGCATTCCTGGGCTTGGCATGGCCTGCTCCTCCCCACTCTCCCTGGCCTGTGCCCACCGGAAGGGGCTGCAGGGAGGGTGAGGGGGGTCCCCGGGGTGCTGCTGGGCTGGAGCTGGGGTGACAGATCCCCCACGGATTACGCTGCCCCAGCTCTGCCTGGAGCAGCCTCAGGTCTAGATTTGGTCCAGGTCCTTTCGAGCTCTTGTGTGAAGGCAAACTTGAGGAGTCAGCGGCAGCAGTGATTGAACCCGCACCCTCCGAGTGCACAGATGTCTCCTAGTGAGGAGCTGGATGTCCAAAGGGAGCTGTTGCCTTGGCTGGTTGTCTCCATCGGTGGAGATGCCACAGGCAGGGGCTGCTGTCCCCCCTGCCCTTAGAATCATAGGGTTGTTCAGGTTGGGAAAGCTCTCTAAGTCCAACTGTTCCCCCAGCACTGCCAAGGCCACCACTTGGGGCCACCTGTGTCCCCAAGAGCCACCCGTGTTACATCCCCCCAGGATGGGGACCCCACCACTGCCCTGGGCAGCCTGGTCCAACGCTTGACAATCTTTTTGGTGAAGAAATTTTTCCCAATGTCCAACCTAAACCTCCCCTGGCACAGTTCTTCACTGGCCAGGGTCAGAACAGGGGATGGAGGCAGGGTGTGCATGGTGCCAATGTCCCTTGGGAGGGCTTCCCTGGCTGGTGTGGGAGCAGTTAGGGATTGGGAAGGTGATTTTTCATTCCCATGATGGTTGTCTGACTTTTATTTAAATTCAGGAGATTCTTGCAAGCGGGTGTGTGTTGTGTGAAAGTGTACTGCACAAATATGTAACCAGCAGCTGTTTTTTAAAAATTAAACAGACACTTGAGGTTAAAAATCCCCAAGTTCAATGTAAACTTCCTTCTGTGCTATTAAGTTTGGATCGCATCCAAAACCTCGATAATTTTATTTTATGTCATTGAGTCTGTTTGTTTACGTTTTTCATTCACGTTTCACTGTTGGCTTTTGCTTCCCAGCTCAGACTGCGGTGCTGGGGAGCAGGGATTGCCCTGGAGCTTTTGGAGGGGAGGGGCACGGTACAAACCCAAAAACTGCTGTTTGTTTTATGGTATTTTTCTTTGAATGCATTGTAATGGAAGCAGTATCTTTGGCAGCTCTGCAGGGCTGGGCAGTGACCGTGGGTGTCTGGGCACCAGCTGGGTACCAGTGCTGGGGGCTCTGGTGACTCGGAGCTGCAGAGCATCCTTGGTGCAGAGGAGGATCCAGCGGTCTCACGGGACCAGCTGGAAATGACAGTGAAGGCTGAAATAGGAAAGTGTGATAAATTAATGGACTAAAACACCGTAAGGGACTCGTTAAAAGAAATAGCTTTAGGAGAAGCTGTGAGGAGGATTGGAGTGTGAAGGGGAACGGGCTGTTTCTGGGAAAGAAAGGGAAGTGCCGGTGCTTTTACACAACGATCATTAAGAGAGACGGATCCTAATTGGGAAGTTAGAGCTTTTAAGATGGTTGAGGGAAAAGGGAGGAAGCTGGAACAGTGGTTCAGGCTGGCAGAAGAATGGTGTGGGGCCTCTCCCTGGTGTCTTGGGGTTCAGCACCTGCAGAGGATTATGTGACTGAGGAGCAGAGTCAACAAGGGAACCAAAGGAAGTAAGATGAATAGATTTAGCCTGGAGGTTGAAATTAAGCTTCAGACTATCACTAAGTGAAAGGAATAGCACAGACTGTTGCTTAAGACACTGAATATCTGTAAGACACAGGATAGCCCTTCCACTGACATGTTCCAGGATTTTCACACTTATATTTCATTCCTCTTTCACAGTGTTTGACTTGTATGACTAAGTAAAGACTTTTTTCTTTCTCTTTTTTTTTCCCCTTGCTTTTAAAACTATTTTTTATATAGTCTGTTCCCAATTGAGGCTTTTATGGAGAAACAAATGCTTCTGGTTAGCTTCTGTGTGGAATCTGTCCAGCTTTAAACCATTGCCATGAGCAAAATTCATTGACAGCAAAAAGAAATCAAAACAAACATTCCCCAGGACGGGGCACTTTTCTGTAAAGGAAATGAATCTTTACATATTTCTGTGTATGCACAATGGACGTGAGTGCACAGCACACACAGACGTGCCCGGGGGCCGGGGCCGCGTGTGCCGGCACCGGCGTGAGGAGGCCACGTGAAGCCCCGCTGGGTGCAGGGGACCAGGGAGGTGCCTGTGCTGGAAAACGGGAGAATGTGTTTTGGGGAGCTGTGGTTTGCAGTTCCAGAAGGGGAGGAATGCCTCCCTCCCTCTTGGATGGTGTGGTTCGGTCGGGGAAGCTGCTGAGCTTCGAGGGACCGAGCGGTTTGTCAGACTTTTGGTGATGTGGGGTTTTTTGTGTGTTTGTTTCTTCAGCTGTTTTAGCTCAAGGGAGCCCAAATGGGAATCTCATGGGTAGTTGTGTCCTTCTCATGCAAACCTGTTTTTCTCTCTTCCCTTCCCGTTGGGCCTGGGGAGAGCTTGATCCAGCTTCCCTTTTGCTCTCCTCCCTCGGCAGTGCCTGAACTGCTGCCTTTGCTCACAGCATCCTGTACCAGAGAAGGGGAAAGAACTGAACGGTCCTTCTTTCATCTGCCAGATGTTGTTTTGTGCTCTCCCTGCCCTTGACCAAAGCCAGGTGCTCCAAGGAAGAGCCCAGCTCAGATCTGTCCCTGGCAGCACCATGGGCTCTGCTCTGCCATGGCCCCGGAGGGAGGATGCTGCTCCAGGGAGAGGAGCTGCTCCTGCAGGCAGGACTGGCGTGCCTGAGGGGTGACAAGAAGTAAGGGAAGGCTGAGGACAATCTGCTCTGGTTTGTGACCTGCAGATCTGCCAGAACTCAGCTCTGGACAGCTGCTTTCCGTTGCTGCTCTCCTCTCTCCCACCTTATTTTTTTTTTTTAATCCCAAGACAGCATATTGAGGGGTTTGATTTGTTTCTCTTCTTGCTTTTGTTTTTCCAGAGTGGTGAGCGTGTTTTAGACAAACATAATGAAACAATTCTAAAAAATAAAGGAATGGAAATAACCTCGTATAAAGTGGCAGAGAAAAACCACTCTTGGCACCATCAGCTGTGCTCACGGCGAGGCACAAACCATCTCAGCATGTCAAAGACACTTAAACCTGCTTCATCTGAGAAGCCCAGTGTGGAGGCAGCACTGCAGTGGGTCCGCTGCTGGTGGGGTACAGAGAGGCTGTGGTGACTTTTGGGTTTGGTTTCGTTTCTTCCAGGGTTGTTCTGGTTGGGATTTTATAATTGTTTCAGATCTGTCAGACTTCTGATCCATCCTCTTAAGAGTGCTGGGTGTAAAGAAGCATTAATTAAAACCCCAAACCCCACACCAACCCCCCACTTCGCTGTTGGTGGAGGGTTTTCTTCACTGAACAGTTGGAAGAACTGGGCTGTGTCAGTGGCTTTGTCTCGTTCTGATTTTCAGAACAGTGGCACCTCTGGAACTCTGGTTTGGGAGATGCTTGCAGTGTAGATGTGGGGCCCTTGGAAGGGGGATCATTTTCTGATCTACCTAGAAAAGCAACTGTCCTTTATCATTATCCTTATAGTTGGAGAGTCTTAATGAACTAAAAAACCTCCTGTCACAAGAGTCCTTAGCAAGATGTTTATATTTTTTTAAAAAGGGAAGAAAATTGTTTCTTGCCTTTTTTATTAAACAATAATGCAGGTTCAGACTGTGTTCTGGTGAGTCTTTAATTGGCACAAAAGGGCAGTTTAGCTTCATCTTAAGGAAGAGTTGTCAAACAAGCTGGAATTGTTTGCCACTTGGAAACACACTGAGCTATAGGTTGTGATTTGCATCTTCCTCCCTACCATTACACAGTGCAGGAAGTTACTTGGATGGCATGAAAAGAGCATCTAATGAGGACACCTCTCCATTGCTGATGCTGGCCCTGCAAGAAGTGGATTTCTTGTCAGAAATCTAATTTGTGGGCTGGAGAAGGCAGGTTTAACACCCTGTGTGTTGGGGTGCATTAGGTGCCAGGGGGAGGAGCAGGGAGGTGTTCCATGGAGCAGGGATGGGATGAGCCAGCATGGAATGGACTCATGTTAACATAGCCCAGACCTGTGGCATGGCCTTCCCTTTTGGGGGACTTTCCCTTCCCCTGCATCTCTGAAGATTATAAACCCCCACATCTTGTTCTGATCAGCATGTGGATGTTCTGGAACATCTTGAATTGAATCAAAGCAGCAAGAAATTGGTTTTTGCCAAGAAGCTTCTTAAATGAAAGAATTCCATTATGTAATTTACTTTTTTTAAATCCACACAGTAATTCCTTTAAATTCTGCTGTGTATCCCTTGTATAACATAGTGGTTTGGACTGTTGCTGGAGTATGTTTCATTAACATTGTTTTCTGCTTTTTGAGTGTTTTCTGGGGTTCTCTCTCCCGGTTGGAGAGCCAGTGCCACCCCGTGCTGCAGACACTGGCAGGGTTCAGTGATCCTGAGAAGGGCAGGTGTGGTGTTTGCAGGGTGAAGGATGCAGACAGGCAGCCCTGGATGGACCAGAGGTGTGTAGACTCTCCCAGGTGGGACTGGCTGCTGGTGGGTCTCTGGGTGCTCCAGGAGCCTCTGCCCCACCATTCTCGGCACTGCTGGGCAGGAGTGGAGCTGCTTTCATGTGTGGTGTGCTTTGTGCCTGCTGTGATCAAATACACAAGTAATTAAACTGGAAACCCTTTTTAAAATTCTGTTTATTTGTTCAGAGACTACTAAGAAACCTTCTCCTCCAGGAATGGACTGCGCTCTCGGGGAGGGGGGGCAGAAGAACACTGTGGAATGGGCTTCCTCTCTCCCCCAGAGAGCAGGGAGGTGCTGGGGCCTCTGCAGGCTGAGCAGCACTGTTGGGGGAACGGTGCAAATACCAGCCCAGGCCTGGGGGGGAACTGCACGAGTTCAGTGTAAATGCTGGTTAAACCCCGCCAGAAACAGGGGCAGCCTTCTGCCACGCTGTTCATTTAACCTTTCGTTCTCAGCCCTTTTGTGGCACTCAAGATTTAGGAGAAGCACAAGAGGAGAGGGAAGTGCTGTTATTCTTTACAGGTCAGGACAGCAGAGCTGTGTGGGGCAGGAGGGAGAAGCCGAGGAAGGCGGTCGAGTGGGACACGGCTCGTGGGCGCAGGGAGGTGAAGAGGGGCCGTGCTGAAGTGGCCACTCCACGGCAGGCTGCTCTCCTCCACGCTGGATGTGCACAGCACTGCTTTCCAGAGGGACTGCCGAGTGGTTCTCCATTTTCCTGGGATTCCTTTTCCGTGGTGGCTGGTGGAGCACCGGCCGTGCTGCGGGAGCCTCGGTAGAGCGATGCTGCCAGCACGGGGCTGGGTGGGTGGCTGGCACCACAGAGCTCAGGGCAGCCCCTCCTGCAGCCCCCAGCCCTTCACAGCCCGGCCTTGGACACTTCCAGGGCTGGGGCAGCCGCAACCTGTGCCAGGGCCTGCCCACCCTCCCAGGGAAGAATTCCTTCCTGATATTTAATCCAACCCTGCCCTAATGTTTGTGAAGTGCTCAGAAGTGTCTGTGGCCAATGCTCTGCTCTTGTCGTGCCACTGAATTCCTGAGAGTCTTTTTTTGGCTGGCAGGGGGGTGTTTCTGACAGCCTGAGCCCTGCTCCTGATGCCAGGAGCGCTGTGATGCCCACCATGCAATCCAGGGGGATCAGAGCTTTATTTGGATGGAGAAAGCTTTTAGGTCTTGGGTTTCATTTTGTTGTTTTTACTGTTGTTTTCCAAATTCCCTTCCAATCCATCTGCTCTCCTGACATCCTTTTTATGTTGTTTGGAAGATGGGGAAGCAGTTGCATTGAGAGTGTGGTCAGGTCAAACTCCTCACTTTTATCTCTGCTCTCTGGTAGGTGATGGGCATTTGGGGAATAAAACACTAAGAACAGGGTTTAACCAGCCTTTGTTTGCTATTGTCCAGCTGGGCTTGAGACAGCACAGAGATGGGAACAATAAACAGGGAGAGGAAGGAGAGATTTTAAACAGAACTGTTTCTTCCTATTCCTGTGTTCCTGGAATCTGACACATTTTGCATTTTAGTCCCAACTGTATCAGTAAAAATAACACACAGGCAAGGTGTGTTCATTGCAGCTTGGCACAGTTATGATTTTTTTTGGCTGTTGCTTAGTTTTTTATGCATTTGTCTCCATCTATGTGTGTTTGATGGGGGTGTCTGTGTGTTCTGAAGGTGCTGAAAAAGAAGTAATTACATTTGATGATTATCCCGCCTCATGTCGATGCATTTACCACATAATCCCCTGTGGTCCCTTGGGCCATGGGAATTATCCTGGGCTTTTGGGATCACTGTGCTGGAAGGAGCTTCAGAGCTGAGCTTCTTCCCACCTCAGGCAGCCTCACCATGTGGCCTTTCCATAACCCCTGGAGTACTGGCGAGGTAATGCTGGCTCTTCTTACCCTCTCTAGCACTGGGGAGAGCTTGTTTGACACTTTGCTTCTGTGATGGCCAGGATCTCACCAAATTCAGCACCTCAGTTTCTTCTTGGCTGTTTCATACCCACTCTGTTCACTTGCAGCTCTTTGGGAAGCTGCATCCCTTTTTCCCTATGAAAATCCGATCTCCAGGTCATGCAGCGAATGCCAGAGTGTTCTTGCCACTGGTTAAACAGGAGTCCAGTGTGCAGTTTGGTTTACTGATCTGATGTTATTTGTAAGGATGTCTGCAGAGGACTTCACTGTCTCAGGTCACTGCTGTGAAGTTTTTCCCCTTAGTTTTTATCATTTGGTCTTCCGTGTTCTTGTGGGCTGGTTTCTTAGTCCCTGCTCCAGCCCTGTTCTTTTTCCTGTGCCGGGTGACTGATTTACACAGGGGTTCAGAAAATGAAGGAACCTGGCAGAGAGCAGTGTTGTTTGGCCAGTTTTGTTATGCAAGGCAGCTTTAAGTCCTTTACATATCGCACTCTTCCACTTCAGCCCTTTTCCATTCAAGCTTTAGTCTCTTGTTTTGCAACTCTGAGCACTTGGGAGCATCCCTGGGGATTGCAGTGTGAGTGGTCAGGGATTGCAGCTGCTGGCTCTTGCCCCAGCTCACGTTAGAAAGCCCAGGGCTCCCGTGTAACGATAAAGAGAATTTCCTCCCTGTTTTTGTTTGAGATCATAAAAACCAAGTAAGTCATATTGTGCTGTCCCTTTCTTTCATCTTTTTTTAAACTGTGATCTCCAAGTGATCTGCCTGTCAGATCCTGTGGGCTCACGGGAGAAGGTGCCTGTGCCGGGTTTGTGTCAGGCACCACACCTGTGCCATCCTGTGCTCCCGGGCACTTGGGAGGAGGTTTTGGGAGGCTTTTGGTGAGGCCAGGCTCTAAGGCAAGTGTGTTTGCCTTCCCCATCCTCCCTGGGCTTCGTACCCACCCTCCTCAGGGGAAGTTATCCTTGAAAATCTCCAGGTACTTCAGACAGGCTGTTTTTAATGGCTGCACTGCGCTTAATTTCGAAACCCCGGGAGTAGCTCTCCGGTAGGAATAGAGCCTGGAAAACAAAGCAATCAAAGCGAAGCTGTCCTGCTCCCCGGGCATGTTTGGTTAGTGGCATCTCAGGGGATGCTCCCTCGAGTTCTCTAAAGTCAGTGTGAGGGGCTGGGAAGGAGCACCCCCAGCATCTCCAGCCCCTCCACGCGTGTGACGCGTCCCCAGTGGAGACACCCGTCCTGCTGAGGAGCGTGCAACAATAACCTAACCTATTCCACCCAAATAAATAAGTCTGGGAATAAATCTCTTGTCATTCTGTCTTTATAAATATCTTTTAAATTGAGGATGAGTGACAAGCAGTGGGTTGAGTCACTGGAAGGGCATCTCTGATAGTGGTGGAGGAGCCTTTTTGGATGTGTTTTGTCCCTGGTTGTCATTGCAGCCGTACGTACCACGCTGCCCTTCACTGGCTGCAGCTTGTGAAATGACAGTTGGTAGATTGAAATGGAGATAGTTCTGGATGCTGCCGGGAGCTTCCTTGATTGGGCCTGAATTGCTGGGAAGGGAGGAACGTTCACCTGTGAGGGAGGGGAAGGGGTGCTGGCCCTGCCACCTCCCTGTGCCCCTGGTGCAGGGGACCAGGGGAGCAGCCCACGGTGACCACGGCAGGTGGCACACGAGGCTCTGTGTCCTCGCCCCGGAGCACAGAGTATGGATGGGCTTATTAGATTTTCAAATGTTATTTAGCTTGATTGCAGCCTTTTTACAAAAGGAGTTAAGACGTGGATATAAAAGATAATAGAACTATAAATTGCAAGTCAGGTTCTTATGAAATCAGTAAATTATTCATTTAGCAGTTGTGTGTGTGCTAATTTCATGTTGCTATGGTGCCTCGGGGTGCAGGAGGGAGCACGGCCTGTGAGCCGTGGGGCTTCGGGGAGCACAGGCAGTGTGTGGCACACAGCCTTCAGCTGGATGATGAACTGCCCCTTTATCTGCTCTTGTCCAGGGAGAGCCAGAGCAGGCGACTGAAAGAGGTGTTTCACACCAGGTATGGTTTTTGGAAGTGGACCAAAAATCACACGTTTCAGTCTCAAAATCTGTTTGTGTGTGCTTTGTCTTCGTGGCATCTCTGCCTGGTGTGTCCCTGGAGACAGACAAATCACAACATCTCAGTGCCAACTTCAGGGCTGCCTCCCCGATCTAGTGCAAGGTTGGAACCAGATGATCTTTAAGGTACCTTCCAACCCAAACAGTTCTGTGATTCCAGGATTCTGTGAGTCCTGCTTACGTGGTCCTGCCTTTGCTATTGCTGGGGCCAGCAACAGCTACCCCTGGAAAATGGATTTTCTTCCAGCTCCTGTTTTCAAGGAGGGAACATGGTTTTTGTCTTGGGTTTGGGGGATAGAAACCCCCCTGTGTTCCTGCTAGTGTGTAGGTGTTTACCCACACCGCCTTGTTACCCTCCTGTGTTGGGCAGTGCCGGGGCTGAATGGATGGATGCTCCAGAGGGGAGAGTGGGTGCTCCAGTGTCAGATACAAATTTCAGCCTTTCAGGCACATTAAACTTGCAGGCAAACCAGCAGGACTGGTGGGGGCTGCAGGGTGGTGGCAGGACAGGAGCTGTTCTGATGGTGGTTGTGCCCTTTGTTTGGTGTTCGGCAGCCGCTGCTGGAGGCAGGTGCCATAGGAGGGTTCTATGATCAGGGCATGGCTCTTCTCTCTGTTGGCTCTTTGCAGAGCTGCAAGGGGCTGTTCTCAGGGCTTTCTGTGTGATTCTGGCATTGCTGGGCACTTGCAGCCTCTCTCCTTGGGAATTTCCAAGGCTGATGGTGCCAGTGGCCGGTGTTGCTGTGCTGGGGCAGAGGGCTGGCACCAGGAATGGTGGGTGACCTGACTGATCTGTGATGATTGTGAGGGCAAAGTAAAACACTTTAAAATGCGGCCAAGACTCCATTTCGTTGCAAACCCGCTGTTTTTGGAAAGTGTGAGTCTTCCAAGCTGTTTTGGGTACAGCAGCCAGGCAAGACAGGGTTTATACTGTGATCGTGTCTTAGCAGAAATACTGAGTGTTTCCCAGAAAAATGGGATGAAGGAGAGCAAAGCCATCAGGGTCATGCAGTCCTGGTCTGTTCAGTCAGAGAGCAAGGGCTCCAGGCTGACATCCTCCTCTTCCCTGCTGTCTCCGTGCTCCATACGAGTTCCAGGCAGCTCTAAGGCACTGAAGCAAATCTGGGAGACTTTGGAACAAATGACCTGTAAGGCTGCACTTCCCGGAGGGAAACAACAACTCTTCCATGACAGGGGTATCTGTTCTGCCGTGCCTGGTTAATTGAGCCCCTTGTGGATGTTTGGGAGCATGGGGAGCTAATTTTTCCCCCCCAGAGACACCGAATGCAGGGGATCTGTGTGCATATGGAAGTGTCTGTGGTCTTTTGCATTGGATAGTCCTCAGCCTTCCTGCTGGCCCACGTGCTAAGTGCTGCTGCACTCAGGTAAGGAGATAATGATCACATCATTAAGACACTACTAAAGCTGGCATTACTTGTTAGGTCAACATATCGATCTTGACATTACGCTGCAAGATTTTTTTTAGATAATGCCTGTCCATTCTGCCTCTTGCTCCAGGAGGAGGAAAGAGAGGCAATGCAAAACTAAAAGTGACTTGACACTGATCTTTCTCCCAAAATAAAAGCACTTTGCTCTTTAAAACATTTGTTGTGCTGCGGAGGCTCCTGCCTTTTTGCTGCTGATGGGATTACTGGCAGATTTCCTTTAAGGCAGTAGAAATCCCAAGGGAGTTGCTGGGCTCTGGGCGGATAATTTGGTCATTCTGAAAAAAGACTCTTCTTTGCCCTTCTGTGTTTGGGTGCCCAGTGCCTTCCTGGAGGCTGAGCTGCCCTGCCCTGGGGTTTGGCTCCAGCTCCCCTTGACCATCCACCAGTAAATGTCCCATCAGTTCAATGCCCAAATAACCCCTCTCTCTGTCACTGTACAGTTTTCCTTTGCAGCTGATGCACCTCTGCATTGTACCCATACTCCAAGTTTATTAGAAATCTTGGAAATGCCCTTCCTGTCTCACTGCAGAAGAAAACACCTCTCACTTTTTCATGAATGCTTGTCTTGTTATCTCTTCTGTATTGAAGCTGTCCAAGACAGTTTTTGTCATTTCACCGGGCTCTTTATATTGTGCTACTTAAAGGCAGCTTGTAAAAATAGCAGCAATTTTACTTTATGTATATATATGTGTGTGTGTATTTTCTATCACTAAAGCTTTATTTGGTATTTTAATCTGGGCTTACTGACTCACTTTTAAGGACTTATAAATCAGAAGTGATAGTTCCAAAAATGCATGATGTTTTTTAGTCTCTGACTTGCAGAGAACCAGTGCTGAGCTGGTTCACTATCCCTTTCTAAATATATTTCATTAAGAATGGTCCATATGGTGTGTTAGGGAGAAGGGGAGTGCAGAGCAGAACCTGTGTCTGCCAAAGAAAACTGTTTTGATCTAATGTTGAGCATAGTACAACTTTGGGGGGAAAAAATAAACATTGTCAGATGGGTGCTGCCAAATTTCACAATTTATCAAGAGTTTCAGGCTGTTCAGTGATTTTTTTTTTTCCCCCCCTTCGGAATACTCCAGTTTCTGGAGTCTTGTGATTTACACAAGACTGTTCATTTTCGTTTTTGAAACATGTTGTAGCAAACAGCCTCAGAATATGGAATCAGGAAGCTGCAGTGTCAGCAGGTTAATGAATCCTTCGCTGTATTATACTGAAGATCTGGTGGATTTTGTAGTGCCTCTTGTGATGTGGTGAGTTGTGGAACATCAGGGTCCCAGTGAAAGAGGAACCGGGAGAAGGGAACTTCTCAGGGTATTGGGTACGCTCTTTTATTTTCCGAGGTACGTCCATCTGACTTGTTCTCCTGTTCTCTTTGAGCTTCGCTGCTTTCCAGTGCTGCTCCTGACAGCCAGTGACACCAGTCACTGAGCTCTGGGGGTGCTGTAATTTTAGACTCTGACTCTCCTGGTTTACCTTGACCTTTGGAGTGATGAAGTGGGGCTGACTGTGTAAAACAGACAGTCTGGGACCAGGGAGCACCAAACCTGAAAGATGGAGGCATTCGTAGTGACTCTGTACATCAGCCCCTGACATCAGCCTTTTGTTTCCTCAATAATTTATTGGAGAAACAGTTAACTTAAAAAGTAATGGGAAATAGTGTTTCCCTAGGTGTTGGTGACGGAGAGGAGCTGCAGGGGCTGCATCCTGATGGACAGCAGCTTTGGGTCCTGGGACACAGTGTTTTGCAGAGCTCCTGATGAGGAGAGCTGTAAAATCTCACCTACATTGTGAGTTTAATGTAAAATTGTTATGACATTACAGAATGACCCTTTATGGGAGTTAAGTGTTCAAAGTCAGGAACAAATAACGTAAAATACTTGTTTCCATTCCCCATATTCTCCTGGCCTTAAGGTGCTGAGGGAGAGGAAACCCCAAGTCCTGCATGAGGGTCTGTGTTGGTTTTCCTTCTGTCCCTGATTTGTCACCTTCTGACCTGGAACAAGTCACTGCTCCCTCTTTTCTCCTCCCTGCCTATTTTGATCCTATTTATCTTTACTTCCCATTAAGTTAGCATTGAATTTACTGCACTGAAGCAAATTTTACAGGAAGAAAATGGGGAGGATTGCAGTAGAAAATGAGCAGAGTGTGAGGACAAGGAGGGGTCCCAAGGGCCCCTGTCCTCCAGCTGAACAGCAAGGTTAAAATCTGGTGGCTCCAGCCCACTGTGGATTTGGTTGCGAGATCAGCACTGTAACCTTACTTGTGGGAGGGGATAAATCTAATTTCTAGTGCACTTAAAACTGGGTTAGCAAAAGCACAAGCAAAACGCTGTAGAGAACATTTGCCTCAACCTTGTCGGGTGGGACAGATCCTTCCACTTTCTCCCAAATCCGTTTCCCAGCTTGCAGCTGGCACTTGGAAGTGCCCAATTATAAATTTGTGAGTTTTTGCGTTGCTTGTTTCCAGGTTATTTTTCTTTCTTTCCTTTTCTTTCTCCATTTTTTTCCCCTTTGCCTATTTTAAGCCTTGGCTCCAAAATGAGCGTTCTGCTTCCCACAGTCCTTCATCACGCAATGTTTTCAGCAGACACTCAAGAATTAAACATGTACAATTTCCATAATACTGATTATCCCTGTTTAAGTGCTATTTTAGAGGGTATTAATTTCTGTTGCAGTAGCAGCCGCAGCACTTAGCACCACCAGCCCAGTTTTCCCTCTGTGCCTTAGGCTCGGGCTTGGCACGAGCTGGGATTTGGCTGGAAGTTCTCACCGCTGTTTTCAGTGGGAAGGGAGGGAGACAGAGCTCTCCCAGCGAGGAGCTGGTGCTGGGTTGGAAGAAGGCTGCCTCTGTCACTTTTGATATTTTTTGGTTTTTGTATGCAGAAACAAAGCACAATTAGAATACAGTTATATATCCTCATCGTTATTAAAGCTTGGATTAACATGACATAAAGTTTTGTCTGGGGAGCCTTTTGCTATGGCTCAGGGAGCATTTTTGTGTGACAGTAATAGGCTACAGTTAATATACTTGAATGATACCAGAATCTGTGTAATAAGACAGAACAAAGGGGGTTTATTTGAAGCTGAATTACAAAGGTGGAATTATCACTGTGAACAATCCACCGAGATCGCAGCTTAATTATTGTATCTGGCGCTATTTTGGTGTAATAATGTGGAGTCAGGGAAGCAAAGTTAAAAAATATCTATCTTCCATCTCGGAAGGACATCTTGTCAGTCAGGAGGGATTGATGTGTGGACCTGTCACCTCATTCTTAACACCCAAATCCTCCCTTTGCCCGTTTTTGCCGTTTGTTTGATTTACCGAGCCTGTTTGCCGTGATTCAAGAGGCTCTTGTCGCGTTTCTAGGAGAGATTCATCACTGGGACATAATCCATTCAAATAGCTTTTGGGCAAGAAATAAAAAGTGTTTGAAGCCAAGAGGTTTCAAACAAACGGTTCAAAGGCAGCTGCTGGGCCCTGTGGAGGGGGAGGAGGGAGGGTGGGATTGTTCTTCAGGGCCTGGAGAGAAAAAGGAGTGAAAAGGTGGGAGCTTCCCTCGGGAACGGTTTGTGGGGAGGCAGGATCTGGGCACTGGGGAGTCTGGGGTAGACAGGAGAAGAGACACACGTCCCAAGCATGTGTGCCTGTGCCACCACAGGTCTGAGGCAGATGGAAGTGGCAGCTTTGGAAAACTTTGGACCATTTTCATGTGTAAAGCATTATTCAACCATCTTGCATTTGTTTGGACGGTTATCCCTCTGCCTGTGCCTCGAATCCCTGTTACACAGACAATAAGCGTGGGGGAGTAGGACTCTTTCTTTGATTTTTATTTATAAACTAAAGAAAATTACTTCTTTCTCACAGAAATCACTTTGATGGTGTCACTAGCTGCTGGAGGTTGAATGACTTCAACCAAAAAAAACCTCTCACAACAGAAAACCTTGTTTTTTCTGCAATAGACTTTCAGAGAGTAGTAATGTGCTTCCAGGATCCCGGGTACGGTGATTATGCCTGTAATCCCTGTGCCGTCCAGAGGTAATTAAAAACTGCAGCTGAACCTTGGTTTCAGATGCCTGGGTGAGACTCTGTCAAGCTGATGAGATTTTGCATTGTTGACACGCGTAAAGCTCAATTTACCCACCAATACCCGTCGTTCCTGGGCATTCAGTCCCCTCCAAAGAGGATGACACCGGGGCAGAGCGGGACCAGCATCCGAGAGCTCGGGGAGGGCCGGGCTGGGAGAGGAGCTGTGCCCAGCACAGCAGCACTGCTAATTGCTTTCTTTTTAATATTGTATTCAGCCTTAATAGCCTGCTCTCCTGGAGGACTGCCTTTCCCAGCATTTACTATGGCACGCTCAGGAGCCTGACCGGAGGAGAGTGGGAAGGGGTGGAGCTGCAGGGAATAGAATCGAGGGGGTGCATTAAAATCCCATCCTGGGAGCCTGTCTGAGGGCCCTGATTGAGCTTAGATGGAGGGGCCAGGCTGACACAGGGAGTGTCCCAAGGTCCTGAGTGATCAGAGTGGCAGTTCACGTCCCGTGCTCCTCACTGTGCAAAGCCCAGGACCGTGGGTGCCGGGGCAGCGGTGCCGAGTGCCGCCAGTTACTGTAATGATGATTTCTGCCGTGAACAGCTTGAAAGACTCATTCCCTCGAGTGGCTTTGGGCTCCTGCTCTCTCATCACGACCAGCTGGTGTATTTTAAGAGATAAAGAAGAGTCCAAACCCCTGAACAACAGAAATCAGAGCAAGTGCTTCGTGTAGGTTATTTCTCCTCTCTTGAACACGCTGTAGTGCAGGTGATGCAGGAATGTGCAGGGGCTGTAAGCCCAGGGAAATCCCCATTCCCAGCTCTGGGTGTTCAGTGCCAGAGCAAAGCTCTCATCTTTCCAAGCAGGCTGTGAAAGCAGAGTCAGGGGCTGGTCTTCTCCTGGTTTTATCATTAATTTGTGGCAGTGGATAAGGGCTTTTGTCTCCCGTGCGCTGGGAGCTGCCGGAGCGGGCAGCGTGTCTGTGTGTGTGCAAGGAGAGGTGGGGCTATGCTCCAACAACCTAAAAATAATTTTTTAGAAGTGGTAAATCATCAGTGTGATGAGTTGAGTGTGGGTGCAGTTCTCTGACCGCCCAGCTTGCCATCGGGCTGCGCAGGGGCCAGGGCTCGGAGTGAGCTGCACTGGCAGAGCCGGTCCAGCCACCGTCCTCTGTCTGCTGGGAGGGTGGAGGTGGAGGGTGGGCTTTGACCCCCAAGCCAACAATTTGGCACATTCTTGAGTCCAGCAACCTGCAACACCTGTCACAGCAAGAGTTGGCATTGTTGTTTCCTTAAATTAAAGAAATCCCTAAATATAGAGAGGGAAGCTGTGTTTGATTTGGAGTTGAGATACAAGGGAGGAGAGTTCTGTTTAGACCAAACAGCCCTGGAAAAATTTTCCTTAATATGCAGGTCAGTATATGAAAAGAACAATAAAAGGAAAAAGGATCCAGTAGGAAATAAAATGAAACTTTTTTCATTACAGTCAAAGGGAACTTAGATGAGTTTTCCTTTGCTAATAAACTGCAGTTTGATTCTGCAGCTGAGCCTTTAGCTGGCTGTGGCAATTGTTCATCCTTTTTTTTAAACTCTGGGCAATAAAAAAAGCCCTTCATGCATCAGGAAGCCTTGTAATGCAATCCTTGTCTTATCTTCACACTTATTCAGCAGGTATTTACGAAAGGGCAGCAGGAAGCTCTTTAAACCCGATCCTGTTACTTTGCTCAGGATGTCTCTTAATCAGATCTGTATCCTTGAGTCCAACCTGCCCTGGGACTCTGCTGCAAAGGCATCTGTGAAAACTCCCTGGGTTTCTTGTGAATAGAGTTTTTCTCAGTATTCTCGATAGCAGGGGAGGCTCTGAGCTGGATTTCAGTGTATGGCTTTAGGGCACTCAATGAAAACCTACTGGTTATTCACAGAATCCCAGAATGGCCTGGGTTAGAAGGGACCTTAAAGCTCATCTCATTCCCACCCCCTGCCCTGGGCAGGGACACCTTCCACCAGCCCAGGTTGCTCCAAGCCCCGTCCAACCTGGCCTTG
>JAYRBT010000051.1:1112613-1168563 GCA_036023395.1 Myiotriccus ornatus
TTGGACACTTCCAGGGATGGAGCAGCCACAGCTTCTCTGGGCAACCTGTGCCAGGGCCTGCCCACCCTCCCAGGGAAGGATTTTATTCCTAATACCCCATCTAAAACTGCAGCAAAGGAGAGAGGCCGAGTCTGAACCGGTGCTGTAATTAAATGAAGTGACAACGTCCCTCTTGCCGCAGCCTGGAAGGAGGACCTGTGTTTAGATTTGGCCTTTCAGGTGGTGGTATTGTTTAGAGCTGCTAAAACCCATCAGGAGAGGAAACTGCCTCTCCTCTGTCTGGGGCTGACACAGCCTCAGCCTTTCCAAAACCCGCTCTGGCCGGGCCTGGTGGGCAGCACCTCCGAAGTGCTGTTTGGAAAAGAAAACAGATTGCAACTTTGCGGCGCCAGTATGCAAACGAGCACCGTGAAGGGAGGAAGAATTATTCCTGCTGACGGCGGCTAATGTTCCGTGAAAGTAAAATCACAGAGCGCCTCGCACCTGGCTGGCTGCAGTGCTGAAGGAGCAGTGTTCCCGCGGTGCCCCCGCCGCGGAGGAGCAGAGGGCTCCTGTCCCTCCCCACGGCCCCCCCGGGCATTTACCTGCACGGGAGACGTGGCCTGAGAGCACCTGAGGGAGTAAAGGAGCTGAGCTGCCTTGAGCTGTGGTGTTGTCTACTGCTGTGGTATTCGAGATATTCAAGCTTCGGTTGAGTGATGTGGTTACACGGAGCTCTCAGCGCTTCCTTTCCAAAGAGCAGAAGTTTTCCTGCCTTTCAGCGTCGGAAGCTTAAAGCTGTAAAGCCCAGCAGCTCCCATGAACAGCCCAAGGTTCTGGTGTGTGCATTTAAAAAGTAGTTTGTGTGGGTTTGCCTTGGGTTTTTGTCTGGTGGTGGCTCCTTCAGGCAGGCAGTGAGGGGACAGGGCTGGAGCAGGACGATGGGGCTCAGGTTCTTCGTTCAATTGTGGATCCCACAAGGCAACACTCTTCCAAAGTTACTCAGTTGTTGGGGAAGTTTGTAGAAAAGGATGCATGATATGTGCATGTGCACAGGTACAGGGGGATGGGGGACTCGAATAAGCAGATGGAGAAGGCTGAGTGTGGGAGGTGGATCTCCCGATCCGGCAGGGAATGGAAGGCAGAGTTCCAGGGTGGTGCTTGTCTCTGGGGCCACGCACGGGTCACTAAAATGCCTGTAACTCAATTTCCCTTCTAGTCCCACCCTCTTCCTTGTCTGTTGGATGGGTAAAACACAAGGATGTTTTGAGGCAGGGTGAATTAAATGTTTGTAAGGGAGTCTGGATGCTTTCCAGCAGATGTTTGGGATTGGATTCTGTTCTTGCCTCTCTGGCAAAGGGTGGCAGCAGGAGCTCCTTGATTTAACCCCAGTTTCAGATTGAATGACTGGTTTTAGCTGGTGTGGCACATCTGTTTGTAGCCAGGTCAGTGATACAAAACAGGTCATTGTGGCAACCCTTGCTTTGCTTATGACATTTGTCATCTGTGTCACCATCCAGAGCTATTTCAGGCACATGGGAGGTCCTGGATAGTGGCATTCTGTCCCCAGCAACACCGAGGCCATGAGCCTTTGGGCAGTGCCACGTCTCTGCCCATTCTCAGCGAGACTCTGCTGTTCTGCAGTGAAATTTGAAGTTTGTTGGTGCAGTTCTCCACGGGCACAGGGCTGTAACAGCACAGCATCTGGCGAGTTGTTCTCAGCCCGTTCCTTGGGGTTTGTGTGTTGTAGGGACCTCATGGAGTCGAGTCTCAGGTTCTGGCTCCAGGGTGTGCACCCCCTGTACCCTCTTCCCTCGGGATCTCAGAGCACTGAAGTGCCTCTGGAGGTTCATTAGCTGCAGCACAGCCTGGGAGAAGGGCTGGAGGACCCGGGATGTCTCCCTGGCTCCTGCGCGCTCTCCGAGCCGCGGCGTCGTGTCGGCTCCTCTGACTCTCTTACTCCCTTTCAGAAATGCAGCACTGGAACCTATTTTCCCGTCAAGCTGAGGAGACCCAGGGGACAGCTGCC
Source organism: Myiotriccus ornatus (assembly GCA_036023395.1). Classification (NCBI taxonomy): domain Eukaryota; kingdom Metazoa; phylum Chordata; class Aves; order Passeriformes; family Tyrannidae; genus Myiotriccus; species Myiotriccus ornatus. The sequence continues at coordinate 1,114,622 of JAYRBT010000051.1, forward strand.
CGTGCGCCGCCGGGCACGGATTGTTCTGGGCAATTAGAGCTGGCTGCGGGACTCGATTGCAGAGATCACCCCGGCCCGGGGCTCGCTCTGCTCTGACGAGGCAGCTCTTCTGTCCCCGAAAAGCACAGCGAGCAACGCGTGCCCCGCGGCCTGCTTGGCTCTCCGTGTCACTGTTGTCTTCAGCTCGATTCCCAGAGTGAAAGGCAGCCCTGCAGTACCTGCGGCTGCAGGTGACTGAGGGATGAGGGAGACCTCGTCGGGAGAGGAGCTGCTCGTGCCCGGAGGAGCGATGAGCTGCCTCCCAGAGGGGTTTGGTCCGTGTCCCATTTTCTTGTAGGGACCCTGGTGCCTCTCCCTGGTTCTGGTCCTGGCTGTGTGGGTGTATTAGCAGTTGGGGAGAAACGTCCCTGGGAGTTTATCCAATGCCAGCCTCTCTGCTGTAGAAAGTCGCTACCCAATGGCACCGGCCTGCCCTCTTTCTCTTCTCATCCCCTTCTCTGCTGCAGGTCCTGCAGTGGCACAGCAGCCCCTGATGCTGAAGAAAGAACTGTCTTTATGTTTCTGAGTTGTTCATTTGTTGGTTGGGGTTTGATTTGATATTTTTTTGCTAGAACCTTGTCTTCCTGTCGGTGGTGTTGGGTCATGTGTACTGGAAATCTGGTGGGGACAAGGGAAGGTCTCAGCCGAGACAGCAGGTGAAGGAACACTCCTAGAGTCCTCACATGGTTTATAACTTGATGTGAACATGGTAGAGCTTTGCTTTCATCAGTATTTCATATTACTAATGCCAGAGGAGGAATTAATGAGAAATCATCCATGGAGTCATGTTTAATTTGTCCTGCTGTGGAAAGCTGTTTTTTCTGGAGAGCATTAGTCATTCTTACATCCCCCTTGGTAGAGTAAGTGTTGAGTAACGCGTTGGTGTTTTGCAGGAGCATTTTGAAGTCCAGCAGTAGCCACAGTGCTTTTTGGCAAGTGTTGGGGGTGCTCTTTGCCATGTCACGGCTGGTGAGCAAGCCCTGAGATTAATGTGATTGAATGACTGTTTTAATTTCAGCCCTGATGGAGCAAAATTAGTTACAATGATATGTGTGTGTTGAATAAAATTGTAGTTTTATTAGCTATAATTGCTGAAGAAGACTTTTTAAAGCCTTGACTGCTGGGGGGAAAAATTGCTAGCACTGGAATTTGTGCTTGCACAGTATGGCATTGATTGTTATCGTGGGGCATAGTGTGTCAGCCCGCGGCTGGGGAGTCATCACCAGGGCACACGGGGAACTGCTCAGCCAGGGAGCCCTCCCTGCGCCTCCAGCCCCCCTGGGAGCACGACCCAAATCATGCCTGGTCCACAGAGGAGGTGAATCTCTCACCAGACAGCCGGGAGCCAGGGCTACCTCACGGGGCTGGAGTAGTGCTTCCAGCCTGGAGGACCCCCCTTTGCTCCCTGGAGCATTGGCCAGCGTGGGATGAGCATGGTGGGGTGGTGGAACAGGGAGCAGCCACGCTCTGGGTTGGGGTCCCGTGGTCTGGTGTGCTGGGACACAGTGCTGGAGGCACCTGGGTGATGATCAGGGGTGCTTGGGGGTGCCTTTGGGCAGGGGAGGAGGGGGGTGGGCATGACAAAAAAGAGGGGAAGAGCTTCAAGTGTTTGTTTCGTTGTTTAATTCTGTTGTAATCAAGCCCAGAGGCCTGGTGTAGGAGAGCCATTTCAAACTGTCTGGCATGCAGTAGGCATTTGTCTTAATTTACGTGGGGGGAGGCTGTAAATCTGCAGGAGCGCGTTGCCAGCGCTTCGATTTCACATGCGCATTTAAAATAACAGCACCTGACAGTTTACTAGCAGCTAAGAGGTTTTTCTGCTTCAGAAAGCAAAATATTGGGGGAGTTGTGCAGTGTGGATAAATAATTTGAGGAATTAGACCAGAATATCCAGCACAATTTTCTTGGGAGACCAGAAGAAGTGACAGACCTGTAAAGTTCACCAGTCGGGGATCGAGGGAGTGGAGGCACAGCCCCCCTGTGTGGGGGCGAATGTCGTCCTTCAGTGATTCCTTCCCTCCCTGGACCCAACTGGAATTGCCCCTGTGTTCCATTGCATGTGTAATTCCATTTCTCTGCCCTAATTCTTCTCTACATTGGAGGGATGGAGAACATAGTGCCAAATCTGCTTGGGAGCACTGGACATGCCCTCCATCCCGGGGGGACACTCGGGCAGAGTGCAGGAACATCTTGGCCTGTGTTGGACGCGTCAGAAACTCGGGGTTTGGATCGGGAAAAACCTCCCTGGGCTGGATGAGGAATGTGAGGCATAAGGACTGCTGTGTGTCCACTCGGTGTAGTTGTGGTGGTTTCATTGTGGAGGTTTTCCTCCCTGATTCGGATGGAAAAAGCAGAATGTGGTGGTGTGGAATGGTGGCTGGTGTTGCTCCTGTGCACAGAGGCCCCTTGTACAGGAGTGTTGGGTTCACGAGGTGTGTGTCCATGGAGCGTCTTTTGGGTCTGCCGGGTCCATGTGGACACCGTGCAGTTGGAGAAATACAAAGTATGGTGTAAAGTTTTCCAGAAAACATCCTGGTTTGGTCACCTGAGCTTTTGGTGGCAGCATCATCCTCCAGGATCTTCTGGAACCACTGCTGGGCTTTGCAGGGGACTCAGCCTGTTCATTACAGTGTGAGCAGCCGTGGACTGTGCTGGGTCTGATCAGCTCCTGCTGCCCCGTGGAACAGAGGAGTTGAAAATCCCAAAGAGGAAAGTGGGAGCTATGATTGGAGAGTACTGTGTGTTCCTGTGCTGGGATAGATCACTTGCATTAAATTCAGAGCCTTTCTGAGCACAATTAATAGTCATTTTATTTAGGTCACCCTGGTTTTGTTGCTTTAAATGTATGCCTCCATTAAAGTGGAAGAAAATCAAATACATTTATCTCCGTGGAGCCTTTTGTGAACTGGTTGGGCATATTTTAAATAACCCTGAGAACTGTTAGGATTATTAAAGCCTTTGGCTCCTCCAGGTTTTTTTTCTATCCTCCTATTCTCCCCTATTCCTCCTTCCAGGCAGTGAGTAATGAAGTGGTAGAGCCCTTCCTTTTCTCAGAGCCCCAAGTGGATTGCGAAAAAAAAGAAGTTAAATAAACTGAAGCCCATTAGCTGGGCTTTATGTAAGAAACTGGGTCTGCATTGGCTGTATGTATGGGCTGTGCTGGGACAGGGGAGTCTGTAGGGTGAAGTGTCCATTTGTAACCGGTGTCTGCTGGAAAGGCTTTGTTTTCTTCTTTTTGTTTACCACAAGTGCTAAGACTGTTCATTTTGTAACATGCTCTCGCTTCACGCCCACAGTTAGTCCAGATCAAGCAGCTCCTTTAAGCCCCCGTTATCAAGCCATACTGCACCTCAAAGAGTTTGAGGTTTTGGGTTGGCAGCTGGTTTCTGAGTGTGCTGGGTGCAGGTGGCTCAGCCTCCCCCACCTGTACTGGGGAATCCAGGGTGTTGCTGGGGGTGGTTTTGCTGTGCCCTGGGAATGGGCTGACTGAGGGTCTGGCTGCCAGCGCGTGGTGGGAGAAGGCTGAGCTTTGCAGGCAGCAGTTCTGTCTTCCAGTCTTGCTTCTATCCCTGGAAAAACCTTCCTTTTCTTCTGTAAGCAAGAAGTGAGCTGCGTGCCTTGAGCTGACACCCGGAAAACTTGGAGCTGAGCGTCTTTAAAATTCTGGGCGAGCAAGGGAGCGCTGGGTTGGAGGAGGGGGTTAACTTGGGCAGCCTCAGCTGCTGAATGTACTTGAGTTTCGGCTGTGGGTTGTTTTTTTTCCCTTCCCCTGAAACAGGGATCAATTTGCTTACTACAGGGTTTACTGCCGGTTACCTTGACTGTGTCCCTTATTTCTCCTTGATGAAAACTTGAACAAGCCGCTTGTGTTTGCTTCACAGAGAACCGTGAGAAACGGGCTGTGTGTGTGAGGCAGTGTGGTTTGCTCATTCTATTCAGCCCTTTGTATATTCAAATTCTTCTAGTTGGAGTTCTTGCTGTTCTGCCAGATTTCCATACCATTGATGGGTTTTCTGCATTAATAAGTTTCTTCCCTCCCTCCCATACCCTCACCACCTTTTTGCGACTGGTGAAAAGTTTTTCTAAGCACGCTGCCCTCTCCATATTGATTTTCTTCTCCTGCATGTCTAACCAGCTCTTAGATGTTTTATTTTGCAAAGCGTTAATAGAATTTTCCTTTTGCTGCTGCACTTTATCTATTCAGAAGGTTTCAAGAAGTCTCATTGTGTCACCGGACTATGGAGGAAAGAGGCTATTCTTCTGCTACAATGGCTGCCCTAAAAAATAACGCAGGGTGGGGTAAGCTCAGAAAGGGCAGAGACGGAGATAAAATGTTCTGACCTTAGGAAAGAGAAAAGATAACCAATTAGACATTGTTGAAAGGGCACCAGCTGGCTCAAAGAACACCCCACTGATTATTTTTTCTTCAAGGCATACACGGGCCACGTCTGAACTCGGCTGCGGAGCCGCTTCCCCCATGCAGGCTTCATCTGTGGACTGACAGGGCTGACCCTTTTGCAGGGGGCTGCTGCCTGGTCCCGATCCCAGAAGTAGGTGCCGCTGCCGAAGGGGTGAAGCGCCTGCTGTGGGATTCCTGTGCTCCTTGGCGTCCCAGCCAGCAGGCTGGAAACCTCCCGGCTTAGCCCATGCAGCCTGCCCTTGTTCCTGCTAATAGGGGTTTATTTGCATAAAAAAGATCTCTGCCAAGATCATCATTCCAGCGAAGCAGGGGCCTTGGTACACATGGCACAGAGTGTTGTTTGCCCAGAGGATGTGTATCCATGGGGGAGACGTGTTGTGTTCGACAGGTGGGAGAAGGGAACGGAACTGCAGATCCCAGTGTGACCAGGAGCTGCACCCAGAGCCCCTCACCCTTCAGTGCTCAGTGCTGGTGCCAGGGCCAGTCCCTGCTCTGCCCTGGCAGCCCAGGGAGGAGCAGGATGTGGCTGCACAAGAGCTTCAAGTCGTGCTGCTGCTGCTGAGCCCAAGGGGTTGGGACCCCTTGGGCTGAGACACAGCCATGCTGGAGTGAGGGCAGAGTCACAGGGAGTGGTGCCTCATCTGACAAATCTGTTCCCCCTAACACCAACACGGCAGCCTTTTTGAAGTCCCCAGTAATGTCCTCACAGGAGGAGGTGTCATTTTGGCAGGACATCCCTTTCAGTGTGGGTCCAGCCTGAAGAGCCTGCACACGGCAGCGAGGTCTTGGTCGGGGAACATGGGAGCTCCCTTGGCTGCTGGGTCTCTGCTCCTGGTTATCCAGCAGCTCTCTGGGCTCTGGGATGAGATTTGAGGCACACGCTGGGTCCAGGCACTGGGAGCTGCGATGCCCCAGGAAACAGCAGTTGGTGCAACATGTAATTTTTGGTTCCAGTGAGGCCAAGACCTGTGAGAATGAAAAATAAAGATTGCTGAGCAAATGTAACCGTGGAGCAGAGATAAGCAGCGGTGGCAGGGTGAAGGGCAGCACAGTCCTTATCTCCCTCCTGGGATTGCTCATCCTGGTGAGTTTTCCTCCTCAAAGGGAAGACAGACGGAGGGACAAGCGGCTCCGTGCTTAATGCGCTTTGGCTTTTTCAGTGCATCAGCGTCTTTAGGTCTCAGTCGTGATGGGGATCTGGAGATCTGCTGTTCTGCACCCCCTCAGTCCATCACTAAGACTTTTTGAAAGCTATTCTGACTGAAAAGTTAAGAAAAAGTTAACCAGAGACAGGTTTTCAGATGAATTTTAGGTATCGCGTAAGGTTTTGCTGTGCTGTATCTTTTCGCTATTTCCTGGAAAATACTTCTGTCCTGTAGTTAAGAGAAGTTCAGAGTTTCTTTTTACCTCCTTCCCAAACCCTCTATGCCCAGCCAAGGCTGAGATGTAGTTCTGCACAGTTGTAGGCTGAATGTTTGTCCCCTGCCTAAGAGGACGGGGCGGGGGGGACAGGTGGACCCTTTGGTGGCACTGTGTGAGGTGAGGAGAGTGTGTAGCTGCATTGTAATTCACTTAGCTAAAACAAATGGTTTATAGAAAGCCAGAATGGAAACACGAGGAAGTACATAAAAATTACTGGTGGGGAAAAAAATCAACCCCAAACAAGCGAATAAAAAACTCCCAAACCCATCCCCCAGGCAAGTAGTAGAGTCTTGTAGAGGATAAAGTCTTTTCCTAAAAGATCTTCTCCCTTCCTGCAACACCTTCTGCAGTTCAGTGGTTACAGGTTTTCATCAGCCTCGAGTTTACAACAGGGAACTGCAGGTCTGCAATTTCTTCTCAGAGCTTGCCCAGGACGTGTCTAGTGGTGTGTGGGACCCACCTGCCCCCACTGCTGTGGCCTCAGAGCAACAGCTCAAAGTGTGATAATGCTGGGAAGTAACCCCAGCACAACATCCTCCTGCAATAAGTGTAAAATTTTAGGTGTGGCTGCACAGATTAAATGGAGGTGGAATAAATCATGCAAATCCTAATGAAAGTTGAAAGCAATTTGGTTGCACTTCAATACGTTTCATCAGTCATCTCTCTTCTGAAGTGGAAATGCCGAGCCTGATGCGAATTAAACTTTCTCCCTCCTCCCTCTCCCCTCTTTCCTCCAGCTTTTCAAAAGCCCTTTTGAAAACCTCTGAATACCTTCCTTGGCTGACCAGCTTTTACTCTGCCCATACCTAACTCTTAGCCAAGACAGTGACTCTATTCTGGAGAAGTCATGGGCTTGATTTGTATCCACAGTTCCTCTCTTGGCCCTTACTTATCTCCCTGCAAAAGGGAAATGAGGCACGGCCATGGTTTGGTGTGAGATGGAAGAACTGCTTACATATTTGGCTTTTTAGGGTGAACACTTTCAGTGTTCTCTTTTCCTGCTTTAGGATCAGATGTCAACCAGGATGGGGGGTGAAAGCAACAGGTTTCCAAAAGGAGGAGCTGAGTGGCTGAAGTCGAGGAGTTCTGCTCCATCGAGGCTGCTCCTGCCCCTGTCCCCCTCCCAGTGTGTGCGCCGTGTGTTCCAGCCATCAGCACTGTGTTAAAGCCCAAATATCCCCTCTTTGTCTTGCAGGTGGAGGACGCCATGCTAATGTTTGACAAGACGACCAACAGGCATAGAGGTAAGAGAGAACGGGAGCTCAGAGCTCACAGTGTGTGGCAGCTTCTGCATGGGGAGCACAGCCAAAAATCAGTGTCAGCATGGTGATTTGGTGGCTAAATCCATGGTGCTAAATTCCTCTGTCCTGGAGGCTGCAGGGGAAGGGCTGTTGGCATGGAATGCCCCATGCACGCGGATCTTCTGGTGAATGACTTTTCTGGTCAGTCTAATGACTTTTCTGGTCAGTCTAATGACTTCTCTTTGGGAGGACTGTTGTCAGGCTCCCTGGAGAGAGCAAAGCCCATGGAGCTGGTTGTGCTGAGGCTGCTGGGAAGCAGCGGGTTTGTACTGAGGTGGCTGGCATTAGTTAAGCTGGGCATAAGACCAGTAAAGCTGAAACACCAGGAAATTAAGATGCTAACCTCCTCCACTGGGATCTCAGGCGTGCTGGAGTCCTGAAGCGGAGTGAGGACTGCTTGTCCTCCGGTGGTGTAGCTCAGAACAAGCAGGATCTCCAGGAATTTCCCTGCACGTATTTCGCGAGAGAGATGAGGTTTCATCAGCGCTTGTACAGCTCTGTGAAAACGAGCTGAGGGTTATTTCCACTGTTATGGCCATTCCTTTCAGTGGAAATAAATGGCGCTGCTCTGTCTCTTGGGGAGCTGTTGGCGTTCCCGCTGCAGCAGCCGCGGAGCTCCCGGCAGCCAGCGCTGGCAGCACTGCATCCCCCTGGGAGCAGGGAATGAGCCTGGGCTCTCACAGCGGCACCAGGAGCTGCTCTGGGGACAGACTCCAAGCCCCTGTTCCTCCCTGTCTGATGGAGGTTGATTTTCTGCCGCTGCTCCCCCTCTTTAGTGCGGTGTGTTTGGCTCCTGCCCCCGGTGCTGACGGCAGCGCCAGCTCTGCCCTTGGCCCCTCGCACTCCGGGCTCCTTGGGGGGCTCTGGGTTGATCTGGTGGCTGTCTGAGGCACGGATGTGTCGGCTGCTCTGAGTGGTCTGGCGAGGCTGCCGGAGGAGGGTGGGAAGGAGCCTGTGCCTGGCCAGGGGGTGAACCCTGGGAAGGGGAGATGGGGCAGCCCAGGGTGCTGGCTCACCTTCACGTCGGCACAGGGTCAGCAGACCTGACCTCCTGGCTCTGTCTGAGCTACTCACTGCTCTGAGATTTGCTGTAACAAGAAACTTAGTGTGTGTGGATAGCTGAGTGAGTCAGGCAAGGCTCCGGGATAGCATTCCCTCCCTCCCAGGCACTGATCCCTCTCTGAAGTCAGGGATTGTAATACCCTGGAAAATGCAACAACAGCAAATGAAAGGCTTGGGAAGATAAGCTCTTTTGAGCCAGGGAAGGTGTGTGAACAGCCAGTGCCCATCTGTGTGTAAAAGGGATCTGTTCAAAACTTTTATATAGTTTGGAAAGTTCAACCCATGACAACTTCCTTTTATATCCAGGGAATTTTCCACCCATCTGAACAGGCCATTAATACTCTTCTCCATCAGGATCTTGGCACCTTGTATATTGCATTGAAAAGCTGCCTGATGTGGAGTTTTGGTCTGGGGGGCTCTGGTCACAGCCAGGGACACACTCAGCAGCTTTGGCCCGAGACAGACAGGCACAGTCTCCATTTGCTGAAATGTCCCAAATGCTGGAGTTTATTTCCCACTCGGCTGTGCCTGTTCCAGCCCGCCAGGCTCACTGGTGTTCCCTTTAACACCCTGACCAGGCTCCAGTGCTGGGGTGAGCAGGAGACCCTGCAGGGACATTAAAGCAGAGCAGTGGGGTGAGTCCTTCCTGTGCTTCCTGCAAGCAGGATGCTTGTCTCTTCCCCCCTTCCTCGGGGTGACCCCTGCAGTGTCCCCCGGCAGTGGCTCCGTGCTGCCGTGAGCGCTTCCAAGGCGGGAGGGCGCGGGGAGCGTTGGTGTCTGTGCTCTGCTCGTGCTGAGCTCTGCTCTGACAGCCCTGGTTCAGCGTTTCTGTGCTCGGAGGGGAGGCTGGAGCAGCGTGCCAGGGACCCTGTGATCAGCTGTGAACCTGGGTAATGAGCCCCAGAGGATGGATTCCTCTTCCAGAAGCACCTTTTCACTGACTTACCTGGAGAAAAATCGGTAACTGCCAAAGCTGAGGGTTGCAGGTGCGGGGGGGACCTTACTTGCCATGAAACCTTTCGGGTTTTCCACAAAGGGCTTTTTCCCCCACCGTGTGTTGAAAATGAGAGGCAACATCTTTTTTTCCCCCTAGAAATTCTGTGAACTGATTTTGTTGGCGAATTTTTTTTATAGGCTGTTTTTGCTACATGAAAACCATGACATTTTGATCCACACTGGCATCCTAGTATGAGAGAGATGCATGAGAACTAAGAGGGGGGGAACTAAGAGCCCCAAAGGTTCAAAAGCGGGCTCCAAAATGCCATTGGGTGGAGGTGATGTGACCCACACCCCCCTGTGCTCCACCAGACTGACTCCATACCTGGGTCTGTCCCACTTCCTTGAGCCCCCCTCCCCACTCCTGGCAAAGAAGGGAGTTCTCTGGCACCCAGGAATCTCAGCTCTGTTTGGGAGGCTGTATCCCAGGGCTTACCCATTGCTGGTTGAAGGACAGTGCTGCTTATCTGCTGGGATTAGCCAGAATTCCTCTGAGTGGGTGAAGCCCAGGCAGTGTCGAGGGGCAGAAAGGTCTGAGCTCGGAGTCTTTACCTCTGCCGAGTACAGGTGGAAGGAATAATCAAGTGTAAAAGGCAGAGTAAGAGTCCTCTTGATCTTCACACTTGAATTTATCCAGCCTTTTCTGGTGTTTTTTCCTGCTCTGTACAGGTAGCTACGGCTAATCAGGCTAATGAACTGGCTCAGGGCTGTGGTGATGAAGCAAGTTCTGCCGCCTCGATCTTCGATAAAATCACCCCAGATTTTACAAATTGTGACGTTCTGATTGTGTTGGAAGCACTTTTAAAATGCTGTACTGTGCACAACAGTGTTAATGGCAATTCTTAAAACCACTTGTGGGTTGCAATCTGTATCTTCAAATTAGCCACGGGAAAGAGAAATGGCAGATAAAATATCCGGTGTGGTTTGCTGTCGTTAGTCTATGCCTGGAATAATCATCCTGGGAATGGGAAGGGAAAGGGATTAAAATTCCCTGCTAGAAGGCGAGGGAGATTTCCTTGCAAGCAAATTGAGAAGGTTTGTTGACATAATTCTGGCACGTGTGTGTTGCTCCTGTTGTGTGTTTGGGGAGTGTGTAACTTGCCTGCACGCGCAGGACCAGCCTTGGTGGGTGGAAATGCAGGGATTGAACCAGGCAGAGGAACAGGGACCTTCAGAACTGCTCACCCTTGCTTGAAAACCCTTCTCAAAATAAAATTCCATGCCTTGGATGGAGCGCTTCAGCTCTAGGATAGACTTGATGGTTTTTTCCAACCTTGATGAGTCTATGATTCTGTAACCTTAAAAATGCCTTCAAGCTGGCCAGTGCTGTGCCTATTTTTTAATGTTTGTTCCTGGATGTTCTCTAAGGAAAATAAGAAAACAAGGAAAATAAGAGCTATTGTGTTTCCTGCCAGTCTGTTCAGCCATATTAAAGGCAGGGTGCAAAATCTGGGATTATTTAACTGAAGGGGTGGTTAATTTTCAGAGTATTGTAGGTAAAGCAGTGCCTAGAATCACTGGGATATCTCCTTCCAAGGGTTCTCCTGGCTTGGCCACTGAGCTGTGACAGTGAGAACACAAAGAACCAGCACTTGGAAGACAGGTATCTCTGGGGCAGTTTAGTAAAGATGCCCTTTTTTTATTGGGAAGAAAATGCTGATGATCCTCTGTTTCTGTACCCTGTACTGTACTTCTGCACTTCTCTGAAAACCACACACAAAAGTTCTCCCAGCATTCTGGCAGATCACTTTCATCACTTTCTTCACTGCCTAAAATTTCATAGAGCTGAAAATTACTGGTCAATCTTGAAAGGATTCAGTAATTGGAAAGGGGAAAAAAAAAAGAGAGAGGGTGGTGTTATTTTGTTACCCTTGCAAAGTGCAGATAAAATCTGGAGTTCAGCATTAGTTATTGATCTCCGGGGGTGGAGGGAGCCTGGCAGGATGGTGATGTCCTTCTGAGTTCATTATGGAGGGAGCTCCAGGGAGCATATCAATGTGCCGGTGCCCTTGGGCCTGCAGGGCTGGGTGATCCCCACAGCACAGCTGGGTGGTTGTTTCCAGCAAAGCTGGAAAAATGATGGACACGGTGGGCTGCTTGAGGAGGAAGAGGGGGGAAAGGAGGGTTAGATCAAAGTCTGTGAGCTTGAGGGGTGAAGGAGTGGGCTCAGCCCTTCCAGGCTGTTTGTTTTGCGGGAAGGAGAATGGAGTGGAGTGTCCCCTGACAAATCTGTTCAGCATCTCTCCTTCCTCCCCTTTCTGCCGCTGTTAAGCATAGAATGGTTTGGGTTGGAAGGGACTTCAAAGGTAATCATGTTCCAAGCCCCTGTCATGGGCAGGGACGCCTTCCATAGACCAGATTGCTTGGAGCTCCATCCAGCCTGACTTCCGAGCACATTAAGGGATGGGACAGCCACAGCTTCTCCAGGCGATCTGTGCCAGGGCCTCACCCACAGGGGAAAATTTCTTCCCAGTATCCCATCTAACGCTGCCCTCTGCAGTGGGAAGCCATTTCCCCTTGTCCAAAGTCCCTCTCCAACTCTCTTGGAGCCCCTTTAGGCACTGGGAGGGGCTTTGTTCCACATCTGTGTGGGATGCTCTTGGTCCCAGCCCTGGCTGATCCCCACCAGCATCTGCTGCTTGGTGTGTGCCTGCAGCCATCAGCCACCCCAGAAGCTGTCCAGGACCTGCATCACCACAGCCCCGTATCTTAGACTTGCAGAAAGCCCAAGATTTCGAGTGATTGAATCCCCCAAGCTGTGATTGAGGGTACTGAGTGTAATACTGTATGTTTTTCAAAGCTGTCCAGCCCCCAGAGTTATTTTCATATCAATTAACCCTCTTGCACGGCTCAGGGTGGCAGCAGAGAGAGGAGGGAAGTGACAGCGTGTGATTTGGACTCCTTTAGTCTCACAGCTAAACAGAGTTAGGGCCTGGAGTGCTGTGTGCAGGAGACAGGCATCATCCCCGTGTTTGGGGTTCGGGCTCGTCCCCAGGCCGGCCGTGGGTCGCGGCAGAGCTTTGGGGTTGCTCAGGTTTTTGCAGTTGTTTCCCTGTGCCTGCGAGGAGGGTGCCCTGGGCAGGGGCTGGCTGGCACCTCTGTGTGTCCAAGGGCTGGATGGTGGGTGAGCATCCCTTTGGCTCTCAAACCAGCCCCTTTCAGGGGGTGCCCACCATGCCCTCAAGTAGGACACCAGGAGGCTGCCGGGCACCCTCCTGTGGCATTGCAGACACGTGGAGACTGATGTGCCCGGGGCTGGGGTTTGATCTAAATCTGCAGAACTCTGACTGAAAGTTTTGTGCCCCCCATCCCACCAAAACCAGGAGCACAAGGGCTCTCCCGTCCTTCCCACCAGCTCCACTCTCGAGGAGGAAGGTGAGGGTCGAGCTTCGTGTCTGTGCCATGTCCGTCCAGCAGATTTCAGTGCATGAAAGTAATTGTCCAGGTGGAAGCAGCTGGCATAATGGTTGTGTTTATTGGAAGAGACAGCAGCGATGCTGTTAGTGAGATATCGGCTGTGCCTCGGCAAAGGAGGAGGCTTTTCTGAGGAGAAAAAATAGCCTTTTGTGTTTTGTCCAGCTGCCAAAATCTCCGTTCTGGAGCTGATCTCTGAAGTTATAATTGACATTTTTATAGATGAGATATAAATATAATTAAGTAGCTGCAATTATTTGTTTATCGCCATCTCCCTCAAGCCGGGCAAGGTTATGTGCATTTAAAAAATACATCCCCAGGCAGTTTTGAGTAAAGAGTAGTTAAAATATATAGAAATAATTGCCTAATTTGGTCATTTTGAGCGTAGCTTTTCTTGGCAGCAGCCTGGTGATAGCACCGAACATCGTTAGAAGAGCTCAGAGGGAGCCTTCCCTCTGCTCACAGAGTTGTGCTTTCAGGAGGATGGGGCTAAGGGAGAGCTGCTCCAGCAGGTTTGACCCGTAGATTTTGGGAAAGCATCCGCAGACACGGTGATGATATTTTCTTTAGAGCATAAAGTGCTTTAAGGGCTTTGGATGGAAAATGTGACATAAGCTATAAATGGAGGCAGTGTTATTGTTATTGCTTTCCGAGATGAGACGGGCTTTTATTCCCCTGTCAGCTGTATCACTTCATAAATGGGACTCCAGAGAGTGCGGTTGTTTTGCGGGAAGCGCTGGCTCCACACTGTTCCCTCACCGTGAAATTCCTCCCAGGGACCTGGGCTTGGCAATGAGGAGAGATTTAACCCTTGGTGACAGAGCCGAGGAGTGTTTATTGTCTCCAGAGTACTGGGGGGAGCAGTAGCTGCACAAAAGAGGTTTAGAGCGATTTTTAAACAAATATTTGCTTCTAAGCTTCACGTGAGGGCTGCAGAGATTCATTAGTTAATATTATTTACCATTTACAGACCTATCAGTGAACACCATCAGTCACACCTGTCTGTTTGGATTGCAGCGATGACATGTGCCATGTTAATATTTTATATGTGTGTGTTTTTAATATTATATCCCTGCTTATAAATATTCATGTCTTAAACACATTAATGGCTGCAGCGCTGCAGAGAAACATTGACATCTCTGCTCCGTGTCACCAGTTCTCCTCCGTCCTGACGAACCAAGGGGAGGGTTGGGATCACTGTGGCTGATGAGCTGGAGCATGGGTGGCCACATCCCGGCAGTTTCCCCTTTGGCACCAGATTTTCCCCCTTGGGCCGTCTCCAGGCGATGGGGACCGTGTGTCCCCTGGGACAGGGTGACAGCCGTTCCGGGGCGGGGGCTTTCCCAGGGTGCCATGCCAGGCTCTCCTGGCTCCGTGCTGCTCCCTGCCCCTGTGTTAGTAAACACAAAACAAAATGGAAAAGCTGCCAATTCTTGGATCCGTCTCCCTTGTCCTTTAATTTCCTGGCGCGCGGGGCACCTGACGCGAGCGTGGAAATCAGCGCGGCCAGGCCGGTGTGAGCCCTGTGTCCCAGCGGACTCCGGGCTGGAACAGCAAATCAGGCTCCTGGCCACGCTTTTCCAGGCGATTATGGAACGTCTCAGGTGGTTACAGTCATTCTGCCCCCGGCCTCACGCTGGATAATGCCACCTGAGGCTTGGAATAATTGCCCGGCTCTGTACTGTCTGTCAGACCTTATTGCTTAATTTTATACCCCTAATGAAAATTGCATCCAGAGCAGGAGATGGAGGGAGCAGCTGCCCTGGTGGGATGCACCCAAGGAAGAGATGTCTGTGAATGCTTTCTCTGAAGAAGGGGAGAGGCTCAGCTTGCAGCAGCACTCAGGAGAGGGCTTGGCATTTTTGCTTTCCTGTTTTACAAACAAATTCAATAATAATACTAATTAGGAAAAAAAATTCTTCCAACCTCCAGTAAAGGCTGCAAACACAGCAGAGCAATTAGTTTGGAATCTCTAGTTACACAGACTTTACATGAAATATCAACTTAAAAGTACATTGCAAAGGACAGTCTGTTTGTAAACTCATTTGTATCTTGTCTTCATCGCCAACAGGTGTAAAGAAATCACTTAATTCCCTGTGTCCAGAGGGAGAGCCCTGAACAGCCAGACCTTTCTGCCCTGCATTTATCCAGCCTCCCTTCAATTAGCCCTGGTACAGGCTGTAACAAGAGGAGATGTTGACTGTAGGGCTCAGTCCTGGGCGTTTTCTGTGGCACCTGTACACGGGGGGTATTAAAAAGCTTTTCAAATACTGGTCGAGCATTCTGGGGCACAGTAAAGGATGATTTTGCAGATCACAGATATCCCGTGCCTTGGGTGGGAAAGCAGAGACACAGAGATGGAAGAGGGCAGTGCTGGTCTCCCAGGTGTCTGTGTGCATCCAGGGCAGGACCATGAGCAGGAATGGGGTGTTTCCTTCCTGTGGAACTGCAGTTAATGGTCTCTGTCTTAAAAAGAAAAATCTTCCCATTCACTTAGTCCTGAAGAGCATCAATAACAATGCAATTAAACCACAGCCGTACTGGAGAGGGCAGAGGAGATCAGCAGAGCCACTCTGATCACTGCGAGGTTCTTTGGGAAACATAAAGTGAGAGTGTGCAAATATTTAAAGATGTTTTTTAAACGATGATCGTAGTTCTGTTACACTTGCAGAAGTGGGGGGGTGTGAGCTCTACTGGGATGAGCTCCTATTAGAGACACCACGTCTGCCTGGCTGAAGCTGTGCTGAGGAGAGTGAGGTCATTTTAATATGAGCTCAGTTTGCCATCTCCCTGTCACTGCCGACAGCCAGCTTGAGTGACAGATAAATTAGCACAAATCCTGATGATCTCTGAACAGAAAGAAACCCTAAAAGCCGTGAATAAGTTCTTGCTTATGAATCTGCTTAGCTGATGAAACCAAACCTCTTTTGCTTCCCCAATGCAAGGGTGAAGTGATTAGCAGGGACTGCTCCACGTCTTGGGGGACTGTTTGGAAATGTTAATTGAGGAAAGGCAGAAACGGGAGGAGAACAAAATGCAACATTTCCATAGCCAGGCAGTCTGCATACAACAGGCAGAATTAAAATCAGCGTGGTGACCTTGAGAAAACAGGCAGCTCCTCGCAGGCAGCCCAAAAATGTGATATGAAAACAGAGAAACGCTGCCGCTTTCGCTCCCTGGTGTGTTGGTTCCTTCTCCCAGCGGATCGCTGGGAGCAGGCTGGGCGAGTCCTCTCCAGCACGCACGGCGGAGCTTTTGTTTTTCAGAGATCTGTGCTTTCTCTCAGTTGGGTTTGCTGATAAAGCTTTTGGAGCACTTGTAGCGAAGGTGAGGAGGATGTTGCACAAAAGGGGCTGGTTTGTCTCCCTGGGGTGAGTCTCCTCGTCAGCTGCCACCTCGCGGTGCCGGGCCCCGGATGCTGCTGGATCCCGTAGTTGTACAAGGTCACTGCCATATGTAAAGCCTCCTGGTGATCTGTTTAAACAAACAGCACAAATAACATGTCCCCAAAATCTTGAGACTCAGCAGAAATGTGGGTTGCACAAGTAACGCTGGTAACGAAGCTTTTACCCCTGCGCCTCCCTTGGCTCTGCTGTGCCGTCTGTCCGTCCTCACGTCCCTGCCTGGCATGCTGGTTTCTGGGCATTTGTTTTGAAGTGTTGGTAGTTGAGGTGGGGTGCTGATCTGAGCTGGAGGTGCACGTCTGCAGGTGCATGAGCACGTGCTCGAGTGTGTGTCTGACCCGGCCCCGCTCTGGGGAGCAGGAATTGCTCCCAGGGCCCTTTTTGGGAGGCAAAATCTCTTGAGCGACTGTTGCTGGAGGAGGGCTTGTCAGGGGGGTGGAAATGAAAGATTTCTTTAATTAGTTTGATTAATATGCCCTGGTAAGGCGTGATTTTGCTTATTCTGTATGTTTTTGGTATATATAAGCTGAAGTAAGAACATCTGGCACTTTTTTTGCCAGGTCTGATAGAATAAGTTGAAAAACAGCTTCTTTCAGAAAACTGCAGGTCGGCACATTTGGGCTGTGGGTTTTATCTTTTTAATTTATTGAGTGTTTTCTGGACCAGAAAGGTACCTTCAAGTAGAGTAATAATTCACAGATTGTTCCCCGTTTTGAAACACCTTCCAGTACTAATGGCTTCTTGAATTGTCCACAGTTGCTGGGAGCAGGAGTGAACAAATCAGTACCACTCACCCTCCTGAGCCCCCCCGTGAGTGATTCCAAACACCTTCTCAGTTGTGTAGGGAATGGAGCCCTTTGTTGTCCCAGATGTGAGGATGGGAACACTGAGCATGGATCCAGGTCTGGGTCCATGCCTCGCCCTTTGACCACAGAACCACCCCTCCGTGTTTACTCTGGACCATTGCTGGCCCCAGTGTAAGTAATTCGGGAGTTGTGAGGTTGACTTCAGTCTCAGCAGTGCCCTGCTGATGGAAGTCTCCCTCCTTTCCTATCTCAAGAGTCACACGTGAACACACGTGTTCAACGGCGCACTGGAAATGAGGGCAGGATCGGTAGGGAGAAGCCTGGCAGGAGAATACGCTGAGTTGTGGCAACAAATACTCCCTCGTGAGCTCACAGGAAGCTCAGATGAGCTGAAATCCCTGTAAGGTGTTGGAGGGGGCTGGGGTGTTGCCATTTCTGTGGGCTGGATTCCCTCTGGTTCAGTCTCTGCTCTCGGTGCCAGCCCATCCTGGGAGTGGAGTGCTTGCTTTCCTCAGGAGCAGGGGGACTTGCAGAAGTGTGGGACCCGTTTCCTTGCAGATAAGCAGCCTATTCCCCAGCTCCCAGAGATATCCCACAGGTTTTCTCTTGCCTGTTTGGCTTCGTTCTGCTCCGTCCCTGTCAGGGTGGGAGCGCAGAGCGCTGGCTCTGTACCTGGCCCCGTGTTTTGGGAGGGTTTGGGAGCAGCAGGAGGGTGCTGGGAGGTGGAGGTGGGCTGCAAACCTGCCTGGCTGCCCAGGGAAGGAGCAGCTGCAGAGGGAAGATGGGAGCAGCTGTGGGTATGAAATTAGTCATTCTGTGAAGAAATGGATTTGATAAATAATAAAACAGTGGTATTAACAACAGATGCTTTCCAGGTCAGATGACTTTGATGAAAGCACCCAACAGCCGTGGGTAATGGTAGGAAAAATATGTATCTATATTTATAGATCTATTTATATGAAAAGGCATATAAATAAGTGTGTGTGTGTGTATAGCTCTGTGTGTACATGCTCACTGTAAACGTACCTGACATTTTATTTCTGGTTTAAAATGACAGTGGAAGTGTCGCTGCTCCCATTCTTCACAGGCTTTGAGACTTGTCAAGAAAACCTGAAATTTGATCAATCCCCCCGAACCTGGCGCTCCCTCCCCTCCTCTCCTCAGTGCGGGCTTCATTTGTTTTTATATTCATACCTTTTCATTTTGATAACTGTTTTGATTTGGAAAATACTATGCCTTATACAATGTTTCCTTTACGATGATGTAGTGTGCTCTTCTTATCTTTCACCTTAAATCCTTATAAGAGCATTTTAAAAAATGGAATTGCTACCTGGCACCATTGCACGCTCCTGGCTGCCTGCCAGCGGGGATGGAGCTGCAGGAGAGACAGGAGAGGAGAGGGGCTTTGGAGAGCCCTCCCGAGGAGTGCAGGAGCAGGGCTGGGATGGAGGAGGCTGAGGAAGGGCGGGAAGCACACCAGGAGCAGCCTCTGCCCTCCACAGCTGGGTCTTCTCCTCACTCAGGGACAGCCTTTGAGTCAGTAGGGACTCCCAGCCGTGTCACCCCTGTCGTGACGTGGGGAACACCACACCTTTGCAGGGGTGGGGGTGTTAACAGGGTTTGGTACCAGCCCCATTCCGGTGATGCCAGTAGTCACTGAACGTTTCCCTGTCTGAGTTCCCTGCTAAATTCCTTCTCAATCCAGTGTCAGTCCTCGCTGCCATGTTGGGAGGGAGCCCATTTCGGGGAGGCTGGAGGGTGTCTCAGGGCCAGCTTGCTTTGCTTTCCCCTTGAAGCTGTCAGAGTGAACCTCAGGATTGTGATGGTTTTGTAGTCTGACCAAACATGGCTTGAGTTTCCAGCACGTCCAAGTAACTGAAATGTTTTTGGCTAACTGTTAGTTGTGCTGCAGGATGTGATTTATCGGGGGAGGCATCAGCAGTGGGAATATCAGTAAATAGAACTGTCTGACATGGTAGGTCGTTCTTATTTTAATGTAGTAGATTTAATGAACTCTCGTTGGTGTAATTCATGGTACTGGCCGATCCATTTCCCCTCGGTAATGATGCTCGTTAGCGCTCCGTCCTTCGTTAGCGGCGTTCTGGAGAGCTCCGCTCTGCGCCGCGCCCCCAAGTGCAAAGGCTTGGCCAAGGAACCCTTACCTTTCACATTCAATACTATTAGCAATAAACGTAGCCAGAAGCTTCCCCAAGTAGTTCATGCAATATTTATTATTATTATTATTGACTGTCTTGAAAGGTTGCCTGCAGAGTCCTGTCGGGGTGTCCCAGGTGTTGGGGATGTGGTTATCGGCCGGGACACCTCTCCGGGAGTTTGTGGTGTTGGGGTCAGAGCCGAGAGCAGCCCCCAAATCTGCTGTCAAGTGATTTAATAGCGTTTGTGTCCAGCCTAACCCAATCTATCTCACCTCGCTGAGAGGGGAAAAAAATAATCCTGCATCAAAATTACTGCTTTTGGAACTGTCTTGTCTCTTCTGAGTAGGAACTGGAGACAACGAGACAAGCTTCAATGGGAGCGAATAAAGAAACGTTACTTTGTGAACACAATCTTCTGGTACCAGTCACTTCTCAACAGCCATTCAATCAAAATGCTAATGGCAAAGGCAACAAGGGAGCGAGGTTATTGTAATCCTAATTGATAGGCTGCAGGGATGGGGTTTGATAAGTGCTGTTGAAGAGATGTTTTTGAAATATGATTCCCTTTAATTACAATGATACTAATAAAAAATGAACAATTGATTTAATGGTAGTTTTCTGGGTAATGGCTTGAAGATTTTTGTTCGAGTTATTTTGGAAGTTGTTTTTTTTTAAATGAGAAATTATGAAAATCACCTTAAAAATAAAGCCGTAGTGGCAGGTAGTGACTTCATCTCGACTTGCGTGGCTACTTTGCATCAGAATTAATACTGTCACATCTGAAGCTCTTGAATAAGAAATCCAGTCATTTATTTGTACAATAGACTTTGCTGAAAGCCCGCAGTTGAAGCCACGCTGCATGTAGGAATGCATTTAATATCCGATGCTTATAATAATTAGGATCAATTATGCCAGCAAGGATTTGAAACTACATTTTGAGGGAGGGGCAGAAGGGGCTAAGGGGTATTCACGGGGGTTTTACAGCATGTCTGGAACACCAGCTTGGATCATATTACTGGAGATTATTGACATTCAGTAACGGGAAGCTCCAAACTGAGCCTCCCTTTCCCAGTGCAGAAGCATTTTCCGTGTCCCTGATGGGTGGGAGAGTTGTGCCGATGCTCCGTGTGTCTGTGTTCCGTGGGGCTGCATCAGCACAGAGCGTCCTGCCTCTGGAAATGGGAATACAAAGAGGAAGGGGAGATCTGTCACTAACAGGCAGCCTCTGTCTCAGCTAATTTTTGATGAAGTAATTGATAGCAAAGCAAATAATTATTTTTTGGGGGGTGGCAGGCTGTTTTGCTGTTGTTTGGGGGGGGTGGGGGTGGCTCCTGGGGCAGGGAGGATGCTCTCTTCTGCCTTTCAATTTGTCAAGCTCTCTCTCAAAGATCTGCCAGAGAAGAAAGGGTAATTAATAGGCTTGAAGTCATTTCCGATGTGTCAGTATTTCTGCCTTGCTTCCAAGTGATAATGTTCGCTGGCTCGAGGCCTCCGGGGAGCCTTCCATCTTATTAACTTGTCTAGGAGAAACAGTGAGTGGGGACAGGTTGGGCCAGTGGGTGACATGAAATAAGGATTTGTGCTGTAGCGAGCTGTAAACACGGGGGCCAGCTGAGTAAAAAGTGGAAAGAAAAAAAAAAAGAAAAATATATTAAAAAGGCCACTGGTCACAAGTGAGGATGATGGGGGGGATGTGCTTTATTTAGGGCAGCCTGTACTCAGCTCGTAGATCTGGAACTGATGTTGTGCTGTGTCAGCCACGGCCAACTTTGGCGGTGCCAAAACCAGGTCCTGGTTCTGTCTGGGTCCCTCTGACCACAGTGCAGCTCACCCGTGGCCCAGCGTGTGCCTTCTGTGTTGGCAAAACAGTTTTGGTTTTTTGACCCAACTTGCCAGTGCAGCTTCAAGGTCTTGCTCTGGGAAGGGATGTGTGGGAGAAGAGAGGGTTCTCTTCCCTGTGTGCGTGGGATCCCTGCACTTGTAATCACAGACCTCTGTCAGCACAGGATCTGGTATAATTGCCTTTCCCCCCTGGTCCTGGTGAGATTTGTTAATTGCAATTAGAACACTTAAAAATAGCCAGGATTTTTAAACTGGTTTCCCAGTTATCTTGCATGATGGAGGAAGGGGGTTGGATGGGATCTCAGTTTTCCTGCTTGCCCAGTTCAGGACCTGGCTCCTCAAGGTGTCCCTCGCCCAGGGGGGCTGTGTGTGCTTCAGGAGGGGTTCAGACCCCCAGGGCAGGGGCAGAGCTGGCAGTGGGGCACTGCCCCAGCGTGGTTCCTGCTGGACTGCCCGCCCTGCCAAGGTGGGAGATGAACTGGTTGTAGGTGGGGTCTGGTGCTTGGATGTGCTGGGTTCCTGCTTGCCTTTGGCGCAAGTAAAAGCTGGAAGACAGCCTGGGAAAGAGGGAGAGAGGGACGAGCTGCTCCTCGGGAGCGTTCCCTTTGTGATGTTTTGAAGGAGCAAACCTTGGCGTTTTGGGTCACTGGGAAGGAACAGGATGTCTTTCACATATTGACAGGTTTTTATTTCTTCTCTTTTCTTTCCTGATCTCACTGCTGTTTGTCAGGCTCACTTCTCATTTTCCAGAGATTATGACTTAGCACTCTGACAGCCTCTTAGCAAAGTGTGAGGTGGCCACAGTGAAGGAAAAACAAGGAGCCACCTCAAAGCTCTTCAGTGATTAAGCCACTTAACTGGCAAATTCTTCTCTTCCACTGTGGAGTGTGTTTCTGCACAATAGCACTCCCCTTGCAAGCACTTATTAGGGAGGCACTAGTATAATCTAATTAAAATTTGGTTTAATATTCTGTGAAAATGAAAACTGAATCCTCCCTGCTTGAAAGAATGACCGTGCATGTATTAGTCCTCTACATTTTGTTGTTGTTGTTGGCTTATTCAAATATTAACACTGCCTGCACGCTCAAAATGATGGTTTGTGTCCATTAACAGGGCTTAATTCTCAAATTTAATGATGAGTGATACACAGGAATTGGGTGGAAGCTGCTTGCTGGATATTTTTTGTTATGTTTTTTGATGCTAATGTTCCTGGAGGTAAATAAGAGGAGGGGATGCTGGGCAATAAATATTATTACTGTGAAATTAAAATAATGTCTCATTATTTGAGAATGGAATTTAGTGGCTGAAGGTTTATTCTTCAGCAACAGCTTCATTCTGATTTCTTCCAGCTAATTACCTGCTGATTAGTTGAGGACAGGCATTGCTCACCTTGACCTTGAGCATCAGGTTATCTCCTGGGCAGTGTGGTGGGGTGGATGAATTTGGTACATGTGAAGAAGGTACTGACCTTCAAAACACAGGTAACAGCACCTTCCCTGCATTTTCTGGTCAGACATAATTCTTCTCTGGGGGAAAGATTTTTCTGGGAGGAAAAAAATACAGGGTTTGAAGCTGGAATTTATTTTAAAAAACCCACCCAAACCTTTCATTCTTTCACTGAATATGGGAAAATTACCAGAGTGCCAGAAAACCTCTTAATATTATCTGAATGTTTGCCCCTCTTTCCCCACCTGTCTTTCTGAATGTGATTTGAAACGTGGAAATATCTCTGTTCCTGATCTGTTGAAGGTTCTCGTCAGTGACCAGCAGAAAGGCTGCTCTGGCTTGTGTCTCGCTTGTGGGCAAAAGATGATTTTATATAAATTTATCTGAAGAGAAGGGGTGGGAGGTGGGGCCAGCCATGGGAATGGATCACTGGAAACTTGCCTTGCACAGGGAGCAGAGATGGAAAGATCTGCCGTTAAATGTGCCAGGAAAATTCCCTCAGAGCAGGTTGTGGGGCTCGTGAAGTCTTTGCTGGTGTCAGAGGCGCTTTCCCAACTCAGGCAGGGCAGTCAGAGCTGGTGTGTCCCTTCCCAGCCCTGCTCCCTCCTCCTCAGAGACCGGGCACTAGTGAGGCTGTGCCGGGCTGGACAGCCCACAGCCAGACTGGGGCGGCTCGTGGCGTGAGGTGGGGTCTGGCTGGATGGGGGTGACATCAGCTGGGGTGGATGAATGCTGAAATAGTCCAACCAACCAACAGCTGGTTTGAT
The DNA here is from genome assembly GCA_036023395.1 of Myiotriccus ornatus. NCBI lineage: Eukaryota > Metazoa > Chordata > Aves > Passeriformes > Tyrannidae > Myiotriccus > Myiotriccus ornatus. Next base: position 1,137,697 of record JAYRBT010000051.1, read on the forward strand.
AGCAGTTCCTCTGTCACGCAGCCCATCGGAGAAGATGATTTTGCTGCTTGCCATGAGCACGTGCAGCTGCAGGGGTGGCCACTGGACACCTCGGGGCAGGGGCTGCTCTGTGTCTGAGTCCTGTGCTCTCTGGCAAAGGATAAATCGTGCATCCCAGGATGGGTGGATGGATGGGTGGAACGTGGTGTCAGGCAGGTGTCAACCTCACCAGGCTGAGACGACAGTGACGTCATGAAGCAGATCAAAACATGAGGTCTTTAGAACCGTATGTTGGATGTGTCATCTCACAAGAGCTTTATGTTGCTGCTGATAACGATCAGCAGCGTTATCTGTGCTTTCCCGCTCCTGCGGTTCTCGCAAGCCGATAAACTTGGAGCTGGGTGAGAACCAAGGGTGCCATGCTGGTGATGTCTGGCTCAGGTCTGGAATAGCCTGTGTGGGGTTGGTAATGGAGGAGCCTGGACCCGCTGCTCTGGGTGATGCTCAGTGCCTCCGGTCCAGGGCAGTGGGGTCCAGGTGCTGTGATGGTCCTGCCAGCCCTAGCCATGCTCCACAGCCAGCTAGCCAGTGAGGCCAGCAGAAGTTAAATAAATACCAGAGAGCATCAGTGTTTCAGGAGAGGGATGCTCCACTTCACTTGGCATTTTAATCTCCTCCAGCACTAGGTGGGAATAAGCACTTTTTTAGTGTGCGGTGATTTATTTTGTTAAAAACCAAGGCATTATTCGTAATTATGCAGTTTTATGAGAGTATCCATAGCAGTATTCTTGCCGTGGTTGGCTGTGGGAGCTGGCATAATATTTAAATAAGAGCCCTGGGGACAGGACACGCTCGCATTCGGCGCAGGACTCAGCCTATTGAACTGGTGTATAATTACCTCTATTCAGCACCACCGCTCCAGTTATCAGCGGGCGTCAGGGGGAAGGCCAGTGCCTTAAAATGACATGGATTGTTAGAGAACATCAAACTTTTTTAATACAGTTAATGATCCTCAGCTATAAATAGCCTGTTCCCGGTGACTGGCAGTAAGGCTTTTGTGCTGTGCCGTGTGGAGCTGCACAGCTCTTGTAGTTTTTTGGGTTTTCTTTTCTCCCTCCATATATACCATAGACCCAGATGCTTTACTGACAGGGTAAATAGATCCTTTCTGGGTTGGGAAGTGAAGGTCTGCCAGGCAAGAATTTGCCTGAGGTCGTGTGTGAGATTCACGGACGAACAAGGTGGGAGACTGGCAGCAACATCCTCTGGTCATTTGACTCTCCTTCCCTACCATGGAGTGGGATGGGGACAGCTCTTCTGGAGCTCCCCCCACCTCTCATGCCCCTGGATAGTCTTCTAGGAACGGCCAGCCCTGACTTTGAGGGTAAGACAGGCAGCTTATGTATATGCTGTGCCCCAAAAGTTTCCTTGTTCTCTCTCAGGTTAAATATGACTGTGGTTTGTGGAGGACAGTTTGGAAATGAGGCTCTTTGAGCTCAGTGGCAACTGCAGCCCAAGAGCTGGAAACAGCAAGGACTTGGTCCAAAGAAGCCCTTGTCCTGGCAGTGCCCTATTCTGACCCAGTAAATCCCTGAGCAAGTGTAAATCTGCTGAGGGGAATTGTCTGCGTGAAGCCTGGCCGGGGCATTTCTCTGTGCTCGAGCTGCATCACAAGCAGTTCTACTCCCTGGGAGTGCACAGATCCCTGTAGGTTGCTTTACCCTTTACAGAATGGGATTTGAACCAGCCAGGAAGGCTGAGAGTGGCACTTAAAAGCTCGGAGTGCCGCAGACACGCTGAGCCGGTCACTGGATGCAGAGTGTGAGTCTGGGACGGGGCGTCAGGCTGAGCTCTGCCATGGGTTCCGAGTCCTCAGCACTGTTTGAGTATCCCGGCAAAATAATGCCAAAAAACCCCTCAGACCCTGAACCAACTGCCAGACTGCCACTGCAGCGATGAAACAGCCGTTTCCCACTGCCCAGAGGTTGCAGGGAGATTCTGCCACAGCTTTGTTCTCCAGTGCCTGCAGGGACCATAGGAAAAGGTCATCGCATAAACATGGCAAGTTCTTTGTCTGCTTTGAAAGGGGGGAAGCAAAGGGGATTCTCGTGGAATGCCTCCCCCACTCCACCTTCCCGGTTCCAGCCCATCCTCAGGTCAGGAGCTGGCCCACGCTGGAGCTGCAGGGTTTGGCTGTAGTAGATGCTGTGTGCTTGCTCCCACCGAGGGCGAGAATGGAGCTGGGGAGAGCGTGGGGAGGGGGATGCAGCAGGCGGGAGCTGGAGGTCTGGGCCGGCAGCACCCGCGCTGTGAGGACACCCCGGGGGACGCTCGGGGTGGATAATTAGCTCCCCTTTCCCTGTGCCTGCGGCTCCTGGCGCTTTTGTTTCCGAGGATAAAGATTTCAGCGTTCTCCCCGATGGCTCGAACAAAGGTTGAGCGCGGGGGGAAATCCATAAAACAATGTCACCAAAACACGAGCAGGAGAGGGGAGCTTTAATAAATCTCTGCCGGGCCTGTGCACCTGGGAACGGGGCTGGGATGGATTCGAACGGGAGGGGGGTGCTGGAGAAGGTCACCTCTGAAGGTGGCAGGTGACACAGCAACACGGCTGCGCTTCTGGCGGAGCTTTGGCAGGAACCCATCCATCCAGAGGTGTTCGTTCATCCCGTCCTCCAGCATGTGATTCCCGGGCATCCCGGAGTTCAGCAGAGCTGAGGAAGGGGCATGTGCTTGGGTGGGGCTGGGAGAGCAGCGAACTGCAGGGGAATCATCCCCAGCAGGGAATGGCTGGGCTGTAGCTGTCAGAGAAGGTCAGAAGACATGGTTAAGGCAGTCAGTGATGACAAAATCACAGGTTTTAGATGGCTCAGCAGAGAAAGTCCATCTCTTTTTTTCCTCATATGTCCATGCATGGTCTTGAAAAGTGACTACAGAGGAAGGGAAGCACATGCTGTACCTGAGGAACATTGGGAAGCACACTTTGGACATGATACTTTGAATTTTGGATGTGATTATTAGCAAAGAGCTCTGGGTTTTGTGCTTGTTTAAGCCTTGTTTTCCTTCTCCTTTCCCAGCAGATCCCTTTTACGGAGCTGCCTGGCTCTGTGTGGTCCCTATTAAAAGTTTCCTTTCCCAGGGTGATTCTGCTCCTTTGTTGCATCTGGTTCTTGAACACTTTATACTATCAAACAGCAAAACTGCTTTTATTGATGCAGCAGAGAACAATGGGATTTCTCCAACAGTGCTCCCAAAATACGCTCGTGGGGTTTTTTTTATTGCTGGCTTCCAACAGTGGAAAAAATGATTAAGATACGTGAGGTTTACTCTGGTCAATGGGAGATTGGTAATATCAACAAACGACTCCGGTAAATGGATTAGCTCCTCTGCTCCAGCGAGGCCGAGGGGATGTGTTCCTGCCCTGTCCGTGTTCTGCCAGCAGACAGGCAGCTGAAAAAGCAGAAGCATCCACAATTTAATAGAGCATGGATGGGGCTGGGCAGCGATGACGGCGCTGGGCTTGTGCTGGGTCACTGCAGGGCGATGGAGACGGGTTGGACGTGCGTGGTCGCTGCTCACACAGCGACTGCACCCGCCTGGCCCCGAGCAGCAGGAGGAGCAGAGACAGGGACCCAGCCCTGCTCCGTGTGTGAGCTGAGCTTCCCTGTCACCCTTTGGGTGTTCCGTGTGAACAGATGTCAGGATAAGTGCGTCTGCCATAGAAAAAAATTCATGCCATATTAAAAATTTGGTGTATGTCTTTCAGCCTTGGCCCCTGGACATATGTAAAATGTGAGACTCTCTGGAGCTGTTTCTGTAAAAGCAAAGCTGTTTGCCCTATTTCAGGAGAGGAGTGTGGAGTTTGAGACGGATTCTGGGCCGGGAGCATCCATTGTGCTGATGAGGAGACACCGTGACATCTGCGTGACAGTGTTCAGGTGGGACAGGGCTCGGAGCAAGCTGCTGTAGTGGAAGGTGTCCCTGCCCTTGGCAGGGAGTTGAAAGGAGATGAGCTTGAAGGTCCATTCCAGCCCAGACCATTCTGTGATCCTATGTTATCTCACTTCACCTGTGGTCCTGGGCAAAAAACAGACTTCAAGCTTACATTAGAAAGGGTGTTTTCCCCCATCTCCTCTATTTCTTCTGTCAGAGCTTTCCTGGGAATGCACATCAGAGTGGTTGGAACGTTCTTGGTTTTACACACAGGGGAAAGCTGGGCTGTCTCAGCATTTGCAGGCATATTTGAGGCTGTGCCTCACCCCCCTTGGTGGTGGTGGGAGCTGCAGCGTGTTGGCCTCTCTGTGGTGGTGGGAGCTGGTTTCCAGGAATAGCTGAGCAAATGCTTTGCTCTTTACTTGTGTATCCAGAGGAACAACTGGTGCGTGTATTCAAAGCATCTGTCCTAGCCAGGCACTCTCTCTCACAGCAGTATATGTTGTTTGCTTAGGCAAATACTGACACGGTGCGTGAGCAGCAGGGATGGAGCCCTGGCCAAGGATATTAATAATGTCCAGGAATGTTGTGTGCTGCCTGAAGTTTTAGCCCAGAGGGGTCATACTGCACAGCTCAGAGGGATTAGCTTAACCTGAGGCTAAGCTGCTCATTTTTGCTGGTATTTCCCTTGACCCTTGTCAGTATTTATTTCAATTCCTTGAATAGTTTTTTGTTGTTTGGTGCCTGATTTGTTATTCCTTTGCGTTAAGTCAGAAGGGCAATGGAGATTCCGTGCTCTCCTTCCCAGCCAGGACTGGCAGCACTTTGGGATGCAGACAGGGTGGGTAGGACATCCAAGGAGGGTTCAGGGCTGTGAGAAAGTGTCACCATGTTTTGTGTGCAGCAGCATTTCACCTGGGTGAGGGATGCAAATCCGGCCGGGATAAACAGATGAATGGAAACGGGGGGCTTTTTGCAGTGAGGGTCCCCCGTGAGGGGGGACATCCCTGTAGGATGTGTCCTCAGTCACCTGAGCTTTGTGTTGGAGGTTCCAGGTGGAGATGCTGGGTCTGGCTCAGTCTCTCTCTCCCCAGTTCTCCCCCCGTGCATCACCAGTGTGGAGGGGTCTCTCTGCTGGAGCACAGCCCGGGCTGGGTGCTCTGCCTGGTGACAGCTGCCAGCAGGGTCACCGGAGCCGCTTTCAGAGCCCGTGGAGAGTGTGGCCTTTCACCTGCCCATTAATCTGAGCTGGTGCTCGTGTGTTAATGAGAGGAACGACACCTGCACGCTCCCAGCAAAGTGCCCTTCACTCTGCGTTCATCCTCTGCAGTTGCCAGGGAGGGCTCTGTAACCTCGGCTGGCAGCCGGTGGCCCCGGGGCCGTGCGTGTTTCGGGAAGGTGCTTATCCACCCCGGTGGGTCTGTGCCCCCCAGCCCTGAGCTGTCACACTGCTGCTGCAGGAGCCAGGTAGGCAGGAGTCACCTTGAGCAGCCGTTCAGCAGCTCGAAAAATTCCCCCCACGAAGTGAGTTGTGGAGACACGTCATTTCTCCCGGGGCACCTCTGGCAGCTGCTGCTCCCCTGAGCTCCGCAGCGGGGGGACTTGAATTCTGGCAGCACGAACAGGGGGAAGGTTCTGGGCTTGGCTGGTGCCTTGGCTGTGGCAGGTTTTGGCTTCATTCCTCTCTCACAGAGCTGCCTCGCACTGCTCCTCCGCTTGCTGAAATCAAGCAGAAATCCCGGTCCTCAAAGTCCGTTTTGAGTCTGGAGGGACTGGTCGGCTCCGGGGACAAGTTGGGGGTACCAGGCTCGGGAGGCACGAGCTCAGTGGGGCAGGGGTGACCCATGGCCCCATCACCAACCAGGGGACACTGACTGATGGTGCCTTTTGGTAGCAGTTTCTGGTGACAGAGCCTGAAATTAGACTGTTGCTGACATGTGGCACAAATGGGCCTGGATGGGGGCAAGCTGGGGCTCTGCCCCTCCCAGCCTCCTCACAGAGCACCCATCGTCCCCCCTCTTTGTCAGAGAAGAGACAACTTTGGGCTCTTTGTTGCAGAGGAGACAACTCCGGGAGACTTTTTTAATAATCTGTTTCTATAATTGAAGGATTTCAGATTTCTTTTGTAAGAGCAAGCGCCTGCTTAAACATGGAGACAAATACAACCAATAATATGTACTTGAAATTTAATGCAGGCTAATTCATTTTGGCACAGTCCCAGATATGCTGATTAAATGGCCTGTGAAGTGCTACAATATCTTGATAATGTACATTCCACATTTGATTATATAATCAATTATGTTGCACCTAATAACATTTAAAATTAGTGGAAAAGCTGTGAGCAGATTGTATCAGGTGCAGAGTAGGTCTTGGGCAGCTTTAAAGAAACTTCTGCAAGAGTACGCTGCGAAGGAACAGGAGGAGATGGATCTTCAAATACTGTTCTTCAGGAAACCAGAGACTTGATAAAATGTTTCTGTTAATTTAGGGACTAGATTTAGAATTAAGTAAAGTTTCTGCAGCTTCCCTGGTTTGCTGCTGGCAAAGACACTAATATTTTCAATCAAGAGATGACCTTACATGTCGTGTTTCGAGCAGCCTGGGTGTTCTTGGCAGTAGTTCTGTGGTGGCTTTAGCCACTCTGGTCAGACCCAGAGCTCAGCTCTGGTATTTCCTGCACCCACCAGTGGGAACCAGAGCTCCCCTTCACCAGCTCTTCCCTGCACGGGGGACCTGAGTGTCCACCCCCAGGGACGGCCAACTCCTCCATCGTCTGTGACATTTTAACACGCTGCTGATTTCAGCTGCGGGCCCTCACCACTCACACGCTGACTCTGGGCTGCTGGTCGCCCACTTGGGTGGCTGGTGGTGATCAGTGTGGTGGGGAGCCCTGGAAGCAGCCAGGATCATTTGGCAATGATTGTCATTCCTTTCTGGGAGAGTTAGTGATTTCTGGGTGACTGGCGATGGCAGGTTAGGGGGAATTTGGCCTGGATTTTATGGCCCTCCAGTAGAAGAGGGTTGATAGGAAACAAATGTGTTATGGCCCCAGACAAGCTGTTCCTCCATTTTTTGTTCTGTTTAAAGCACCACTATCAACCAGTTGGAATATAGGCTTGGAGTATCGCGGGGAGTAATCTAATTAGTATGAAGTCAATTCACTAGTTCCTTTTGTATCTCGTGATTAAATAAGTGGGAAAATGGCTTGAAAATTAGGTGCTAGAACAACCCAATTACATTTCTGTAGCTTTTTGTATTCAATTTCATAAACAATTTTGCTCTTCGCTGGTTAATCAGTGAATGCCTTTTTCCAGTTTGAAAAGCACTTTTGAAATTATAATGCAATTAAATTGTGTGTGGATGTTCTGGCATAGCGAGCGTGAGGGCTGGGGGCCTGGCAGCCAGCCACGCTCTACCTTGACAGTAATGAGTTCCTGAGCTGGCAGCTTCCTGGTGTCATTCATAATACTGTCCAGGCTGGGATGCCGAGAGACGCGGCCACCTCCGCTCCTTCCCAGCCGGGGTGGCCGGGATGGGGGCGCTGGATCCTCTCCCCTCCTGTGACCAGGGATGGATCCGCAGCAGACCCCGTGCCTCGGCAGTGGCAGTGGCTCAGTGAGCAGATCAGATGTGCCAGCACCTAGTGGAATTTTTCACAGTCGTGGAGCAGCTATTTGTGTGCTTTGGGCTTTCTCTTTTTTAACCCCTTTTTTTGCTCTTCCTTCTATGAACCTCTGCAGGGCTGCAGGTGGGCAAAGGAGGTGGGAGTTTGTTTTCTTGAGGGGGCGTGACTGGGACAAGTAGGAAAGCATCTCAATGTCTTGTCGTCATAGTCACAGAATGTGTTGGAAGACCTTAAAAAGTTCATTTTTTTCTGACAGCCCCCTATGAGCAGGGACACCTTCCACTACACCAGGTTGTTCCAAACCCTGTCCAACCTGGTTCTGAACACTTCCAGGGCTGGAGCAAGGCCATCCTATGTCCTTCTCCAAGTCAGCAGTAGATCTATCTGCCTTTGGCTCGCTGCATCCTCGCTCCCTGGCAGCTCCTGGGGGATGTGATGTGTCCCAGCAGTGTCCCCTTACCAGGCAGGTTGTCCCAGTGGAGCTCACTCTGCACTCCCATGTGGACTCTGAAGCTGATATTTTTCCCACCAGCCCCAAAGTCCTTGAGGATGTTGTTTAAGCCCCTTTCTTCACAGCCAGAGCGGTCTGTGCACTCACATGCAGTGCCAAGGGACATCCCATGGGATGCTGACAGCAAACAGCTTCCAGAGGAACCCCAGGTCTGTGAGGCCTCCAGGCCTGGGGACCACTTCTGGTGTGCTCCTGCCAGACTGGGGCCTGTCTGCAGGGCTGTTTAAGGTCAGAGTTTTTAAATGCTTGTTTTTTTTGTGGGGTATTTGTCTTGTGTCCAGTGTGGTTGTGGTGAGTGGGAGCTAAATTCAGCCTCCTGGGGAAAGGTGACCAAGCCTGCGTGATCCCGGGATTTATGGCCAAGCAGCACCAGGGGAGAGGCAGAAGGCTGTGTTAGGAGAAAAAGAAATAATGTTAGAAATAATGACTTGCTTGGCAGGTTTTAACAAGTTCAGTAATGGTATTAGGTGCCCTTGGCTCAAGATAGTAACCTCCTCTTAAATGATCATTACCTGGCTAATAAAGAGCTCGGAGCGGGTCATTACAGCGTAATTTAGACGTAGCATCCTGTTTGGTTTGTGCAGCGTGGCCATCTCTCAAGTTGTTGAATCTATTGCCGTAGTACACTGGTTGGGATTTGGGTTTGCTCGGGTTTTCCTCTCCCAGCAGCTGAATGGGAATCTGAGGGTCCACGTGGTCGGACAGTCCTGAGGCTTGGGGTTGTGGGTGGGCAGCTCTGCCTCCAGCTCCTGGCTTCATGAGTGCTGGTTCAAGGAAAGGCAGGAAGAGGTGATGGGAATGGCTGACCCCACTCGGGAGAACCCTTGACCACGTGTTTAATTTCCCATTGTTTTTTTATCAGTGGGATTCAGACAGAGGCTGCAGAGCTTTTTGCTCCACTGGTAGAACAAGGAGGAATAGCTTTAAACTGGAGGAGAGGGGGTTTAGATTTGATATTCTTTACTGTGAGGGTGGGGAGGCCCTGGCACATGTTGCCTAGAGAAACACTGGCTGCCCCATCCCTGGAAATGTCCAAGGCCAGGTTGGACGGAGCTTGGAGCAACCTGGGCTAGTGGAAGGTGTCGCACTGGCAGGGGGAGTTGGAACAAAGTTATCTATAAGGTCCTTTTCTACCCAAATCATTCCATTATTCTGTGTGTTGTTTCAAGAAGCTGTGGCTTTCAGAGTCTTTCAGGGTAGTGCTCAGGCATCTCCTTCTCCTGGGGACCCCTCCCCAGCCATCCCAGGACACGAGTCCCTTCCCACCGTCACCCCTGGGGAGTGGAGCTGCTCTCAGCGATGAGTGACCAGAGGCAGGCAGGAAGGTGTGCAGGAGTGGGGGTCCAGCCTCGTGCCCCCCACACCGCCCCAGCCTCTGCTTACCCCCGAGGAGCCGTCCTGCTTCCCCCACCCCATTAGCAGCAAGTTCCAAATGCGCATAATTACAATAACCAACCGCCACCCATTGTTAATATTTTGAAGACGTCTCTTTGATAAGCCCATCTTTTCAGCCAATTTCCTATTTCTCCTGATAGCAAAGCATCTTTCCTCCAGTTTTGTAAATCTGTTGTTAAAAGGAAGAAAAGGAAATGGAAAAAAGGATCCTCCCCCCCTGCAAACCCCGACACCAGGCTGGGTTCTGTGCCGCCTTTGTCAGCCCTGGATGGAATTATGCATCATGAATAAAAACTGCTGTCAACATGCATTGGGTTCGAAACATTAGAGCATATGGTATGTGATTATCTGTATTGTCAAATGCAATAAAGTGAATTTGGATATAATAAAAAATGTAATATTTTAGAAATTTGGTAATAAACTGTGGAAGAATTGACAGGCAGAGAGTATTTGACGCCTGTAGGCAAACAGATAAAGATGGCAGGCCGTGGTGCTCGGCGGGCAGCGGTGCTGTGGTACATCATTAGGAGCTTGCTTTTCTGAGGAGAGCCTGGGCTGGCTGGCACGTGGGGGGGGCCTTTGTCCCTGCATGGCTGCCAAAATGTGCCTGCTCCTGGCCACTCACCAGTGCTCCACTTGTCCTTGTCCTTTGCCATGTGGTGTCAGCCAGGGTAGGGGACTGGGGTCCCCCACGGGTTCTTCACGGCCAGTTGTGCCCCTTCTGGGAGCAGGAGAGGTGGTGAGGGGTGTGGGGGCAGTTCCCTTGGCTTGTGGCAGGGTGAGGGACAGCAGGGCATGTTTTAGGGTGGGAATCAGTGTTTGGGTTTGGCACCAGTTCCATTTGCTGCAGGTCTCACTAATGAATAGACAGAAGCACGAGGCTCCCATTCTGGTGGATTGATTAATTGGATTACACGAGCATTGGGGGTTTCTGCTTTGATAGCAAAAAGAAACCTGTTGGATTGTGCCACGCTTCTCTCACCCAGCAGCACTCTCAGCATTTCTGTACCCCCAACCCACTTACGGAGCTGGGAAGTGCATCTGAACTGCAGGGAGCAGTGAAAGGCTGTGAGGAGCAGGGTGGGTCTGCTCCCAAATACCAAGGAAAAAGCAAACACTGCCTGAGATAACTTTCTCCTGCAGTCTCTCACATTTCAGCCCGATGCTTTAATTCCTGAGCTGCTGACAAATCTGCACCCGTTGAGACACGATGTCTCCAACGGAGAAAAGCTGAGTTGGGAACAAACTTAGGGGCCTCCTGTGTGGAAAATTCCAATGGAAAAGTGCAGATGTAAGAGTATCACACGTACCTGCAATTTTTCTTAGGTCACCGCTAATGCTTCTAAATGATCTGTGAACGCATTAATGGTTTCTGTTAATTAACAATATGATAAAACTGGCATTTAGTAAGCTGTGCGTAGTGTGCGTCTCAGTCATTATGTACTCAATGCTTTGGTTTGATTTCAGAACGTTAATAGAATAAAATTTTAATGAAGATTTGTTGTTATGAAAAATTTATTAGCAGCAGTTCAGGTGCTGCTGGCGGGAGCACGGTCCGTGACGCGCGGCGGGTTCCCCAGGAGTCCCCGGGTGCTCCCTGACACTCAGGGGGCTTTGCCTGGGACCCACAGCCTGGTCCCAGTTGGTGGCCCCTGAACCTGGAAAACTTTGGTCAGAATAGCTCTTCTGGGAGGGGGACAAGTCTCTGTACCCTTCATCCTCACACCAGGGAAAATCCAGTTTGGGTGGATTTTGGCCGGTTTGCAGGGACAGGCTGCCACGTGGTGCAGTGGCTGCTCATCCTGAGGTGCCTTTCTCTGTTCCTGAGCCATTCTCTCTTTGCAAATGCCACTGAGCCATGGGAGGACGGAGCGAGGAGCCTGAGCCTTGCAGCTTTCCCGAACAAAAGCAAAGGAGTATCTTGCTGGTGCCCTTTATCCAGCTGCGCACTGACCTCAGCGCTCCGCTCTCCCGCCGCGCTGCGATGGAAACGCCTGCACCTCGTGGGGGGTTGGTCTGAGGCTGGTTTGTCTGACTTGTCTGCTGATTTAATTTTGAGAATTTACTCTCATGTTGTGGAGAATATATTGACACTTTAGGCAGCTGCCTGTGTGTGCCAGGAGAACCTGAGTGTGTTGTGGACCCAGCCCAAGGTGCACGTGAGCACCCGATGGATGTGCAGGCAGGTCATGTCTTGGTGTGTCAGTCAGAGCAGCACGGCTGGAGGGCGCACACTACAGTTAAATCAGACTGATATTTTCCATCCTAGACCATAGGTTTTAACCTTTTCCTTCCTCTTTTATCCCTTGGTGCATCCCTCTCCTGGTCTGGTTATCACAAGGATGAGGTGAGATCTTGTTCTCCTTGGAGCAGGTGGTTCCTTCAGGTGGTCATTGCTCTTCCCTCCTTGGAAGTTAGGAGGTAAAATCTGAGGCGTGTGTCTCAGACTAGGGCTGTGGTGAGTATGGAGAGAGTTACTTTGGAAACTGAGACCTCTCCTTCCTTGTGTTTGCAGCACAGGAAATTGGAATAACAGGAAATAACAGGTTAGAACTGACAGCTTTCGTCCTAGACAGTTTTTGACTCTAACAAGCTGAGCTGCAGTACTTCAGATGAAAACTCGGAGAAAAGGACTAGGAAGTGAGGGGGAAGAAACGTGAGATGTGGACCATAGGGAATATTTAAGCGGCTTTTCCAAAGACACAAGCTAAGAAGGTGGCAAAGTCAGGGCTGAGGTTTCAAGACCTGGCTGTTGGGGTCTGGTGCTGATGAGTGAATTGCTTTTCCCCGAGGCAGGATTAAACACCCAGGTCCTCATTCCCAGTCTCTGGGGGCAGTGTCTTGTATTACCTTTGCAGACAGAGAGAAGTTAGAAACATCCATGGTTCAGGGTCTGGGTAATTAAAATGTCCCGTCCCTTCTGCTCGGTTTGTTCTGTTTGTCTGTAAAGACAAGATTCGTCGACAGTGTTTACAGGACTTGCTTTCACATCCCCCCTCTCTACCCCCCCTGCCAGTTTATCATTATTATTATTATTATTTTTATAAGGCAGCTTGGCAGGCTGGGAGCTTACTAAGGAACTTTTTCCCTTCTGATTACAAGGGATGTGTGAATAAAGTAGAATGGTATTGATTCACACCAATCTATGCATCGACTGTGTGGGAGCCACTTGCAATTCCCAGCAGCACCGGAAAGCTTTGCAACAGGGAGAAATATGACCAGGCAAGTTGAGAAAATAAATTAAACTAGTGTCAACTTTTCTTGTTTCTTCCCTCATTATTAATGGATGGAATGGGGCTCGTTTATCAAGAAGAGGAAAAATTAATTGACATGGGCTTTAATGTTATTATGCCTGGCTTGTCTGGTCACATTTCTTCATTTTTAATTTTTTTTTACTTTTTGAAAGGCGTTTTATTACCGTTCACAGGACCAGCTGCCAAAACTATGGGTATAAACAAGAAAGCAGGTGCATAAATAATACCACAGCAGGACTGGACCTTTCTCTGTTTCAGGGCTTAAGTAACTTAGGTCTGGGGAGCGGAGCAGACGCGAGCGGCGGGTCAGGTACGAGCCCTGGCACAAAGGGGGAACGCGGCCTGAACTAATATTTCCTCATTACGATGCTGATGCTGCAGCGGGTGTCAGGCTGGATGTTCCCGTCTGTCAGCGCCGCCGGGGCTCGGGCAGCTCCCGCGCCGGGCCCGGTGGGATCGCGGACCCCGCGGACCCCCAGCCGCGCTCGCGCTGCGCCGGCTCTGGGAGTCGGGAGCGGGGCGGTGCCTGGAGCACTGATCCTGCGCTAACAGGAGACTTGTAACTTGGGGTTGTTCTTGCTGAGCAGCAGGAATGAGGTCTAAGCAGAGCTGTATTGATGTGATGTGGGCCGTGTAAATCTCCTCCTTTCTCCTCTCCGTGCTTGTCTCCTGTTCGTTGGCGTTGCTGTGCAGGACAAAAGAGCCCTGGTGATCCCCAGCTTCCCACCATCTGTTCATGAACTCTCTGGTGCTCTGGCTGCTCTAAGTGCAGGACAAGGCTGTCCCAGCTGCAGAGGCCCCCCAGCCTCGCTGACAGTATGGGCACGGCTCGGGCAGAGGGAGCGCGGCTGATGAGATGAAGTGACTTGCTCCACACCATCAGGTGACCCCCAGACAGCCTGGCTGTGCCTGCCGCTGGTAAAGGTGGGTTTGACTCAGGAACCATCTCTGAGGTGGTGATGGAAGTGGTGGCACCTGTGGCACTGCCCCGGCTGTGTGGGAGTGGGCACCCCACTGTGGCAGGGTCCCTGTCTGCCTGTCAGAGCCCTGCGGGTCTCGCCCCAGCATTAGCCTGGCTTTGCCCTCCCTGGCGTGGGATACAATCGCCTGGTTTTCCCGGTTTCAGTGCGCACGGGCTCAGGGAGCGAGCCCTTTGCCCGGGTAAGCTGCTTTCGGGTAATGCTGCTGACGAGTGACGTCCTCGGCGTGTGCAGCCGCAGCTGCGACACAGAGCACGGTGCGGCAGACCCGGGCTGTGGGAACGGCCCTGCCAGCAGGGACGGGAGGTGGCTCTCGTGGCGATGGTGCCGTCATCTCGGTTGTGTTTTACTGAGGTTGACGTAAAACCGCTCGAGTGATGGCAAAAAGTTGGGTGTGGAAAAAACCCAAAATACACCCCACGGGAGCACTGACATTTGAGATCTGCAGTCGGGCTTCTTAATAGTGTTTATGGTTTCTGCCTATTCTTTTACAGTATTTTAATATTTCTATTTTTTCGGTCGCCCTCTCTGAACGAAGTTGCCCTTCCTGCTGGAGTGCCATGGCAGAATGTGCTGGGCTGAGCTCTGTGGAGCTGCCTGCCCATGGGCCTGGGCAGCTTCTGCAGCTGAACAAGACTTGGGGTCAAAGGAGGTTTTTCATAGAATCGCAGAGCAATTTAGGTTGGAAAAGACTTCCCAGATCATCAAGTCCAACCTTTGACCAATCCCCACCTCGTCCCCCAGCCCAGAGCACGGAGTGCCACGTCCAGTCGTTCCTTGGACACCTCCAGGGTGGTGACTCCACCACCTCCCTGGGCAGCCCCTCCCAGTGCCCTTTCCGTGAAGAAATTCTTCCTGAATTCTTCTTTCTGGTATCACTGAGGTGTGTTGGAGGATGTGTCCTGTGCCGTGGGATGTCAGGTGTCCGGGCTGGCATCATTTTGGGGCCTGTTGGTGCACATGAACCAGCAGATGAATGGAGTGGAATGTCTCCTTTTTCCTAGTGGATGCCAAAGGAGGGTTTTTCACCTGAAGGTCATGGATACTTGTCTCAGCTTCCTTTTATGCTGGCACTTGTCTTGGAGCCTCTTGTTTGGGGGCATCTGTTTGCCTCTTACTTTATTTTTTCCCCTCTTCTTTGTCTTTTCTTTTACAGAAAAGATTATTCAAATGAATATTCAGTTTTATTCATTTGAATAAAAAACCCAACCGTTTGACTCTGTTAAATGCTTATCTCTTAAATAGAGCTTGTTAGCTTCCAATAATAGCTTCATTCAGAAGGATGCAGTATAATTTCATTTTAAAACGTGTGCTCCTTGACAACCAGAATCCTATTTCTGTCACCGTTTTCAACAGCCGCCTTTGTTTTGGGTTAATCTTTTTCATACACTTTCTGGGAACGATTTTTTTGTTGACTCTTAGTCCCTCTCAGAAGAAATAATTGTCTATTTAGTCCAGGAAGGGTTCTGAGAGTTTTGGTAATTTAAAAATGAACGTGCATTCATTATGGGAACTAATAAGTCATGTGTGCAGGGGGATCTTTGTGTGGGTGCAGTTATTAAAAGTTGGAATCTGATATCCATAAAGTGAAACAAGAAAAGGTTCATGGAATGGGTTGGATCGGAAGGGACCTTAAAGCCCATCCAATCCCAGCCCCATCCAACCTGGCCTTGGACACTTCCAGGGATGGAAGCCACAGCTTCTCTGGGCAACCTGTGCCAGGGCTAAGGTCTCCCTTAAAAGACCTGTTAACTCATCACTTTTATTAAGTTTTAATTCTGGGTTGTATGATCTCTTGGGGGTTGTTCATATGAGGAGCAGTGGCACCTCTGGAATTGCTGTGGGATTTAAGTGCCTGTTACCTGCAGATGGAAATCCTGTGGTTGTCCCCAGTAAGTTAGAGGTGTTGGGAATCACAGATAAGATGTTGTGAGCCTTCAGCTCTGGATGCAGAGCCCTGTGTGGGCACTGGGCCTGACCCTGCGAACCCCTGCCCGTCCAGAGAGGATAGAATGGGAGGTGGTGGTCGGTTTTTTCACATTTCCAGTCTAACCAAGTGCCACAGATCTTTTTAGAAACCTGCAAATGCCTGCTGACACCTACAGATCGTTTTTTTGTTGTTATAAACTGGAAATGCAGGGCACTGGCTGGCTATGTGGTTTAATGAGACAAATGATTTTTTGACAAACCTGTCTTTAAGGCATATGGAGTGGGAAGAGAATGGGAAACTCGTTTCTGAGTGCAGGCCTGTAATGACTGCAGTGGATTTCCTTGCAGTGTTTGGCATATTAGGGCTAATCTCCTAAATTCCCTCTGCCCTCCGTCCTGGCACCGAGACCTGAGAAATCCTCAACTGCAGCCCTCACTAATGACGAAGATGCTGCTGGTGCTCCAACAATTAATGACTTGTAGCCCTGGCCTGGCCATCTCATGGCACCAGGCAGTCGGTCCCGGGTGGGCTCCCAGCTCCAGGAACTGCTCCGGGAATTGCCCGGTGCAGCCTGCACCAGCATTCCTGGGATGCCAGAGTCAGGCAGTTAACCACAAAAATTTTAGTTTTAACTATGGGTCTGTTTAAGGTGGATTTAAATGGAGTAATTTAGAAGGCAAATGAAAGACTTGAGTTATGTAAAAAAATTCAGGCTTCTGCCTGCTCTAAGGGCAAAGCAAAGCAGTGTTCTGAGCCTGGTGTGCTGTCAGATGATGTGTGATGCCTTGGAGAAGAGCTAGAAACGATTCCTGGTGGGTTTCCCCCCAGTGAGAGGGTCTGAAGAGGGATGGGAGCATTCCCCATTGCTGCACATACTATCCACTCCTGAAGGAGCCATCCAGGAGCTGCTCAGACCTCACCCTGACATGTTTCCCAGTGTCAAGTACTGTAGCCTGCAGAGTGTCTCCTGTACCTGGAGGTTGCAGGAAACCTCTGTGTATTTTTAACACTTTCTGCTGTGCCCCACTGAAGCAAATTCAGTGTGTGTTTAGCAGGATGCAGTTTTCAGTGCAGTTTGGGGAATGGAGTTCATCCTGTTGTTACATTTTTGAGATTTCATTGGCTTAATTTGTGGCGGTGTTGACTCATCAAGCCTCACGTAGCTCATGAGCTTGGGGTTTGTTCATTAGCTTGATTTTTTTTTCCTGAAGGAAGGAGCAGGGAACAGGACAGCGTGTAGCTGTGGTGGGCTGCCAGATTCCCTCGGTGCAGCCCCAGCAGGGCAGACAGTGAACAGCTACAGGCAGGCAGCAGGCATCAAACAGCCTGAACCAGCCCCAGTCCGTGGCTCTTTGAAGCACCAGCGGAGAAGAGAGGAACGATTAGATCAGAGGCCTTAAACGTAATGTGTTCCTGGAGGCCTCAGGATGTCCTGATGAGGTATTAGAGGAAGTAATTCAGGAAGAAAGGGACAAATAACCACCTCCGGAGCTGGGCTGACCCGCGGGGCCGCCGGGCGGTGCGTCGGAGCACACGGAAACAAAGTGCTGCTGTGTGTTTGGGAAGCACTGGGGGTTTTTTTTAGCTTGCCAGGGGTAAAGGAGGAATCATCTTCTGTCTTCCCGGATTTTTATGGTTTTTGGGTCGTGTAATGAGTCAGCTCTAATGGAGAAGTCCCGTGGAATTAAACAAGAGATGAAATCAATATGGTTCCATGGAAATATAATTGGGTTTTGTAGAGATTGCTCTTAAAAACCTATAAGGTGTAAAAGAAAATACGGCCTTATTGTAGTTTCTGAGCCATCATGTAACTGGAGTGTAACTATCCATTAAATTCTGCAGGATGGATCAAAAAATCCATAAGGAGGTTTTAATTCTCCATTAAATCCTATGGAAGAGCTGGAACAGAACAGTATTAATTTTCCCTGAGACAATGCTTCTTCCCTCCATTAGTCTGCAATAAGCTCAGGAGCAGCTCCATAGGCAGCAGGTGTAGTCACACGTGCGTGTTGTTATGGAAGTTTTCCAAAGTCCCAGTGGCTAAATAAAGCTTTATTAAAACGAAATTGTTAAGCTTAACTAATGTTTTCCTTCCCTCTTCCCCTTTTTGTGTCTTTATTAAATAGGATTTGGCTTCGTAACTTTTGAAAATGAAGACGTGGTGGAAAAAGTCTGTGAAATTCATTTCCACGAAATCAATAATAAAATGGTAAGTTGATGGTGCTCCGCGGCGTGTCGGTGACAGCGAGTTCTCACCTCGGGTCACAGACGTGAGCTGGGCCCTCTGGGAGGTTGGGGGGTGCTGGGCATGGCAGAGGGGTGCTGAGAACAGGGTGGTGCTGAGCCTGGACCATGGCTGGCCCAGCCCCTGCTCCTGTCCCTCTGCAGCACGTGGGTGTGTGTTCCCCATGGCACAGGCTCAGGCAGCCGCCCCAGAGCACCTTTCGGTCGCAGGGAGGCCAAAGGACTGAGGATGGTGGGAGTTGTTGACCTACTCAGCCTCTCAAGCAGCCCTGGAGAAGCCTTTCTGCTCCTCCTGCTGCCCACGTGGTTGGAGCCGTGGCAGCTGCTGAGCGATGGCATTAGGGGGGTTTGGGAGGGAAGTGCCCTGGGGTGGCTGTTACAGCCCATGTGCTCCCAGAAGTGCTGTTCTGGCTGAGCTCCCGGGTCTGATCCTGCTCTGACGTGGCTGCTGCCTGCTGGACCGTGTCCCAGGACGTTGTGGCTCTCTGCCATGGAGCCACAATCACTTTCCACCCAGGCCTGACCCAGGAGCCAGACCTGGGTGAAGTTCCTCCTCAGTGACAGGCAGGTCCCAGGTTGTGGGTTGCCCTGTCAGTAAAGCCACTGAGCCAGATGAAAAGGGGCATTTGTATTTCAATTGCTGCAGTAACTTTGATATTTTCAGCTAAAATATTCTTTTTCCCTTTGTCAAAACATCCTTTGCTTCTCAAATGTGTATTCAGATATGCGTTGTATATTGGTCTGATATGTGTTCACAGACTTTAAATTCAATAATAGAGCTTTTAGTGTGGATAAGATCAAAGCAATCTCCTTGGCATATGCTGGAGGCCTGATTCAATATTTGACTTGCTAATTTTTCCCAGGGCACTGAAATAATATTCCTCATATTGTTCCTCACTGCAATATGCATCTGAAATAAAAGTGAGGGTCCCCTTGGCCAGCTGTGGGGTAGGGTGGTGGGGCAGGTCTGGGGCAGCGCTCCTGGTCCTGTGGGAAGCCTCTTGCTCCACTTCAGGTGGATGCTGTGGGCTTTGCCTCTGCCCCAGTCGAGCATCTTGCTGCCCGTGAGCCCCTCCTGCCGTGGGGACTCCTGCCTGCCCCGACTGCACCTCACCTCAGCTACCTGTGGGGTGAGGGAAGGCTCGTTCCTCTTTATGTAGTTACTAAATGCTGATTAATCTGCCTTAAAATTTAAAAAAAGAGCAAACCCCTACCACCCCCAGACGACAGACCCAGTAACAAATTAGGAAGTGCTTAGGATGTAAATTTAGGGATGGGCAGGTGGGAGGGAAGAGCTCCAGCGCCACGCCCCAGGATTTTCCTACCCACAGCAGGTGGGCACATGTCATGCCACGCTCCATGGGTTTAGTTGTTCCCACAATAG
Source organism: Myiotriccus ornatus (assembly GCA_036023395.1). Lineage (NCBI taxonomy): Eukaryota > Metazoa > Chordata > Aves > Passeriformes > Tyrannidae > Myiotriccus > Myiotriccus ornatus. Next base: position 1,156,932 of record JAYRBT010000051.1, read on the forward strand.
GCTTTTCTCTGGAGTAGGGCTCAGCCTTTGCCTGGCTCAGGATTGCCTCGCTGGGGTGCTGGGGGGTGATGGATGGAGCAGCAGGTGCTGGCGTGTCCTGGTGCCAGCAGCAGGGCAGGGCACAAATGTTTCATGCTTCGTCCCTGGGTCTGTACCCACGGACTAGAAAAGCCTCACCTGGTTCTTGGTATCCCCTGGGAGGGGAGGGTGGGGGAGAGCTGTTGAGAGGATCCCTTCCCAAGCGAAAGGCTGCACGGGAACGTGACAGCAGCACAGGGAGTGTGGAGGATGGGACAGGGTGGAAGCACTCAAGGAACATCACAAGGAGCCAGAGAAACAGTGTGGGCTGTTGGTATTTGTTGTTGGATAATTAAAAGACCTCCTGCTTGCTCGGTGCATGCTCCAGGTGCCACCATGCTCTGAACGCTCCCTTCTTGTCACTTCTTCAGCACTAATTTTGAAAGCAGCCCACGAGCAAGGGGATGAGACATGATCCTGTTTTGGGACTGAGTCATCGTCTTGCTGATGTGTCTGCAGATGAATTGCCAAACCCACGCAGGGGCAGGAGAGCTCGTGCGTGTGCCGGGGAGCTGGGGCAGGTGGCCCGGGTGCCCAGGGTGACACACAGCTGGCCAGGGGCAGCACTGGGCACGGATCTGCTTGGATCATGTCCCCCTGTAGCCCTGAGCTGTGGAGGGGGCGGGCTCTCACAGCCCCAGCCCGAGGTGGTGGGGCTTGCACCATTCTGTGACCTGGGGCTGGGACACCCCATCCCTGTCCCCATCCCTGTCCCCATCCCTGTCCCCATCCCTGGCTGCTCAGCTGGGGTATCCACGGCTCCGTGGGCACTGACTCACCCTGAACTTGCTCTTCCTGGTGTGCTGACCTCTGTCATTTCCCAAAACGCAGGGGCAAGCAAAGGGCAGGGGGTGGCTGCTCCCCAGCCTATTTCCAGCTCCTGTCTCCCTGGCAGGCTATTTTTAGCTCATCCATTCTACTTCTGTTGCCATCCGTAAAGCTTAGAATGTCAACTGTAATATTAAACGAGCAGTGGGGAAGTGAAAAGAAAATGCCAGGGAGGTATTTAATAAATGAAACTCGGAATTTACGTGGGAGGCCAAAGATGCTCCAAGCGTTGCGGGGGGACAATAAACCCAAACAAGCTGTCCCTGGGTTATTGTTCCTTTGACAGGAGCAGGCAGTTTTGCGAAGACACCTGGTTTTCTAACATGGTGCAGAAGTGGCTGGAAGAGAAATGTGATAGAGTAATTTATTTTCCCCTGGATCCCGCTGTGATGGAGTCGTTCCCCTCACGGGTACAGTGGGACACACGCTGCTGAGAGTGGCCGTGAGCCAAGCCTGGAGTCAGGGTCTCAGGGCAGGCTCTGGAGCAGCTGACAGAAATGTTGGGCTGTTCTAGAACAGGCTCTGACACTCCCCAGCACCTGTGGCTCTTCCTCTCTCTCAGGGTGGGATTTTGTGGGGTTTGTGTTTCTTTTGTTGTGGGGTTTTTTTTAGTGCACTGGTGCTCTTCAGGTTCTCCCCGAGATGTGTGGTGCCATTTCAGGTGTGTCAGTCACAGACTGGTTTGGGCTGGAAGGGACCTTAAAGCTCATCTCATTCCCACGCCCTGCCATGGGCAGGGTCACCTTCCACTATCCCAGTTGCTCCAAGCCCTGTCCAGCCTGGCCTTGGACACTTCCAGGGATGGGGCAGCCACAGCTTCTCTGGGCAGCCTGTGCCCGTGCCTGTTCCAGTTCAGCTGGTTCCAAGGCCCAGCCATTGATCAGTGATCTAATACATCCACAGACCCACAATCTAAGGCATTTTCTAAAATAAGCTTACAGCCTCTCTGCTGCTGCCTGGTGCAGCTTGCCATGGTGTGAGTGACATGGTGTCCCCAAGGTGAGCAAACCCCAACAAACTGCAAATCACACGTTTCTGGCACGACAAAGTCGCCTTGTCTTTGGGTGGTTCAGTGGGGGTTTGTGCATTGTGGATATTGTGCATTCTGCTTTCCTGAAAATAGCCCTGGTTTCCCTGGAAAGCTGTTAGCCAGGGTTTGTGAGACATCCTGGGCTGAGAGCTGACAGCCTGTTTTGTTGGCCGGGTATAAGAGGCTTTTCACTCCCCAGCTCAGCCCTCCTGGGTTCCCGTGGCTGTGACTGTTCTGCTTGACCCACGAGTACCCCAGTGTAAGGTTAATTCTCCAAACTAGACTAAACAAAAATAGTGAATTTTAGTTTCCCTGCCTTTTTTTCTTTTTTTTTTAGCCTAAGAGTTAAACCTTTCTTTGTTGGGCTGCTGAAAGTTCAGCACATCCTTGTACAGGAAGGTGGAAAAAATCTGGAAATTATTAAGATACCCAGAAACACTGAACTGAAAGTTTGAGGGAGGTCCAGATTTATATATAAAGACTCTCATCGGGCAGCTCTCGGGAGTGATTCAATAGGGAGCTGAGCCCTGACTCATAAATCTGCATCCATTCCCTCTTGGAGAAGCCCCACTGCACATCCTGGCACACGATCCCTGCTGCCTCCAGGGTTTCCCCTTGCAGTAACTGTGGCTATGGGGTGGTTATGGCCATCTACATCCCTTCCCCATGAAGGACAGAGCTGGCTTCTGGCAGAAGAGCAGCAAGCTCCCTTTTTTTCTGCTTTTGCTGTTGGTGACGAGGCACTATCAAAACCTCCTCTTCTGATATTGTCCCAGTTTGCTGATGGGCTGATGTGTGAGCAGCTTCCCAGAGCACCTCATGGTCTGGCACTGCTGCCTGTGGAGTGTAACAGTCTCCCCATGGTGAGCTGCCTGGACTGGAGTCAGGCAGTCCCTTCTCCCAGGACAGCAGAGTGGGGCCAGGCTCCTGGTCCCGTATCCCACATGTAATTCCTCCCATGGGGAGAGAGTCTGTGCTGGGTGACAACATTCTCGCCCTCCATATGGGGGGTATACTTGTTTACAGAGGCTTAGACATTATTTTTCCTTCCTACTGGTGACTTTTTGTTCCCCTTTAAATCCTGGTTAAAACTCCTCTGCAGCTCACTGCCGTTGCCTTTGTATCCTCGTGTGCTGTGGAATCAGAAGCGATGCCAGGCTTGCAGAGAGCAGCGGTGGGCTGGGCTGTGGTTGCAAAAGCTAATTACTGGGTTATTGTTTCTAACAGTGCTAATCCCAACTTCATTTTCCTGTTAATTGTCCATCCATCCAGACTAGATGGGTTTTGTCATCCTGACTGTGCGGTGCCGGTGGCTGCGAGGTGTAACCAGTGCTGCCGTGACAGTGGGAGCGGTGGCCATCCCCAAAGATGTGGCTGTGAAATGTAGTGGCACTTCTGGAGCTCCCCCCATCATCTGAGTGGAGGAGTCAGATTGGCAGACTCCTGTGCAATGATCCCTGTTTGAAAATCAGCAAAGGAGAGTTTGGGAGGATGTTGCAGTGCTGGTGTGGGGGCGGTGGGAGGCTGGTGCTGGTGCTCAGGATTCTGAACTCGCCGTGTCCCTGGATTCTGGGGTGATTCACAGAATCACAGAATGGTTTGAGTCAAAAAGGACCTTAAAGTTTATCTTGTTCCACCCCCTGCCACGGACAGGGATGTGGGATAACACAGCTCACTATCCTGGTGCCCAACAGCCCGATCAGGGACCGTGTGTTCATCATCTCGGAAAACCACCCACCTGTTCCAAGGCAACCCCATCACTGACAATCGCAGGTTTATGCAGTTTTCAGTAGGCACCAGTCCCTGATCGGGCTGTTGGGCACCAGGATGGAGAGCTGTGTTATCCCACATCCCGGCTTTGCCTGGAGCAGCTTCCTGCTCATATGGGACACCTTGTGCCAGGGGTGGAGGGATTGGGAGACCTGGAACCAACCCTCCACAACAAATAGCCCCTTCCCAGCCCCTGCACCGTGGCTGTGCCACCATGTCTGCTGGGAGTGAGGTCCTGGATTGCAGCAGCCCTGCTTCCACTCTGGAATGGCCAGGCAAGGGCTGGGGGGAGTGTAAACATGCAAAGAGGATCAAGGAACTGGTTGAAAAACAAAATTAGAGGCACAAAGCTCAAACCTGTGGATTCAGCTCTCAGACAAGCGATGCTCATCGTGCAAACCGTGCGGGTGGGGTGTCCCCGCACCCCAGGCAGCTCTGGGCTGTGTGGCTGCACATCATCCTGTTGCTCAGAGCATGGACTGAGGTGCAGAGCCGTAGGAATGGGTTCAGCTAACTCCAGTTAGCTCCAAACCAGCTGACTGTAGCACCAGTGCCAAGGGGGCCGTGGGGGCAGTCACCTGGAGGGGTGAGCTGGCATTGTGGAAAGTTGCTTTATTTTTGCCTTCTCTTGGTCAGAAAGGGGGTGGCTTAGGGTGCTGGATGTCCTGCATGTCCCGCTGCCTGCGGAGCTGGATCAGCGTCTCACACAGGGATCGCTCTGTGGTTCCAGAGGCATTAAGCAACTTCCAGAGGCAGCAGGAGTAACTGGAAGAATGCAGATCCTTTATTAATAGGGTTTACAGAAATTTTCTGCTGGGTAGAAATATTGATTCTTTATTCCTATTTTAAAAGGAGCTTTTTGTAATGATCACTGGGAGTCGTTTTCTGTTATCGATTGCAACGGAGCTGTGCTGGAGCTCTCCCTCCATTCATCCCGTCCCACGAGTGCCGGTTTTCCTTTCAGGAACATGGAACTTCTTAAATCAGCATTTCTGTCATCTTTGGCGGGGGGTTGCAGTGGGTGGTTCAAGAGACATACGCGTTTGCTCTTTTAAATCTGGTTATGCTATTCTGAAAGTTCACCTTTGAGGGGGAGGAGGTGTGGGGAGGCAAACGCTAAAAATAAACCTCCCCCCTTAAGTAGATCAGTTCTGCGTTTGACATTTACATGGAATTCATTTGCATCTCATTTGTACATGTTTCTGCTCAATAGGTAGAATGTAAGAAAGCACAACCTAAAGAAGTGATGTTTCCACCAGGGACGAGAGGAAGGGCACGTGGATTACCGTATACCATGGACGCTTTTATGCTGGGGATGGGAATGTTGGGTAAGTGCCGGAGCCACCGCGCAGCTCCCGGGGCCGGTGGCTCCCCTGTTGTCTCCCTGATTTCCAAACCCTTAAACTGTAGGGGTGAGCAAATCCCTGCACCTGTGTGGGTGCGAGGCTGAAACTTTAGCAGGGGTGGAGTGGAGAAAATAATCCTGTCTGTGGTAAATGATTAACTCCCCCCCGCCTGGAATATAAAAAATTTGCATTTAAATGGATGTTTTAAATAGCCTGTTTTACTCTTACTCGCAAAAATAGAATGATGAAAGATGCAGTGTGTTCATTCTGACTAAAAATGATCTCTCCCCTTTTTTAGAGGAATTGAGTCACACATTATTCCCCTTCTTTTAAAGGTAGCTTTGACAGTTCAGCACAGATAATTGAAAATCTTGCTGGTTCTTAAATGACATGGATGGAGGAAGCGGGAAGATGCGTAACAGGACAGGTCGCAACAATAATTACAAGTTTCAAGGAGATGGAATGGTATTTTAGTCCTGAGTATTGTGTCCAGAAAATACTAATTAAATGGGATAAATGATATTTAATGGCAAAATTCTATTTGTGTGCAAGGTCTATTTAGTTATAATTGGTTCTCATTTGTTTCTGCCTAGATAGTTGTTCTTTGTATATAATGTGACAACCTCTGGATACTCTCTCCTCAGCCAAAATGCTGCTAATCCATTGCCAATGTTCTTTTGTAAAACCCCACATATTTATGTCCCTGGTGTGTAGCCTCTCTGGGATGCTTTGAATTTTCTGTCCCGTGTTTACGTGACCCCACAAACTGAGCACAAAAACCCTTGGGTTGCCCTGAGCTCTGCCAAGCAGGTCCGGGGGCTGCCTGAGGTGCTGGAGGACCCCAAAGCCCCTGGGGTGGGCATCAGGTCAGACGACTTGGTTCCTGTGAGGATCAGGCTGTTGTGCTGAGGTGTCTGACTCCAGGCACCGCTTGATTTGATAGGAAAAACTCCCTGCCATGTTTGCTTTATCTCTGAATTAATAGTACTTCTGTTCGTGTGGCTGGAGCGATCCATTTCTGGGACGTGTAATTGGGTTATTTCAGCTGATCATCTGTTTTGCTGTCCCCACGCTCCACCGCCACCCTGCCCCATAGTGTTTGGAAATTACATTTTCCGCTTAAAATATTTATCTTGCTCTAGTCAGTCCATGATTTGGTTACCTGTGTGTTCGCAGTGTGCTCAAGCAAATGTACTTGATTTCTGCTTTTGCTTTTCCGCCGGTGGTGCCCGAGGTTGGGCTGGTGGAGGTGGTGGGGCCACCGTGCTGGCCAGTCTCCCCGGTTGCAGGAGGAGAGAGTCCACGCCACCCTGGGAAGCCAAGAAGATCCACGGCGTCATCATCCTTCTCGTGCCCACCACGTGGCCTCGGCCCTTCTCCTTGCGGCCGGGCAGGGGGTGAATGGAGCCGGATTCGCCTCAGTGTCCTGAAGGGAGAATTCAGCGCTCGGGTGCAGCAGCAGTCATTCCCACCAGAGCTGCCCCTCTGGGGAGTGACTGTTTCAAGTTGTGAGAAGTAAGGGAAGAAGGCCTCAGCAAGTGGATCTGCACAGAGGAAGAGATGGGGCCTGCCAACAGGTACCCCATCTGTGTCCTGCTGCAGAGGTGGGTCTGGGCCAACCCAACCGGCGCTGCTCCAGGAGGTCTCACACCGCACTCTGCCTTCATTTCCAATTGGGGTGACTTGCTCAGCACTAATGATTGATCCATGGTGAAAGCCAGGTGCTTCATTATCCACTCTAGATGGTGTTTCATCTTCCCAATTCCTGCTTGCTGCAGTGGCACCGTGTTAAATAATTAAGTGATAAACAAGGAGATTGCAGCGCGGGAGAGCAGAGCTGCCTGGATGGCCATCAGAACCCCCCTTTCAGAGGCTGCCGGGCCGTCCCTGTGAGGAGAGGGGTGTAATTAACCCATCAAACGACAAGGCACAGAATCCCGTCACGCCGGAGGCAGTGTCTGCCACAGCAGAGTGTTCTGCGGGGTCTCAGGAGGCCGGGTCAGCCCTATCCCGTTCCTCCTGTTCCGTGCCCAACTGGCCCGAACCAGAGCAAGTGGGGCTGCTCGGGAAGGATTTTTGTACCTGTTTGCAGAAGCCCTTGTTCAAGGTCACCTTCTGCAGCTGCTATTCACGGGCAGAGGAGGGAATCAGAGGAACGAACGCACGAGACAACCCAAAGGAAGGAGCAGGGAGCGACTCCCTCCAAAGCTATTAAGGAAGTTGGTCTTTTTCATTAATCACAGCCTCCCCAAGGAGCCTGCAGCAGCCGGGGTCTAAAGGTGCGCAGGCAGCCGCTTCTGTGATGATTTGGTTGATTGGAGCAAAATTAAAGTGTTCTTCTGAAAGGATTTTTTGACTCGGAGAGCGCAGGCAGGCTGAGCCGTCTGCCAGGAATGCTTCTGGGCTGTCTGGGGCTCGGGCTGCTCGTGGGACACACACGGTCTGGGGGAGAGCAGGGGCATTAGTGAGCCTCTCTGCACGAAGAGCGGTCGGGGCAGTTTTGGTTCCACCAATCTCCCTCCCTCTGTCAGCCCACCTTCCCTGTGAGGAAGAGCTGCTCCCCAGCCCTGGGGATGCTCGTGAACGGGTCCCATGTCCCTCCCTGCACACGTCTGTGGCTGAGTGGGAGCAGTTTGGTGACCGAGAAGTTCACCCTGTGCCTGGAGCCTCACTGCTGTCAGCTGGTCCTGGCGTGCAGACCAGGAGCCCTGTCACCCAAGGACATGATGGTGTCACATGTTGCCCCACAGCTTTTTGCCCTCTGTTCAGATCTGTGCCTGCAAACTTGAAAAGAAGAGAGAAAAGAAGAAAGCAACATGAAGAGGAAGTGATCTGTCTACCCTCCCATCTGAAGCTGCTCTCTGGGGTGTGGCAGCCACCATGGCAGTGGTCCCGGTGGTGACACCCAGATCTGGATGTGACCCTGAGCTGAGGCCCCACAACACTCATTTCTCCTGGCACTGGGCATCTTACTGGTGTTTAATGTTAAAGTTGCGCTCCTTTAACTTGCAAATCCCTCCAGAGACAGGAGCACTCGTCCCCCAAAGCTTACACCCCTGGAGTGCCGGAGCGATGTCCGGTCAGATCCCCGGGTTTGGGAAGGTCTCTACCAGGGCTGTGTGTTCCTGCACACACTCAGTCTAGGTGGGCTGAGCTCATGCATAAAAGAAGCTTGTGCCCTTCAAAGAAAGTCATTCCTTCTTCCATCAGACACTGTTCAGTGGAGTAGCAGCTGTCTCTGAGGCAGGCTTCCGATGGGGAGCCCTCGGTTAGCGCAGGCTGCCCCGCAGGCTGGCACGGTGCTGCAGCACCGCAGGCTCTGGCAGCAGCACCCGCCGCCGATGGGCACAGCTGCCATCAGTCACATCACTCCTGAGTCCTGTGGGAGGAGACAGGTCAGCCCAGGGCCAAGGGAGAAGCTTCTCCAGCAGATGTGTTTCTCCCCTCTAGCTGCTTCCCAGGACGTGACCACCCGTGTGTCTAAAGGAGGTTATTTTTGGCTTCCATTCCTCCGTGCCACAGGTGCCTCTGTCAAGGTCACAGCACGTTTCTTTCGGGAAAGACCCTCAGGATTGTTGTTGCAGTGTGGGACTGTGCTTTGACAGGAAGACCCTGCCTTCCCTTGCAAACGACCTGGGGTTCCTCAGAGCAGCATTTGGAGACAATCATTTTCTTGCATTTACTAGAGCATTTGACTTAATTTTTCAGGGGTCCCTGATGTGCTCGGTGTTCCCACATATGGAGCATGAGCTTTGTGCCTCTCGGATCACCAAATTTTAAAATGAAAAGACATTTCCATAGCCTGGGCAGGAGCCGGGTGGAGGTGGAGGTGTGAAAGTGGTTTGGTTGCTGGTTTGAGTTCTGCTTCCAAGGGCAGGAGGGTCTTGCTTCAGAGGAGGGGATCCTGGCAAAACTTGGAATTTTGGTTTACCAGCAAGGGATAGTTAGGGGGATTGATCATTCCCCAGGACTACCAAAGCAAATCAACTGCTCGGTGCCCAGTGCAGGATGAGGATGGCACCTAATGGGAGTGTTGGGTAGGTCAGCATGGCCATGATTTGGCTTGATGAAGCATCCACGTGGGCGCGGCGTTAACGCGCTATTGATATTCAGCCAGGCAATTTCTCCGTGTGGATCAGGCTTCGAGTCGTTAGAGCAGAGCCGGGCACTGCAGCAGTAAATGAAGAGGAAAATTGAAGTAATGTTGTATTATAAATTTATGATTTCATCTGCCTGACTTAGAGAGCGTTGAGCGCTGGCGGTGCCGGCAGAGCCCCCGGGCAGCTCGGCTGGTCCCGCAGCCATCGGGCACAGCCGTGTGTGGCCAGGGAGAGTGGGGCTGCAGCAGGACTGCCCTGGGGTGGAGGCAGGACCATCCCAGGGCAGGCAGCAGATGAGGTGGCATCCAAAACCATTGTGGGCAGCTGCCATCCACCACCATGCCAATCCAGCCAGGGCCACAGGCACCAACCTGCAGACCTCAGGTGCTGCCCAGCACATCAGTCCCCTGCACCCCGACAGTCATGGGCTGGCAGATCTGCTTCAGTATTGTCTGAATCAAAATAAAACTTCGTTCTTTCCCTTGGCAAGGAGAGGGGCTGCGGGCGGACGCCGCAGAGCGATTTTTCAGCAGTGGTGTTAATGGCGCTACTTACTTAGCAAACAATCCATTTATCAATAGGGTTGTTTAAAAAAAAAAAAAAGTAGAAAGGAAAAAAGGTTTGTAAAGCTTAACTCTGAAAGATCTGATTTAATGACAGAGGTGATTAGTTTCTAAGGGAATCCAGCTGTTGAGCTGTGAAATAAATAGTCAAGGGTTAAGCGGTGTGTACATATCGCTGAGAGCGCGATGTGCTGTCCGGGCATCGCAGGGCTGCCTTGGCTTGGCACTGCTTAATCCCATAATCAGAATTCATCCGAGCATTTTTATCTTCCAGTTTTAGATTATGATTAATAATATGTTACATGTATATATAAATGTGATCGGAAATGGAGGGACTTGCTGCAGCAGGAAAATAGTCGTGTGATGGATGAAAGTATTAAAGGATAAATAAAAGCAGAGGTAGGAGCCCCCCAGAAGAGCCATTCAGCTACTGAACGTGCTCTCAGCCTCCAGCCCAGCTGCTGCCAAGATTCCCACTGACTTTAGATAGTGGGAGCAAACTTTTCCTGATGCTTTCTTGATCTGGAGAGGTCTGGGCTGGCGCTGAGGATCAGCAGGGATGGTGCATTAAGTCCACTGGAATTGCAAAGAGCAGTGCCTGTTTTTAAGAAAACTGAGCGAGGAAAGGCTGAGGATCAGAGGGGGGTTAGAATTCTAGGAAACCTCCTGAGTGTGCAGGACACCTTGGGCCATTGGCTGTGCTGGTCAGAGCAGACAGCCGCGGTGGAACCACAGAGAACAGCTGTTCTGTGTAAGGGTGGGGAGCTTGAAACCGAGGTCACAGCGTGTGACCCCAGGGCTGCTGCCACCAGGACACAGTCAGGGAATGGTGGGACCTCCAGCATGTACACAAACAGGAGAGTGAAACCCCCTCCCCTGGCCTGGCTGTCACTGCCTGTGGTCCCAGCACCACACAGTGAGGGCAGACCCTTGGCCAGGCACCACAGGGCCAGCAGCTGGGTGGTGGCACCAGTGTCCATCAGCACCCTCCCTGAGCTCTGCCTCACATTCCAGCTGCTCATTCCAGTGGGCAGACTTACCACTGTGCCTTTACTGAGGCGTCTTTATGAACAGAATGATCTCACGTGCTTTCTTCTCCTAATAACCCTCTCGGAGCTGCCAGAGGTCGGCGGCGTTGCTGCTCTGCCTCAGAAATGGCTCTCGGAAGCGCCTCATGCAGCTTCCTTTTACTTTCCTGAAAAATTAAAAGCTCTTTGACTCCCTGGCTCGTTTCTGCTGCTGCAGAAACTCTTTGATGTGTTAACTGTTGTCCTTCACACTCCCAGGATAAAGAATTACTACTACCTTAATCTCCAACTGTCAATAGCTCTGAAGCAAAGTACATTCATTGTAAGCTCTCCAAATGTCAGAGCAAACCCGTGTTATGTGTTTAGCCTTAGCATTTGGCATTTACTCTTCCAGCTAACAAGTATGCACAGTCCTTGGGCTCCAGACACCAAAGTGCATGTTAATTACCGGAGTGACAGGGCTGCTGCTCGGACCTGGGCCAGCTCTAGATGTTTCTATTCAGGGTAATGATGAAACCTCTCTGCAGTTTGACATGAGCAGAATAAATCTGATTTTTTAATACCTTCTGTAAAATCAAGTCTCACCCATCTTTTCTGTCATTGTGTATTGTATTTAAAAAAAAACCCTCTTCATTAATCCTCAAAATCTCTCTTTCTCTTTTCTTTTACATTTCTGTGTCTAGGTTACCCGAATTTTGTGGCAACGTACGGCCGAGGATATCCTGGATTTGCCCCAAGTTACAGTTATCAGTTCCCAGGTATGTACATTTCATTTGCAGATTTGCTTTATTTCCCCTCTTTCCTTCTTTTTTTTCCGTCATTTTTTTTTTTTTTTTTTTTTTTTTTTTTTTTTTTTTTTTTTTTTTTTTTTTTTTTTTTTTAATGTTTA
>JAYRBT010000051.1:1168663-1240196 GCA_036023395.1 Myiotriccus ornatus
TGACCCTTTACCAGTTTGTTCTAGATTCCTATCAAGTCTGAATTGAGTTAGAAAAGTAATTAATTTTATTTTTTGGTTGTTTTTGTTTGTTTGTTTGTTTTGGTTTTTTTTTAATCTGTAGCTGCAAGCTGAGACAGGCAAGTCTGCAGGGAGCATTGCACACAACAGCAAATATTTTTTTTTTTTACTATTTTAAAATAGATATTCATAGGGACATATCTTAAATACATTTTTCCTAACGTGAAAATTGGTACTGGTTATTTGAAAACAAACTTCTTAAATTAAAACATGAAGCAAGTGAGATCACTGAAGAGCTGTTACCCTCCCTTTGATGGGTTTTTCCTTTCATATATATTATAGAGCTACACACAGACACGCACACGCACACAGAGACCCGCACACACCTCCCCGTGCTGTCCTGTGGTAAGTGGATATTCAGCTTTGGAGTGAGAAGTCCAGCCTTCCTGTGCTCTGTCTCGGGGGTCCTTCACAGAAGCAGTTTGGCGTGTTGGTGGTGCAGTTTGGCGTTGGTTGGTTCCCCCTCTCCCTGGCGTAGCCGCCGCCGTGGGCCGGGCTGGCTGCGCGGCACAGCGGGGTCAGGAGGAGGTAAATCAGAGAACCACAGAACACAGTGGTTTGGGTTGGAAGGGCCCTTCAAAGGCCGTCTAGTCCAACCCCCTTGCGATGAGCAGAGACATCTTCCACTAGATCAGGCTGCTCGGAGTCGTGTCCAGCCTGACCTTGAACGCTTCTGGGGATGGGGCCTCCAGCAAAGCCCATCCAAAGCCCCTTCCAGCACATCCACGGTGGGACTGACACCCCGCAGGACAGGGAGTTTCCTTCCCTTCCACGCTGGGGTTTTCCCAGCAGCCGGAACAGCCCAGCAGCACTGCTGTGTTTGTGGCTGAAGCCCCGCCTGGCCACCGTGAGACCCCAGCGGGCCTTGCCGTAAATTCCTGAGCACCCTCATCACAGGGGCTCGCGTGCTGCAGCCCCACCACCCCCTGCCGCGCTCCTCGGGGCTCAGAACAACGGGGTGGGAGCTTGGGGCAATGGGGAAACCGAGTGAACCCCCTGCACTGAGCAACAGCAGGGCAGGAGGAGAAACCAGCTTGCTCAGGGGAAGGTCCTCTAGGATGGGTGGGGACGTGGATGGATGCTTGGCTCTACCTGCGGCTGGACATGGAGGCTGGGCGGACACAGAGCCTTGTGTTTGGCCCCAGGTTGTTAGGATGAGACCCTGCTTTGGAAGAATATGGATTGTCATCACCTGTAGGACGAGCAGTGTCCTTGGGATGGGGCTTTTGTGCGGCTGGTTTTTGCAGGACTGATAACACCAAGGGTAGCAGCGCTGTGAGGGTTTATTTTCTGAATCCTACCAAAAGCTCGGCCATCTCTTCCCAAAACAGCCGGGGTGTCAGTGGAGCTGCTGGGGTGACGTGCTGGGCAGGGAGGGCCAGCAGCAATGGGTGACACGGTGCTAGTGGGGACAAGGCAGGTGACCCCCTGGAGACCCCAGTGCTGCTCCACTGGAGCCAGTGGGAGAGTCCAGTCCTGCAGGATTGCAGCTGGGAGTTGGATGTGAGGAGGAGGCTTCAGCAGGCGCTTGTGTCTTGTCTCCCATTCTCCTCCTGGTCCTCACGATTCCTTGTGGCAACTGATACATATGAAGGCACTGAATGAGACACTCCTTTGATAGGTTTAATGATGGAAATCATCAGAGCTTAGACAAATTTAATTATAAATGTCTAAAACGAACGTGTCTGCTGCCTGGCAGCAAAGGCACCCTTCAGCTTGAGCCCTCCTTAGATATATTTTTGTTAAGGGCCTTGTTTTCCCAAAGCAGGCTTTCCAGTTACTGCCTGGTTATTTTCAGTCTCCTGCAGAGATGGAACATGGAGAAAAAGATCCAAGTGGGTTGTCAGCACTAAAAAGGTGCACCAGCTGTGGGCCATGGTGAGCCTGCGGGAGCCGGGCAGCGCTGGGACGTGCTCAGGGTCCTGTCTCACCTTGTTGGGTTTCCCTGCCCCAAAGCTCTGCCCCTGCTCCACTCCCGCCCAGATCGTTCTTCCTTAGCAATCAGAACCTTATCAGAGTCGGGGGGGGGTTCTCAGATGATTTGGAACATGACCTGTCGGAGCGGTGCAGGGCGTGGGAGCCTCCTGGCCAGAGCACAGCGTGAGGGGTTGGGCAGCAGGATGGGTGTCCCCCTTGCTGGAGCAGGTGTTTGGGGACAGAGAGCCCGGTGCCAGGGGAGCAGCGCTCGGTGCCAGGAGCCATGTGGGAGCAGGGCAGGAGCTGAGGACAAGGGTGTGCTGACCCTTCCCTTCACGCGTTTTGGCACTTGCAGAAGTGCTCTGTGGGGCTTGTGGTGTGGCTGTGTCTTGGAGTGTGGGACAGGCACGTGCAAAACAATGGAGAGGAATCCAAAATCTGGTTTTTTAGTAAGTTGTCAGGTCCAAAATCTTAATGTTGTGATTTGGAGAGAGAAATTCTCAGCTGTTTCTGCAGGAGCGTCCTGGGCTGTTGGTCTGAGAGCTTCCTCTGCCTCCCGGCTCCGCGACACCCAGACGTGGTGGTGGTCAGTGTAAATGTGCATATAACTGTACAGTCGCACTCCTGGGGCTCCCCTGGGAGGAGGCCTGGCGGTGTGTTTGACACAGTACAGTGTGTCTCCGTGTGCTGGGCAGGCTGGGGTCACCCTGGAGGGTGTCGGGGCAGAGCTGGGCTGGCACAGGCACTGTCCCCCTGGGCTCTTGGTCTGTCCCAGCACAGGTCACACTGCCTACTTACTATTTCAATACATTAAACCAAAAAAGGGAATTCCCATCTGCTTGAACTGTCCTGATGGTAATTACTGCTGTCCAAGTGAAACGAGGTACAAATGCCACGCCCCACCTGTTTGCATTCCCATTCCCGTGTCCGTGGTGGACATGGCACTGCTGGAGCTGTGGGCAGAGTCCCCTCACAGGCTGTCCCACATCCTCTCCCACATCTCAGCCATTTCCTATGGCACGGGACAGCCCCTGACTCCATGGACAGGACACATGCAACCCTTTGACGACTACTCTGTCCCCTCCCATCCCGTTATTCCCTCCATCCCTTCCTCATGCAATACATTGCCTCTTTTTTTTTTATTTTAATTGCAATCACTCCCTTTCTGTGTCTCTTTTTTATTTTTTTTTTTTATTATTTCTGGGACTTATCTTTTCAGTTTAATCTATTAATTTCTGTTCTTATTTCACTTTGCAGACTATTTGCCGATTTCACAAGACATAATTTTTATCAACTAGTTCTTAAAGATGCATAACAAATTAATCGGGGTTTACTACAGTGCTAATGAGAGAGAGACAGAGAAAGCCTGGGTGGTCCATGTTTAATATCACTGTCCACTGAAAAATTGCTGCTCTTACTGGCTGGTTTGATTGACTGGACTTTTTATTTTATTTTTATTTTTTTAAAGGCTCCATATCCTCACTGCTTTGAGTTTGCTTTTTATTTTTTTTATTATTTTTTTTTTCCTCTGCTTTGTTATGAGTTTTTAATGCCCACTTGGAATGTAACTCACAAGGACGGGGTCAGGGGCGTTCCGAAGGCATGACTTCTCACAAACTTCTTAGAAATGGTTTTATCAGTGAAGTAGGAAGGGTGATTGGGTTGATTGGGTCTCACAAACAGCCCCAACGAGGGTGATTGGTGCTTTTTAACGTGGGGACATCCAGCAGTAGCACAAATTGGATCCAGGGTGGAGCAAGACGGGTGTCTCCTGTCCCTGGGATCACGAGCAGCGCAGGGTGTAATTATTCCAGTTAGTGACCCGATGGCTGCCACGGACCACACGTGTCCTCATTCCGTTCCCTTGGCTCGGTGGCTCTTGGAGAGCTGCCACAGTCACACAGAGGCCACGGTGAGATGCCACCAAGAGAGGGGCCGAGGCAGTTCCTGCCCCCACAGCGATTCCTGCCCCGCCCCCAGAGCCCGTGGAGCTCTGAGCAACCTGGTCTAGTGGAAGGTGTCCCTGCCCTTGGAACGAGATGAGCTGTAAGGTCCCTTCCAAGCCAAACCATTCTGGGATTGTGTGATCCCAAGCTCTGACCGCCCCTGCCCCGCAGTGGGCGATGCTCCCGCACGCTCCTGCACCTGCTTCTCCTTCCAAACTTCGCTTGCAAATCATGGGTGAGTTTCCTAAATTCTGGCCAAGCTTTCCCTGCTTAAGCTGCATCTTGCACCTCTTCATCTCCACCCAAATCACACGAGAGCTGCAAAGCTCCTGCCATTGGCTTTAGCAAGACCGGATTCTGGACTTTTGGGTAGAAAACACGTGTTATATTTAAAGTCTGCTTCTCTTGAAGTGTTTCTACCCATTTGATAAGTTTGTGAGAAGTACGTTGCATGCTTACAGTAGAACTGTAATGCATTTTAATGTTTGTTAATCCACTTGTTTAAAATGTCGGTGTCAAAGGCTCTACAATCCACGGCTGTGCTGTTCATTTCATTAAAGATGCTTGATGTAATAATTGGGTAGTTTTCTTTTGACTTTTCTGCAGGCAATAGCTTTTTTTAATCTGTATGGCTTCTTATTATTTTGTTTGGGTTTTTTTGCTATGAATTGCTTTGCTTTTGTGAACTTGTCTTAGTGTGCATGATTTGCAAACATTTCGGCTATTGTGAATTTTCTCATTTTTTGTAAATAGTCCATCTGTGCTTTTCTTTTTTTTTTTTTTTCTTTTTTTTCTTTTTTATGACTTTTTTTCCTGTAAGTAACCGAGGTAGAAAATAATAATAAATTGTTTACAACGGATCTGCTGTGTTGCTGCTCTCTTAGCTTGCAGTTTTAATATCTGGGTTTGGACGCCCCAAATAACCAGTACCAATGACAGTTGAATAAAAGAATAAAACAACCATCACTCAGAGTGTGTGACCCGGTGTTTGAAGAACCTGCAAAGGAACAGTCACATATGAGGCGTGTTTACAGCAAAAATTACACCCAAAAAAAAAAAAGACAACAATGCACTTGTAGCTGGGGGAGAGGAGTGATCTGTGTTAATATTGCAGCATCCCCACTGGTGCTCCCCTGCTGTGGTGGGATTTTGTGGCACTGTCTTTATCCCAGTTTTACTTTCTCTCATCATCACCTGAATGTTTGGGCGTTCTTGAAGTTTTTTAGAAGCCTTCAGGTCAGGAATTTAAATTATTTATTTTAATTAAGGGTTTGTTTGCTTGTATGTTTGTTAAAGCTTATTAAAACCTTTGTGTATGGGGAGAGGTGGGAAAAACAAATATTTTCACAAACTTTGCAGAGCTCGGGGAAATACATTTGCTTATTAATAATGGTGCTGCAGAGGTCAGGAGCCCAGCCTTGGGTCACACTCCTGCAGTGCCTGGGGCAGTGGAAATGCCACACAGGATGGTTCAAAGTCTAGACTTGTGGCCTTTGTTATTATGAGAGCATTTAAACCAACTTTGTGTGCATCTGCAGAGCTTAATTTAGTGTCTTTCCTGGTGCCAGTCCCAAACAGTTCACTTGTTGCCCATCAGTGCTGGGTAGGGAGATATTTTGTGTGAAAGTTGTTTGTGGCACTTGCCTAGTAGGTAATAACTAGAAAGTAGTTATTTTTAAATGCTTGAGGCTTCTTTGTTGTGATGTCTGAGAGAAGGAGATGAGGGAAGGACGTTCCTGTGTTTGGTGTTTAGGGCACACAGATTCAAGTTCTGTTGCTGCTGCAGGTTTCCCCTGTGGTTAATAACCTCTAAGGGGAGTGCAGTGGGGATGGGAGGAAGAGAGTGTAGCTCCAGCATCCCAAAAATTCCATCTGTACCATGGTGCAGTGGTGTAAAACAGCCAGGGTGGGGTCTGTGGTGCTTCCTCGACCCTGAGCCACGTTCCCCTGTACTCAAACACCCAGCTGCTCTGGTGATGGAAAGTGATTTCAGAAGTGCTGCCTACACATGGCTTCTGTACCCGTGGGGAGTGATGAAGTCAGTATTAATAGGGGTCAACTCTGTAAAACACTCTTCAAGCACTGTTACACAAGTATAACATTTACTAATGGGAGCAGAGTTTGTCTGGTCGTGATACTGGAATGGTCAAATGTAACACTCGGGAAAGGGGAACTTGGTGGCAGCTGCAAAATAGGAGTAGGAAATGTAAAACCTATTTTAAATCACCTGTTCAGTTAGTTAAGAGATGTGGAAGAGAGCTGGAGATGTTTCTCACTCCTTTGTCTAACCTTTTCTTAACTGCTTAAAATCTGCTCTGATCACCCCTGCACTGCATGCCTTGTTTTCACCTAAACACATCACTCATCTGCATGGCATCAGTGGTGTACAAAGTGCCTTTGAAATCTGCTGGAACCACCTGAATTACCTCTTCCCCCCTCTCCGTTTCAGCCTCCATCACTGAAAACAAAGACTGTAGACTGGACCTGGTTTAAAATTAAGATTTCGGGTGTTCTTTTGCTGAGGAGGGACCATTCCCATTGCAGGTGCATCCCTGGAGGGAGGAGCAGCTGGAACTGCAGACAGCAAGCTGAGAAATTAATATAGCAAAGCCCATAAATCTCCAGCTAGAAGGTTCTCCTTCAAGTTCTGCTTAGGTGACGGTAGCTTGTTTTGATGCAGGAAAAAATGGTCTCTAAAGGTGTTCCCTGAGACTGAGCAGAGCTGGAGCACCTTTGCCTCTTAGCACAGTTTTTCTCAGAAGAGCTGCTGTTTTTTAACGTTGCAGAGAATTGTGTAAAATGCCTTTTTCACCTCCTGTTTTCCCCACCCCTTAAAATAATCTGATCACTGAATTTAAGGTGAGGTTTTCCGGAGAAGGCTGCTGATCTGAGTTGGTGGTCCAGCTGCCACCCCTGCCGATGGCAGCAGAGCGTGGCCAGTGAAAATGGTGCCTGTCTCCCTTTGCTGCTCCATCTCCTCGGTGTGAGTGAGGCTCATCTTGAGGTTTCCACAAACACCGTGTCTGGCAGAGGACCAGGTCCTTCGTTAGGTTTTTCTCTACTGATAACTTTAATACCTGAGCAATAAGAACATCCTGAACGTTGGACTTGAATGCTGATTGTCCTTTCCTCAGCGGCTCACTGATCCGTGCCTGGAGTTGGAGGCTTTAAAACTTCAGGGTCATTGCTCTGGAAATGAGTGATCCTGGAGGGACAGAGAGTCAAGAGAAGGAAAAAAACCTCCAAACCTGCCAGTGTCTCTGGGGGGCTTTGTGTTTTGGGGTGGTGCTGCAGATCCAGAGCAATGGTTCCTGCTGCAGAGAGGCCACAGCTGCAGCGACCGGGAGGTGTAATGAGAATAATTATTCACAGGAGTAAAGAGGCGTAACACAAACACCCGTGTGTGGAGGAAAACATGGATAACCCTGCAGAAGGAGGAACATGGTCTGGTAATGCCCACCCTGCTGTAAGGAATCCTCTGTGTCTGAGCGAGCCGGAGCTCGACGGCTCCCCTGCTTTCATGCCTTACGCCTCAGTGGAGACAATTTTTAACTGTAAAGCTGTTAAAAATTGGAGCTGGGGTTGCAAAGAACTTGAAAGAGGTCAGAGTCTTTTTATAGCCCAGAAACTTCAAATCTGAATGTTTTTCCATCACATTTAGTAGTAGGATTTCCAGCTGACCACTGAGGAGGTTCCAAGTCCCACCTTGCCCAGGAGTGGTGATCCGTAGTCACTGCAGCGATGCCCTGAAGGTTTCTGGGCTCAGCATCCTGATCTTCTCTGACTGCTCTTACAGTGTGGGTTATGGAATGCCCAGGAGCATTTCCCTCAGTGGGGCACTGGGAAGGTCCCTGTCTGCCAGTGCTGGGTGAGCTGCAGCGTCTCTTAGAGGGGCGTTTGCTCAGCACTTCGGCACGTGTGGGTGGTGAAGTTTCCCACCCTCTGGTACCCTTGTCCTGTGATTTACTGCTTTCTCTTTTACATTGCCTCTTTGTGTTGAATTTTTCTAGCTTCAGCCTCCAGACACAAATTCTTTTTATGCCTTTGTTCATCATCAAGGACCTGTCTTTAAATAATACTTCCCCAGATAGTTTAGGTCATTCATAAAAATTGAAGCAAGCAGCTTAACCAAATAGCTCATTTTCCTTACCATCAGAGCAACTGAAATGAGGCTTGAAGCAAATCAGTGCCACGTTGCTGAACTTTAAATAGGTGCCTTAATGTGGTTCCATCTAACCTACCCTTGTTCATCCAGCAGCAGGTGACTGAAATGCAGAAATTCAGAGCTGCTGTGCTGTGAGACAGCTCAGGGCCAGTGAGCTCCCAGGTATTTCCTCCCCTGCAATGATCATTTCCTTTATACTTACCTTGTTGATTAAAAATTGATGGTAAATGGGGGGGTGGAACGAGATGATCTTTAAGGTCCCATCCAACCCAAACCATTCTGTGACTTCATGATTCTATGAAATGCTTTCATCGAAGCCACCAGCTTCATATTGAACTGAATTAATTGCTTTTAGGAAGCGATTTGGTTGAAATTCTCTGTCCTCTGTTCACTTGAAGCTCGTGATTCTCTGTGTTTCACCAGTTGCTGATTAGGGACAATTCCAATTACATACTGGGTTTCAGTGTTGGATGGTGGGAACTTCCATAGGGCACGTTTGAGGAATGAAGCCTTGAAGCTGCTGTAGGGTAGAAAGAGTAGAGTAAATAACCTAAATCGGCTGCCAGCTTTTGCTTTTTGGTTTGTGGTTTTTTGGACAAATAGTTATTTTACAACAAACTGTTTGCCTTTGAGAAGTTTCCCAGTTTTCAGTACAGTGGAATAACTGCAAAAGGGTTATTGCACTTGAAACGCCACAGGATGATAATTTGGAGACAAACACGGCTTTGTCTCACTGATGCATGCAGTAATTACTGGGCAGAAGTGCACCATTCTCATCCTAAAACCCGCGGCCTGAGAGTGGCAACAGCTGAAAAATGGGTCATTTACTGTATGTAAATTGAAAGTGCCAAATTCTAAATTGACTATATTTGGGTTTTACTGTTTTTTTGAAATTCCAGAGCAGAAATATTTGCTCATCATAACAGACATGGAGGGTGTCAGGCGTGGGACAGACCCTCACACGTGTGGCTGTGCCCTGGATGACTCAGGGGCTGCAGGATGAGCTTCCATGGTGTGTCGTGTGCTGTAGCTGAAGTTTCCTAATTTTCTGACCTGGTGAAGTGGATTTTAATCAGCTCGGTGTAACACAGTGGAAAAAGACAAAGGGGAACCACTTAATGGGGCTGTCACAACAGAGGAGCTGGAGTGGGTTTGCAGATGCTGCAGGTGTTAATAGAATTGATCAAAACCTTAGGAAAGAACTTCCCTGTTTTCCCTGGGGGTCTGCCCTGCTCCGTGCTCGGTCCCTGGCACTGACTGTGGTGTGAACGGTGCCATCCCCCTTCTCCAGAGACTCACCTGTCTGGTGGGAAGCACCTGACATTCCAAGCAGGGCTTGTCGCTGCTTCCACGTTCCCACAGACTTTGGAAGAGCTTCACAGAGTTTGCAATCAAATCCCAGAGAGTTAATTGCTACTAAACAACAGTAATGAGTTGTGATTGATTTGGTAGGACCCCAATCTTTGATTATTTCTAGGGAATATTTGATTTCTCTGGGTGTATGTTCTTCTCTAAATATTAAGCATTGAGTTGTTCATCTAAAGCTTGGAGTAGTAGCAGGAGTTTTTTTTTCTGATTTGTGTTTCCTTATAGAAAGGGAAGGGGAGTGTGAGACTGGGGAGAGAGAGCCTGGAAGATGAAGGTTTTGAACATAAAGGGATTGTTTTGGGATGGAGCTTTCCCTTGTGTGTGCTCACCATTAAAGACGACATTTTTGTGCAGTAAATTGGACCCACGCCTGCCTGTCTTCAAAAAAACTACCAGGCTCTTCTGCTTCATGGTTTTGAGTCTCTGATACTTTTGAAATGAAGCCTAAAGATCCTCCAAAGAGGATAACAGTGCCTAATGGAGAGAATAATGGGAGCGAGAACCCCTCTGAAATGACAGCTCTGAGCCTCACACAGCTTTTCGGGCTGATCAAAGCTGCTGGGAACGCTGTTTGGAAAGGGGGGATCAGCTCCCCTGCTCCTCTTCCCGCTCATCCTGCACGTGATTTCGTATTCCAGCCTTCTCACTTTTTTCCTGGTAGATCGAGTGACCCTCTGGAATGGCTGGTGTTCGGATCAATGCTCTGGGGACCAGAGCATAAGAGATGAACTGTTGGGGGTGATGGAGCCTCAGGGCTCAATCCCCTCATGCACAGGGACCCCCAGAATGCCCCACACAGAGCGGTCTGCAGCTCCTCTGTGTGTGAATGCTCCCAACACCCCATAAACACAGGGGAAGGGGGTTGCTTCCTCATTGTAGATTTATGGTGGCTTTTATTTTATTCCCTGTGCGTGTCCCATGATTTTGGTTATTTTCTGAAGTCAGGTGATGATTTGAGCATCTCAGCTTCCGTTTTCTTACTTTAAATCCCTGTGCTCATTGCTGGAGTCTGAACATGCGACCTCAGGTGCCCAAGTGCTTCAGCCATCAGAAGCAGAGGGAATTCTTTGCACGGTATTTTTTTATGTAAGATCTTTGTGACTTCTTTTTGGGATGATTCCTATTGTCTGGCTGGTTTTAGAGGACGGGGTCATGTGTGCTTTGGGGATGCAAAATACTTGGGGTCCTCAGGGGCTGAGCAGAGCAGGGCTGAAGGAGTCAGTGATTTCTCTTAGGGCCAGGGCTGCAAGGAAGGGGGTCCTGACAGCGTGGAGGAAGGGGTGGAATATGGTTCTTGTGTTAATTCCCTCGCTCATGGTTGCCTTGTAGCCGTGTCCAGGCTGGAGGAAGGAGAACTCGGTGATTTGAGAAGGAGCAATCCCACTGGAGTGGGAGATAGAGCAGAGCCTGTTGAGCCCCTTGAGCCCCCGTGGAGACTGGCCTTGCTTAGGCAGCATTGTTCTCACCAGATTTGTTCACAAAGCCCCTGGAAAATCCGCTAAATCCTGGGCTCTCAGTGCCATGCCGAGTGTGAGACGCTGGGGCCGCGTGCTGCAGCCCAGGCCTGCTGCCCCATGACCCCCTTTCTCCCAAACTCACCTGTGCCTTGGAGCGGGCAGGTGCCTGCACCCAGCCACAGACTGAGTCTGGGACCTCAGGACAAAGCCTTTAACCCACATGTGTCCATCTTCCCTCCCTGCTTCACTGTTTAAAGTGAAACTGTTGATGCAGGAAGCAGGAAGATTTATCTGTGAAAAATTGCACTTGAAATGCTGGGTTTGGCTTGTTCTGAACAATGAGAGAGCATGAAATTGCTGTGAATCCTCAGGGCTTTCCTGGGCAGTGTGTGAGCCCAGTGCAAAGCATTTAATGTAAAATACCTTCTAATTGCAGTGCCTGAAGTGGGCACCCCTGGCCTTTGGAACACCTCTGGGAGCTTTTTTCCTCTGGGCAGTTGGGAGGGGTGGGTACACAAAGGACAGGGATGGTGCTGGCAGGAATCAGTGCCTTAAACAAACACGAGGAATGAATTGATCTCTCTCTCTGCCCTTTTTGATTTTCCAGTGGACCTGAGGGGGCTCGGAGGGAGCGGGGCTGGTGCTGCCACATTCCCTGCCTGGCCTGGCCAGGGTGGGATCTGGAGCACGCTGCCATCGGTGCTCCCACTGGCTTCAAGGTACTCTTGCCCAGACACCCATTCCTGGCACCCAGTTCCCTCCAAGCCAGTGACACTGGGCCACTGTTTCCACACTCTGGCTGCAGTTTCTCCTTGTCCCCTGCAGACTGGAACAGTGTCAGCTGCCTATCACTGCTGGGAGGGTCAGGAGCAAAGAGCCACATGTCACCACAGGGAGCTGGCACAGTGGTGAGAGGTCACACAGCACTGGTGGCTCGGCAGCAGTGCCAGAGAATCTGTTCCCAGCTGAGCGAGCTGATGGATGCGGTGCCTGGCAAAGGGCATTTTAGTGGGGGGATCGATTGCTTTCAGTACATTGGATTGATTTGGGGATCCTCCAGCGGTGGAACCAGCCTGGGAGTGTATCAGTGAGCAGGGTTTTGCCAATCTTGATAATCAATCCCCATTTCCATCTCCCACTCCGGAGCTGGTGCTGTGGCTGTTCCGCCTCCGGCCGCCTGCAGCGTTCCCGCACGGAGCGCGAGCAGCCGATCACACTTGAGTTGTTTGGAGTGCCATGTTGCAGAGATGCTTTTATCTCAGTATTGGGATAAAAGCTTTCTTTGGGGGTGGAGGGATTAATTTTTCACACATCTGTCCACTGGAATGCAATAACGAAGCCTTTGTTCGGGCTCTTTCCGTGGAGCGCCTTCTCCACCCTTGTTATTTCACTCTTCTTTTGCATGGCAAAACTTTTTGTCCTGCATTTCAAATAGAGCTTGAGCGTCCCTGGCAGCTGAACAAGAGAAACAAACTTTGCAGCCCTGTTGTTTGTGCTGCTCTCAGGGGATGCTTGGTGATTTGAAGGGTATTTGATTGGTTTTGGCAGAGGTGTTTTATTCCGTGGAAAGTCTGCAGCTCCTCTGATCCCTTACGGACGGTTTAGAGAGCCCCTGGAGCCTCCAAATGAGAGATCTGTGGGTGGCCAGCTGGTCGTGAAGGTGCCATGGGAACGCTGAGGACTCTGCTCTTGGGCCATGCGCCGTGGTGGGCAGGGAACAGAGGGGGAGAGATGGGGAACGGTGCCAGCTCTGCTCCTGCCAGAGCCACAGTGGGAGGGCTCAGAGCTTGGCCCAGCCATGGCTCTGCATGAGAATGAAGCCCCAGAGCCTCAGCCCTTGTCCTGCAGATGCTTTCCTTGCTCTTTGGAGGTTGGTTTGACTCCGAAGTCTCCCCAGACCAGGATATCCCAGCTCCAACCCTAATCATATATCGGGGGCCTGCCCAGGGTCGATGGCTCCACCCCCAGCAAGAGGGAATTCAACACTCGGGTTTAACACAGATTATAACAATCCCCAGTCTGGATGTGCTTCCCACATCCCACAGAGGCTGTAGCAATTGCAAGCAAACAGGTTCACCTCAGCCCTGAGGACTGGGGTTGGTGCTGGGCACAGTGCACAGGTAGCAGCAGCCCGGGGAACCTCTGCATACATTTACCTCTGATATTTCTTTTCCCCCCAACAGCCCTATTACCATATTTAAATGCAAGTATGTCTTTTTTTAATTGATGTTTTAAGTAGTTTTAAGTCACTCTAGTCTAGTTCTCTGCTCCTTTGCCCTGATAGATGAGCTGTAGCTGGGCCAATAGTGTAGAGGTAGAGGCTGTAGTCTGCTGGTCTCTCTGGGGTCTGCTCGCTCTCTCTGGCTTGCTCTTCTCTTTCTCTGTGCCTCAGCTGTTTTTCTGTGGTTCCTCAGCCTTGCAAAGCAGCTGTGATCAGAGTCCTGGGCCCACTCAAGTGGCTGGCCCCATCGTGGCAGCCAGCCCCAGGGTTGTCCTGATGGGCAGCGGGAGCAGTCGGAGTTCCCAGAGGCCAGGAACCTCTTGGGAGTTGTTGACTTCGAGGTTTGGGGTTCTTGCTGATCACCTGGACTTTGCCATTGCCCTCTTAAAATACATATATTGAAAGTCAGAGTCTCTGACAGATCTTGTGAATGTTAATTAAGCAAAGACATTAAATCTGCGATCTTGCTGGCAGCATTCCATTCCTCTGGAGGGCTTGCTCCCCTGGAGCAGGGGGTATGTCGCTGAGCTCCTTGATCTGCGGCTGTTTTGCTTTCAAGAGCTTTTTTCTTTCTTTCTTTCTTTTTTAAACCACATTCCATTGAATTTTTTCTGCTTGATCCCAGCAAATCTGTGATCTTGACACGAGGACCTCCTCATATTTTCCATTACTGCTCTGTCTATAGACCAGCACGTTATTATCACTTGCAAATAAGCCTGGAAGAGAATTCCCTGGTTGGCTGTGGAGCGGGCTGACCCCGTCTGTTTGGGAGTACAGAGACACGAGCCGAGTGCTGCGGGCTCTGCCACCAGCCTGTCCCCCTCGGCTCCACAGTGTGCCAGGCCAGGCGCCCCGTTCCTCCTGTGCCAAAGGGATTTGTGCCTGCTGGGGGCACGGAGAGCCAGGATGGCGAGCTCCAGGAATGCCGAGCCCCCGGGGGCCAGCCTGGGCCCTGCAGAGACTCGTGGTACCCACTGGCTTCTTTCTTTACCCTTCTCCTTTTCTCCATGGCCAGGTTTCCCGGCAGCGGCTTATGGACCAGTAGCAGCGGCGGCCGTGGCGGCAGCAAGAGGATCAGGTAGGGGGGCCCGTGGAAGAGCAAACCCTCAGAGTGCAGGGTCAGGTAAAAGCTCTGTCGGTATTCTGTGTGGCTGCAGCTCTCCATCATTTCTCTGATTTTCCTCACACTTATCCTGGGGACCTGAAAACGAAAGATACCCAAAAAATTATATAAAAAATAATAAGTAATCAATCCCTACCCAAACCCAAACTACAAGCAGAGGCCACAGGGGCTGGAGCACCTGCAGGAGATTGGCGTGAGAACTGCCAAAAACCAGGGTAGATATTCCAATTTGTTTCTTTCTTTATTCCTTTATTGTGTTGGTTTCTTTATTTCTTTGGTTTAAATTCGAGGTTCTAAAAGACACCCCCAAAAAAATTTAATTTGTGTTTTTTGAAAAAAAGTTTTGGTTTCTCATGGGAAGCTGGGGTTGGGTTGAGGTGGTGGCAGCAGCTCCGGGTGCTCCCGCTGTGCCTGGAGCCGCTGTCACCTCCTCTGCCACAGCCAGCACAGAGCATCCCCCCAGCAAGGGGCTGTGTCCCTTGAGGACAGTGTCACTCGTGCCATTGGCATTGGCGCTGCTTCCACGAGGAATGCCAAAGCTTTTCTTCTGTCCTTCTGAAAACTTCTATTTTCTTTTTTCCCCTTGAGGGAAATAAATAAATCGTTGCCAATGACCGTTACTGCCTTAGGTTTAAATTTTGCCGAACACGTGAATTACCACTTTGCTCAGGTGACAAGTTGTTCAGAGCAGCCATCAGTGAGCTGGGGGCTTGGCTCCCGAGCCGGGCCAGGATGGAGCTGCTGCCGGGACGGAGCCGCTGCCAGCGCCGTGTCCTCTGCCCCGGCGTCTCCAGGGAGGACACGGCGCTGGCAGCACCTTCCAGCTCACTCGTGGCTGAGCTGGGGGTTCTTAGTGACTTTTCTGGCAGTGCCGGTGGGTTAACGAGGCTCTTCCCGAAAAGCCACGGCTGCGTGAGGGGTTAGGAGGAGGGCGCAGGCCCAGGCGTGTGTCGAGCGCGAGCCCAATGCCATGGAGGCCAAAGAAAGACACCAGGAGAACTCCGTTCCATGCAAACTGGCACTGCTTGCAGGCTACAAAGGACTCTCTGTACCAGTTCCATCTTGTGGCATGTAGAGAGCGCCTAAGGGGTGACTTGCCAGCCTGGTTGTGGGGATCCCCCATCTCCCAGCTTCTCCTACTGCCCCGTCACAGAGGGGGAAAAACAAACCCAAAGGGAAAAAAAAAAAGAGCCCAAATGAAAAACAAGATTGCTTTTGCATATGCTTCCAGGAAAACAGACCTCATTGTTTCTGCCTCTTCCTCATGTTTTGCCCTTCAGGTTTTGTTTTACGTGCAAACAGACCTGGTGAGTTGCCCCTTAGCAAGGCACAGAGGGTTTGGCTCGATTAACGTTGCTTCCCTGATTATTATGATTATTTTTTTTAATCGGAGTGCTTTTGGTGCCCATTACAACTGAACTGAGCATTGATCAATTCTGTGCCTGAAAATCATTTGTCTTTAATTTGAGTGTTTTTTGGTTTCTCTTTTGTTGGGTTTTCTGTTTTGTTTTTTCAGTTTTTTTGTTTTTTGATTTGAACTTGCAATACGAAACTAAATCTAACCCTAAATTAACAACACCCTTTCTGGCAAGTTTAAAGAGCAGTATGGTGTTTGGAAATGTCTTTTCAAGCCTCAAAATTGCCTGTGTGCACAAAACTGGCAAAACCCCAAAACTGAATCCAGAGAGCCCCTGTCCCTCCCCAGCCCCGAGGTCTCAAGGAGGAAGATGGGTTTGTCACCGGCCCCATGACCACTCACATCTACACCAAACTGTGGTCTGGGAACGGTGGGGTTTTCTGTAGAGTCATCTCCATCCAAAGCCAGTTTCTGAAGGGACATCCTGGGTTTGCCACTCCATCAGCAATGGTAGTGAATTGTATCCAGGAGCAGTGGAGTCCGATCGATCTTGCGCTGCAGTGTACGGGCCCGATTCATTACAAGAAAAATGGTTGGGGTTTTTTTCTTCTTTCCTTTTCAGTTGGGTTTTTCTTTTTCCTTCACAAATTTGCACAGTGCTCCCTCACGTGTGCCTGATCCAAAGCACAGAGCACGGCACAGCTGGCCCTAACTGGCCCTTTCTGCCAGGAAATAGGAAGGAGCTGGAAAACACCCGGGCAGGTACATCTCACCACCCCTGACTTGCTGGGGAGGGCTCTGCCCAGGGCTGCTGGAGCTGCCCCTGTCACAGAGCACACAGGCCAGGAGGTTCCTGGAAGGCACTGATGACAGTCCATGCCATCAACGTCCCCATCACTGCAGCTCCTTCAGCAGCACTCCAGCCTCACCAGCTCACCCAAAATTGACCTTCTCTGCTCTCCGGCCCTGTCCTGCCGGCTCTTCCCCACCTTCCTGGCATCGCTGCCAGCACAGAGACTGAGTGCCCCCACAGAGCATCCCCCTTCAGCTGCACGTCTTGGTCTCCCAGGGAAGCTGCACCCCTCTCACTCCAAGCCCCTGAGCACTGACCACCTTGGTTTCTCCCGAGTTGATGCTCCATCTCTTGGGTCACCTGCATGTTTGCTCAGCCAGCAGAAGGAGCCTGCCGGGGGCAGTGCCCGGCCCTGCTTCTGTGCTGCCTCGTCTTCCCGTCCTTTGCCCCTTCCTTTTCACGTGTCACCAGCTGACCTGGCTAGATAAACAAGTTCTTTTATCTGTCACAGCAGTTCTGTCCTACAGCCAGCAGAAAGGGACGTGTCCCTCTCCTCGTGCTCAGTGCCACCCGTAAATTCACGTCCCGCGTAGCTGCTCGTGTGCCGGCAGGGTGAGCACAGCAGTGCTGCTCTCCACAAATCACGTCCCCAGCCGACGTCCCGCTGATGAGACGATAGCCAAGGTCCCTCGAGCAGACACAGGTCTGGCCACATCCCTTCGCTCCGGGTGGGACTGTGCTGCCCAGTCCCTCTGCTGGTTTTGACAACCTCACCCATTCTTGTGTTTTTTTAATGAATTGGGACCTGAGCCATGGAAAACGAGCAAAGTTAAAAAGTCTGAATGCTGCAAACTCCTCCTAGACAACTTCACTATCAATGTCACGTTTCTTTTGAATCCACCTGACATATTTTACGTGTAAAACATTTTTGTCGTGTAAACGCTTTTTTTAAAATACAGTCATTGGGGGGGCACATTTTTCTCTTGCATTTGACATGGGAGGGGTTCATCTGGCAGGAGAGCGAGACAAGGGAAATTTGGCAGGAGAGGTTTTTTGTTCCTTCCTCTTTGGTTCATTAGCAAGTCTGAGATTTTTCCAGTTCCCAACCTGTTGCCACCAACTGTTCCTCCCTGAGGACTGGAGACAAAACCCGTAAGGCCACCTGCAGTCCAGCCCTGTCCCAGGTGAGCGGTGCCAGCTCCCCCGGGCACGCTTTGCCCGCCGAGCCGGCCAGCGGCACACGGCGCAGCGGGACAGCGCGGTGCCACGGCACCAGGGGCTGCTCCCCCACCCCAACCCCTGGCACATCTGGATTTTGGACCCCAGTCCTGGCTTGCCAGTGCTGCCTTTGAGCCCTGCGCCCCAACAACCCCTTACTGGACTTTATACTTGCCAGCAATAACAAATCTCGTAACGTGAGCTACTGACCTTGATGGTGAGTGTGAGCAGTTATGTTTTGTTGTTTTCTCTCTTGCTTGGTTGGGGCTGCTGTGAGAGAGGGTGTCTCTGAGGCAAACTTTCCGGCCTCTCTTACACTCGGACGTGCACACCTCCTCTCAAACACTCTTCTGAGCGCTCTCAGCGGGAAGGTTTGTCCACACCTATTAATCCTCTCTCAGTGTCCAGCTTCTTGTTAGTAGCAGCTGGTTGCATGTTTTTTGCTTGTTCGGACGAAACGGTTCAAGAAACGACTCATATCAACTCTTGAGAAATGTCTCTATTTTTTTGTACACTTTCTTTCTTTTGATGTTTTTATTAATTTCCCTTACTTAAAAAACAAAACACCTGTCGTCCCGTAAAACATTTCACATCTCCCCTTGCCTGTTCTTAGAGTGTATGTATCTGTGGGACTGAACTAAATGCATGCACTGTAGTAGTCGTACTGGTAGCAGTAGATGTAGTTGTAGAACATGCATTGTCGAGTTGATATTATAGGCACCATCAACGCGAACGAGCGTGGCAGATAAAAGCAGAGCCTTGGTCTCACTGAAAGCGTAGGGATAACACAGCAGAGAGCTGCTAAAGGCTTGGATCCATAGTGCCCTATTTGTTAAATCCCATTATCTGGAAGTATAAATTGAAGCCGGCTGTAGGCAACCTACACCCTCCGAACAAGAACCCGCACATGCTGTTATGCTGATAGTAAAATTGCCGTTACTTTTTTTTTTCAAATTAACCCCCCCCTAGGAATTAAAACACTGGCTATAACTATATTCTCTTATTTTTATTTTGTATGCAAAAAGAACTTAAGATATTTTTTAAATCATTTTACAGTCATGGTTTCTCCATCAGCCTGTTACTCGTCCATATTAGCCCATAGACTCATCCGTTGGCGGTCGTAGACCAGATGTGCCACACGCAAATCACTCCATTTGGGAACCCAAATAATTCCGTGTGTGTGAGGCGGCTCCCCGCAGCCTGTCCTGAGCCACCAAGTGATTGTTTGTAGGTCATAAACCTTAAATCTTATTATGCAACAGAGACTCTGAGCTAGTGATGGGTCGTACTCATTGCCATGTCACCCAGCTTAAGGGAACGTTTTTAAATGAAGATTTAACATTTCATAAATATCAGCATGAGGAGTTCGAGGCAAGTTCATCCTCTCTGCCATGAGCCAGCAGTGGCTTTGCTTCTCCTGCCCAGCCAGGGTTTCTGTGATAAACTTTGAAAATTCAGAGACAATGACACAGTCAGTAAATTTAGCAGATGGTAATTGAGATCCTGAATTAGGCCTTGATTTACTTGTTTAGCTTGTTGTTTGTCAGAAAACATCCTGCTGGGAGTAGAAAAGCTCCTGGACAGGATGGTCACCCCTTTTCCCTTCCCCGCACCCCAAAACCAGTTGTGCTGGGTGGGAGCATCTCCTGCTCTGCTGGGCAGAGCCATGTGGTCATTAATGCCCTTAGAGCAGCCAGCGCTTTCCAGGGAGATAAAATATCCTGAGTGGGCTTTGCAAATGTAATTAAGGATTTGTATCCGCTCCTTACCTCTAATAGAATGTCGAGTAAATCAAGCAGGCGTGCCCTGGGATGGGGCTGACGTGGTGCAGGGCAAGCTGAGCCACCCCTGGTACTGCCAGGGAGCTGAACACTTGTGTGTCAAGGGAGAGGGATAATGTCCCCTTTGGATCTCAATCTTCCAGGGAAATGGGGGGGCCCACTGTTTAATGCACATGATGAAGTGAGGAGTCTGGCTGAAATTCAGCAGAGCGACAAATTGCATGGGGTTGAGGAAGCCTTGTCTGGCACTTAAGGAAGGTGCTCTAAAATTTAATCTACTCATAGTTTAGCAAATTATGGCTGTAAGAAGGGGGGCAGTGCTTGGTCTGTGTGTGCAGGGGACAGGAGCCGCCACCAGCTCGTGGAGATATCAGGGGGAGCATTTCAAACATCCAGCGATGAACCAGTTTGGGATTTATACAGCCCGCTGGGAGCACTCCCTTGTGGCACGGTGGCTCTGATGGAACTGCTCTCCCTTTTTTATTCTCCTCTATAAAAGTACATAAAGTTTAATCCGAGCTATGTAATCTCAAAAGCCAAAACCTAACAAGTGGACCACTTGGGAGCAGCAAGGGCTGGAATTTCTCACTCTGCTGGAACTGCCAGTAATTATGTGACAGAGCCCGGCGGGTGATGCATCGGGAAATTAATGGCTGCATCGGATTTTATCCTTTGCTTATCTCCCTGGCAGAGAGAGTCTGTGCTGGGGAGCATGGCGGGCGGCCAGGCAGGGACCCCACACCTCAGGGCCTTCAGGGAGGGTGGGCACAGGGACAAAATCCTGGTTTAGACGGGAATTCCAGCAGCCAGACTCTGCACGGAGCGGCCCCGGGGGCTGAACGCACTCAGGAGGAGCCAAATTCCTGTAAGTGGTTTTAGCCTCATTACTGACAACACTGGGAGCACTACAGTTATTTTCTGACTACTACCCCGAAATAAAAGAATAATAGTAATGAAAGGGAAGTCATCTTTGTTTGGTTCAGAAGTGCTGTGCTGGTCCAGGGTGGGAACCCCACAGGTCCTTTCCAGAGTGCAGGCTCAGGCAGAAACCCTGTGTCTTGTTTTACTGTGGGACGCCACTTCTGGATCTTTTTTGATCCACGAGGGACTGAGCTTCCTGCTCAGTAGAGATCTAAACAGAAAATTCGGTAGATCTAAAACAATTGGTGCTGCTGCTGCTTGGCCTTGGCTGCAGCAGTGGGTGTTTGACAGGGCACCGGGCTGAAGTCTATTGAGGTTAAAATACATCAGCTTTAATCAATAATTTTGTAATAGAAAATCTTGTGCACTGGATAAATCATCTCCAGTGCAATTAGTGACCACCTCTGAAGTGCAGTTGAAGTTAATCTGTAATGAATTTAACGGGTAACTTTTAACAGTGCTTTCCATCGAGAGAATTATTTTCCATGGCAAAATAGTCCACAGAGAGCTCATCCAGAGCTGTTTCATTTAGGAAGAAATTCCTCCCTGTGAGTGTGGGGAGGCCTGGCACAGGTTGCCCAGAGAAGCAGTGGCTGCCTCATCCCTTGGAGTGTCCAGAGTCAGGTTGGACAGGGCTTGGAGCAACCTGGGAGGCAGCACACGTTGTACTGACAGAGTACCGTCACTATTTTCATGCTGATTCTCTCCCCAAATACTTTAAAAGTAAATACATAATTACAGTGATTTTTTTTTTCCCCCTCTCTCCTTTCTGAAATAGAAAGCTGCCAAAGGGACAGAGGAGTTTTTCCTCACAGCAGATGTTAGTGTGCATCTGGCTCTGTGTGAGCCCAAGGAGTGCAGTGGGTTAGGAGTTGCCAGAGAATGCAAAGTGGGTCTGCGAGTATATAAACCTGAGCTATTTAAAAATAATAAACCCACACAGCTGGGGCTTTTATGGTTATTTCATGGTAGCTAGAAGAGCCCAGAGCTCTGTGCCAGGAGGACTCTGAGGTGTCTGTGCCCTGCTGAGGGCTGGGGTGTCAGCTGCCGACAGCAGAGCTGGTGCCATCAGCTCTCCTGCAGGCACCTTGTGGTGGGCAGCAGCTTCTTGCAGTGTTTCCTCATTGGTGAGCTCAGGTTGTCCTTTAGGAGGGTGTTATTACCTGCTGCACATGCCATGGAGGATCCCTCGCTCTGCCCTGGCACCCATCTGTCCAGACAGGTCTGCTCCAGGTGCCCAGACCCCTCTCTGTGCAGGTGCCCAGTACAGACTGTCCCACAGGAGAGGGTGGTTGCACAAGACTGGGGTTTTGCAGGCTGAATTCCTCACCTGTTAGCTGGATTAGCCCTCTGTGCTCCCCAGCATCCCCCCAGCCCATCAGGTCCAGCAGCAGCAGGAAGGTGCCCCCCAGGCAATGCCCTCCTGCTACCATGACTTAAATTATGCAGCAAAACAAAGACCTGGTTTTGGTTTAATTTTCCTCCTGTATTGTCTGTTATTGTAGAAAAGGCTTCAATTTCAAATTACAGGAGTGATAGCCAGTTAATGTGGTACAGTGGGAGGCCGGAGTTGCTGTTGCTATGGCAATGGAGTTCGGCTCATTTGTTTTGTAGATGAGTAATTACTACGCAATTAGAGTAGGCTAAAAATAAAGGGGCCTTTTGTTCCATCTTACTCATTAATATTAATAAAAGACCTGTCCGGGCTGTGGTAAACAATTAATGCAGATGTGGTTGCCCATGGTAAAAGTAACAGCAGCTTTCACGGTCCTTGGCGTGCGGTGAAGGTGCTGGCATCGCCTGGCTCGGCTCTGCCTTCCTTTGAAATGGAAAAGTGCTTAGAGAGGGCTCTGTGTTATCCCAGCATCCAAGCTTTAGCTCTTATTTGCTGGGTGGATGGGTGATAATAAGTGTTAAAGCTTAATGTGCAGGCAGGGACAGCAGGTACAGCGTTTGGGTCAGAGCCTGTGACACAGCGAGCGCCTGCAGCACACGAGGAGTGTGGGGGGGGACACGACAGCAGTGGCTCCTGATGCAGACAGCTCTTCAGTCATCCCCTTGGATAAATGCCAGGGCTGGAGCGAGAAACTTGCCCAAAAACCCAAGCACAGGCAAGGATGAGCGTGGTGCTGCTGTAACAACTCCAATACAGCACATGATAAACACGGATCAACAAGGAAGAGTGGAAGGAAACACTCCCAGGCATTTGATGTGAAGAGGAAGAGAGTAGGTTTAGACTGGATATTAGCAGGAAGTTCTTTACTGTGAGCATGGTTGCCCAGACAAGCTGTGGCTGCCCCATCCCTGAAAGTGTCCAAGGACAGGTTGGACAGGGCTTGGAGCAGCCTGGGCCAGTGGAAAGTGTCCCTGCCCGTGGCAGGGGGTTGGTACAGTAAGGTCTTTAAGGTCTCTTCCAACCCAAGCTGTTCTGGAATTCTGAGATTTTATGAAGTATGTAAACATTAAGCACATTAGATTTTAAATTAACTGTAAAAGCAGTTAAATTGGTAGAGAAACCAGTTAGGAACATGATTTGACAGTGTTTATTTGCCCCTGTGGTTTATTTGTGTGTCCCAGCGCAGCCAACGAGCATCCTGTGCAGGCAGGGAGAGACAGCAGAGCAGCGCAGGGACCCTGGGGGCTGTGGGCTGGTCACCCCTTCCCTGCATCCCTCGGGTGCTCAGCACCCCTGGAAAACGCTGTCAGGAAGGCAGAGCCGCTCCAAGGGTTAAGTATCCCAACCCAGAACCCCGAGTGCTGTGCCGGGGGGCTGTGGACACAGAACCGCATCCCTCCCAAACTGTTTAACTAATGGAGGGAATCGTAGCAGAGCCTTTGTAAGGTCGACATTTGTTTGTTGTTAAGGATCTAATTAGAAACATGAGAGGAAGCTGAATGGCTGCTTGCTCGGCTAATTAGCGACATGCACGAAGACCACTTTGAACTTCAAGGACACAAAGCTATTAGCGCTTACATCAAAAATGGATTAAACTTCTGTGCTTTTATAATGATTAAAGATGAGCCGCTTGAGAGGAAATCCTTTTGTAAGGCTGTGACAAGAGCTGGCTCCCTGATTGCAGCTCCTACAAGCGAAGCTTTGTGTGGCCTCCGTGTTGCACTTGGCCCGGCGCGAGTGACTCCGCTGACGTGCAGGATGGAAGATGGGATTGGGCGATAAATATTGATCGTTGGCAAAAATTACAGCCGAGCTGCGAAGCACAGTTATTTGTCCTGCTGCATAACTGCAGTAATTAGAACAGCTGGGCTTCAATGAGTTGAATTTTTGTGTCTTTTCTTCTGTAAATTGATGCACATCAGCAGGCACCAGATGTGGCTGGTGCCTCGGGTGGGTTAAGTGCAGTATTTAGTAGAAGCAGGGTCTCACATGCACAGGAGGGGCAGCAGTGGGTTTGTGAAACACCTGCACCAGGTGAATTTTGAGCGTGCCCAAGCTTGTGGAAGCTGCCCATATCTTGCCTTCTGCTCATCTGAGGCAGTTCAGCACTTGGTTTGTGTGTCCGTGGCTCTGCCCGGCACCGGGGCTGGGGCTGGAGGAGCAGCCCCTGTGCTGTCCCACGGCAGGGGGACACTGGGGCTGCAGCAGGAGCAGTTCCCAGAGGATCCCAGGTGCCATTATCACACCCTGTGCCCAGCTGGAGGACGGGTGGGCAGCACTCAGCCCTCCCTCCGGGTTCCCACTCACTTCAGCGGTAATTGCCGAGCAGGAGCACGCTCACCACCCACTGCTTGCTGTCGTTACCCTGCGATGTTTTGATGTGTGAAGCCGTTTCCAAAGGGGCTGCAGAGGCAGAACAACCTTTGAAAGTGTGACTGCAGCTAGAAAATAACGTACAAATAGTACCTTGTTAGGGCAGATCTTGGTGTCTCCCGGCCTCATCACCACTTATTTTGCTGATGAGCCCGACAGTTGTTTTATTTTCCTTTTTCCCTGCAGGGCCAATGTAGCTGCAGGGGAGGGATAACCTGGGGCAGCCTGGCTGCTCCCCATTACAGAGCGTGTCAGGGTGACAGGGAAGGCACAGAGCTCAGGTTTGATTTTCCAGAGTCAGGACTGAGCCAACTGTCATAAGTAAAATATCTGTAGCTCTTCACAGTTGCAGAGGAGCTGTGTCTGCCACAGGGTTCTTACAGAGAGGAGTTTGCTTTTCAAGTCTGCTTGGTAAGAGCAGGAGCAGAGGGATGTGCCTTGCAGGTCTCATGAGAGATGTAGTACATGGCACCTCTCATCGTGACGCCGGGGTTATTTGTTTTTCTGGTTTGTCTCCCACTTTCTCTTTCAGCAAGTTGGGAGCTGTTTGTACCTTGTTATTCTCTAGAATATCTGTGTGTTTCCAGCTCATTATTTCTGAGACGGTTGTGAGCTGGAGCACTGATCTGAGTTCGAGGTGTGCTGCGTGCTGCCTCCAACAGAAACCAGTGCTCTGTAAAAGCTCAGACACCAGAAAACAATGCCTCCAATGGCTCAACCTGACCACAAATGAAGGGGTTTGGAGCTGTATATGAGGGGATTGGTGTAGGGAAAAAAAGAGCTTGAATGTGAGCACTTAATTCTCAGTTCTGTGCCAGTGCGCTCTCGCAGCCTGAACAGGCCACCAAGAACCAGGAGCACCAACATCTTATTTCAGACTGGCATTAATTTGTACATCCAGTCCCTGGTAAATCACATGCTGGTTGTTAGCAGCTCTGAAAAGCAAGGTACAAGGTCCCATTAACTTCAGCCCTGACTGCACAAAGAATTAGCTTTGGCCAAGCGGTCTGTAACATGGGTGCAGTGCTGCTAATTATGTTTTATAAGGCTCTAAGCACTAATGATGTAAGATTTGCATGCAGCGCTGAAGTTCTGCTGGTTATTTAAAGTATCAGCATCACGCTGGGAGTGCTGGTCTGTTAGCCATGCGTGCGGCAGCGTGGCCATCAGTGCTCACGCTCCAGGACGCGTGGGATCCCCAAGGAGGGTGTGATCATCCCTGGGCCACTTGCTGTGGGTTTGCTCTAATGTCCTCTGCTGTGGTTGTGCTTGGATGGTTGCAAAGGCAGCACAGCAGGCTGCAATGCTTGGGAGCAGGTGATATTCCTTCTGTGACAGTCTTCTCTTAAAATCTAGCAGTAGGTGGACCCAAATGACTCAAATTTATAGAATTGTGGAATCCTAGAACGGATTAGGTTGGAAGGGACCTTAAATACCTTCTAGTCCAAGCCCCCTGCCATGGGCAGAGACACTTTCCATTACATCAGGTTGCTCCAGACTGTGAGGCAGTCCCTGGACTGCTGGGCTGCTCAGCCCCCATCCCCTGCCTGCTCCCACCCCTGACGGCAGCCTTCGATGTTATTATATCATTTACTCCTCCAAGCTGGAAGATGTTTGCAGCATGTTCTATGAATTTTTCATAAAGATAGAAAAACAGCCTAATCTTGTGAGCTTTGAGTCTTGGTGGTGGGTAATGGCTTTGATTTAAAGCATTTTGTCTTAATGATAGTTATATTGAAAATTTCCTGCTGCTTTCAAGCACGTTTAGTTATTATCATAAACACTGATGGTAGAAATGCCTGCCAAATTGTGCGTGGCTGTTTATGGTAGATGAGAGAGTCATCCAGAAATTAGAGCACTGGATCAACAAGTGGTAAAGAAGCCTGTCTGTACAGGAATCCACCCTGGAGATGGTGGGACAAGGCAGGAGTGAGGACGGTCTTGGAGGAGAGAAAGAGCTGGAGATGAGCAGCACTGGGTGTACAGTATGCTTGACATGAGATGAAAAATGAATTTCTGATGAGAATCATAGAATCATACAATCCTTTAGGTTGGAAAAGTCCTCTAAGATCACCGAGTCCAACTTTAACCCGGCACTGCCAAGCCCACCACTGACCCCATGTCTCTGCTGGGTGAAGGCAGGGATGTGGGTGCCTGTGGATGGGGAGAGGCTGGGGCAGCTCCAGCTGGCTCTGTTCTGCTCTCAGCTCCTTTCTCAAGTGCAAGACGTATTTCTGGCTGTGGTAACAGGGTGCTGCATCTCATCCTGAATACCCTGCCTCTGCTCAGAGAGGAAATCCAGTAAATCGTGGTGGTTTCTTTCACATACGAAGATTTCCTTGCCTGCACCGGGGCAGGGAAGGCAGCCACACATTTCTCCAACCACATTCTGCACCCTTCCTCATCTTATTTTTTCTAACTTTTGAAATACTCATATTTGTTATTACTCCCCCATAACGGTGTTTAAGTCTTTGGGTTTTGGTGCTGTAGGAGAGGGAGTGTCACCAAAGGCTCCAGGTGGGCTGTGTGCAGGGACAGTGATCCCCATGCAGTGTCTGTCTCCTCTGTCCATATTTCCCCTGGTTTGTTTCCTTTGAACTACAGCTTATTTTAGTGGTGCTTAGAACTGTTTCTTTGTCATCAGGTCTCATTTACTAGTCCCTGAGGGCCTGACTGTCAGCCTGGTACTGTGTGAGTTCCCCTTGTAGGACAGTAATGTCAGAGTCCTCACGTTTCTTCTCCTTTCCCCTCCCTCTTTCCCTTCATCATTCGTGCTGAATGGGGTTTGTTTGGGTGGGATTCCAGCATCCAGCTGGTCGTGCTTTACCCAGCTGCCCCCTCCACCCCCGTGGCGTTGGGATCCTCGGTAGTGTAACGCGCTGCTCGTAAGGCAAATGTCAGCAGGAACCCTGACTTAGCAATTTCTCAAGAGTTCGTTGAGAGAGAGTTTATCTTTCAGTGATGACCTTTCTTGTAGAACACGGATTAACGTGTGAGCGGGGTCTGTGTTAACATGGCAGTTTGCAGGAGAAGGCACTGGACGCACATCCCTGCTCCCAGCCCTGAGCCTCCTGCCTCAGCCTGGGCTGCCAGGCTGTTTGGGGTTCCAGCTCTTGGCTCCTTGACATAAATCACTTGTTGCCTGAGCACTGAAAGTCATCTTACACGCGTGTTAGGTGTGGATAGAGACGGCTCTGCTGAAGCACGCCGGGAGGAGTCGGGAGTGAAGCAGCTGCTCTGCCTGAAGAGGTCCAGCTCTTGCTGTGCCAGCCCTGCACGGCAGCTCCCAACTCCACCAGCACCGACACTTCCCATTAAAAAACAGCCCGTTCTGGGGCTGCTTTATGGACCTGCATTTTTTATAATGTTTTGTGCCCCATCTTGCTTTCCCTCGCTACTTTTCAGCACTCCCCCAGGCACCATGACACTGGGCAGAATAAGCCCGAGGCTCCCTGTCCCTCTGGCCTGCAGGCAAACGCTCACCTGCTGATCAAAATTCACTGGCTCAGAGCCTTTTCTGTAAGAAACCACAGCAAATTCAAAGTGAAGCGAGCAAGACATTATACTACCCTGTTCCCATCACTGCCACAGCTCCTGACTGCTGGCCCTTGATCTCCATCGGCATAGGAAGGAGCTTCTGTAGCCCAGAGGATGGAGGATCACTGGGGCTGAAGATAAAAGGT
The DNA here is from genome assembly GCA_036023395.1 of Myiotriccus ornatus. NCBI lineage: Eukaryota > Metazoa > Chordata > Aves > Passeriformes > Tyrannidae > Myiotriccus > Myiotriccus ornatus. Next base: position 1,196,461 of record JAYRBT010000051.1, read on the forward strand.
GGTTGGCTGTGACTTACAGACACATCTAATCTTTTCCACATCTCTCCTGACCTTGATCTATGCCAGGGCTTCCAGGGGACACTTGGGATTGCAAATTATGCATAGGGGAAGCCTTTGAGCTGGAGGCACTTAACCACAGCCTCAGAGCTGTGAAGTTGCCTGGTGCAGGATGGCTTCCTGTGCAATTGGTTGGGAAATGAGACCAGAACCTTTCGGGGCATGTTGGAAATGGGTCCTTTGCCAGGATTTCCTGAGTGCTGGCAGTCCTTGCAAGGGGAAGAGATGACCCTGCCAGCCCCCAGGCAGTGCTGAGTCGGTCTGGTGGATACTCCCAGCAAACCAAAGTCTGGAGATTCGTGGTCAGCTCGGCCAGTGCCTCTGTTGGGACCACCAGCAGGTCAGGCCCACACTGACTGGCATCAGGGTACGGTCAGTGGTTCCCTCCCCTCCTGGGGCAGCACAGTCCCCTGAGAGTTCTTCAGCAATGAACTTTCAGATGTCTGCCCTGAAACCTGTTCTTGCCATGAGTTGTCAGTGGCCAGGGGAAAGTCTCCAATTCCTTCCAGCCTGCAAGGAGTTCCTGTTAGTGCTCTGTGATTCCACAGCTCATGGCAGCCATGGCACTTGCACAGCTCCTGCCTCCTCACAACTTTGTCACAGTGACACATCTCCAGAAAGTCTTAACTTTCCTTGCTGAAGCAGTGTCTGGAGGATTTCAGGCATTTTTTTCTTCTTCCTTTGAGTCTCAGATTGTTCCAGGTTTGTGTAAAACAAACTTGTTTCCAGGTGTTTCTTACAAGAAAGCATCAGGATGTGTGTGTTGGGGAAGTTGTTCAAGGTCCCCTTCGCTGTTGTTTCCAAGCAGTGGTAGAAGTGCCTGTTGCTCCATGTGAGCTCACCTGAGCTCTTGGAAGAAGACAAATATTTAGCATGGCTGAGCGAATCATTAGCATGTGGCTTTCTGAGGCGTGCTGAGCCTCCTGATAATTCTGGGAGCTCTCTGTTTCATTTATTGGATCTGGAGTGAAGTGTTAGCTCTGGAAAAGCTTCCAGCCCTTTCTGTAGAGTTTTTCAGGCATCACATGGAGCAGTGCCAGGGCATCCCAGCCTCTGCACAGCCCTTGCTGGGTGGTGGAGCAGCCTTTGCCATGCCTGTTTTCCATGGGCACTCCCGTGAGCAGTGTGGAGCATTCGACCCAGGGTCAGTAGATGGAAAAGTTACCTTTTTCTTACGTTACCTACCTGCAGTCAGGACTTTGAATAACCCAGTACCAGGTCTTCCTGCAGGTATGAAAACGGTATTTCCAATCCTAGAGATGCAAATGAGAGTGGAGGGGCAGAGCATCTCTCTGACTCCTCAGTCTCCATTTGCTCTTCTCAAGGTTTCAGGACACTCAGGTGTGCCCCTTGTCACCGTGCATGGTTCTGTGGTCACGGGTTAGTGGCACAGCCCTGTCCCTCTGGGTGCCACGGTGATGTCTGTCTGTCCCTGCCCATGCCCCGGGGTGGTGGTGATGGCCTTCCCTGGTGCTGCCACGGGGTTTGCAGGAGTATTTTCCTACCAGGATCCCCCTCTCTGTGCTGTGTCCCGCTGCTGTGCTCCTGCTGTCGCTCAGACAGGCCAACTGGGTTTTCTGTGTGACTTGGCAGGAAAATTCACATCCATTTTATTGAACCAGAAGCAGGAAAAAAAGGGAAAAGTGCTGGCTTCTAGTAATAAAGGGCTTTGGAACATCTCAGCTGGATATTTTTCTTCACGAGTGAGAAGGCCAAATGTTATCTTGACATTTAATCTTTAATAATAAAAAAGGCACTTTGTTTGCCAGCAAAGTCCAAAATCTGTTTACTCTCTGATGCCTTATTTCTTTTAACTTGCTAGCTTAGATGTCCTACTTACCCTCCCCTGCTACCGGTTCAGAGCTGCAGTGAATCATTTATTTTGTAAAATTGGCTTTCCTGTCACCACAAAGCCACCAACTGCAGGGTGGCCTTTTCTGACCAGTTAATTCGTTCATTTGAAAAGTGGGGACCCCTTGGGCGGGCGATGCAGGGGAAGGGACCAGGGCAGGACAGGTGGTGGCTCCACAGCAGGTCAGGCTGAGCCCACCACAGCCCATGTGCAGTGCTGGCAGCGCCAGAGCACAGGGCTTGCTCCTGGGTTGGCTTCCACTCCCACCTGTGGGCGAGGGGCGGTGCAGGCTGCCAGGCTTTATAGCCCCCTGGAGTGTTTAATGAAGAGCGTTGGAAGTTGCAGCCGGAGGAAAAGGCTGAAGAAGTGTTGGTTCGGCCTGGAGGGCTGGTGCTGGAGGTGATGGGGTTGGGTGCCTGGTGGTTTGGGCACCGCTGCCCATGTCCGACCCCGCTGGCCGTTCGTGTCGGTGGGGACACCGTGAGGCCCCAGAGGTGTGGGGGGACCAGGCTCTGTGTGCTCCTGAGGGACCTTGCAGGTACCACCCAGGTGTAGCTCCAGCTTCCCGCAGCCATCTCCATCCAGCTCCTCCCCGTCCGCTGACTTTCCTTTTGCATTGAAACTTCTTACTCATGAATTCGACATCCAAGGGCAGCCGTGAGAAATGCCAGAGGCCTGATCATCCAACATGCTTGAATATCTAAATCTCTTCTTTAGTGTCATTCTTATTTACATTGTTTTTCTTTCTCAAAAAAAAAAAAATAAATAAAAAAAAAAGGGAGAAAAAAAAAATTTTCCTTTACTTCCACATTAGGAGGTGAGTTGTCATCCACCATCTGGAATTATTTTTTGCTTTTGATCTTTATTTATTTGTTTAATTTTGGTTGATGTCCCAAGCATGGTTTTGGAGACGAAGGTAGGTCTTCGCTCTCCAAATCAAAAGGAAAAAAATTAAATAAAACAACACTCTCCTTGGTCGTATTTAAAAGAAAAAAAATCCAAACTGTTCCATTCCATACCATTTAAAGAAAAAAAATAAACTACTGAACTATTTCTACAGCTTACTGATCTAAAAGGGCGGGTTTTTTCCAAAAGTATCGAATGGATCCAAAAAAACAATTTTCCTAGACGTGATTGAAGTTATTTGCTGTCAACATTTTAATATCAATATTACCACAATGTGTAGTCTCAAACTAGTTCCTTTGTAGTTTGCATGGGATGTGAATGCTGTCTCGGCGTGCCCAGACCTAGAGAACTTGTTACTACTGCATGAGCATCAAGTCAGATGTTGAAAAATACCTATTACATTTTGTGATAATTTGGTGAAAATGAGCACCTCCAGTCTCTGGTTGCAGTAGTGTGTTGAATGATTGTTCTTTTTTTTTTTTTTTTATATATATCCATATATATATTTTTGGAGCTCTAAGCTTCGTAGTAGTCCGGGCTGACTCTTCTCCAGTACTTGCTCTCCTCTCGCATGGCCTTGGTTAAGTGTTAGAATTGGGCCTAGGCTGTTTATTCTGGTGTTTGGCTTTGTAATACCGGTGCATGCCCGGCGTCTGGCCTCATACCCAGCTTTATTCTCTGCACACCAGTCTTGAATAGCTACAGTGCTCAACCGAATTTTGGCGCACCCGCTTCCCCGGCAGGCTCCAACCCAGCGCGACCCGGAGGCTTCCCCGGGGCCAACAGCCCCGGGCCCGTCGCGGATCTCTACGGCACGGCCAGCCAGGACTCCGGCGTGGGTAACTACATAAGCGCCGCCAGCCCGCAGCCGGGCTCCGGCTTCGGACACGGCATCGCCGTAAGTACAGCGCCCGGGCGGGGGCCGTGCTCCGCGGTGTGGGGAGGGGGTTCCCTTGGGGTTTGGTGACTGTGACCTGACAGCGAGCGCGGCGCCTTGCTGCCATGACCTGTGAGAGCTGTGCCCAGCCCACCACGCCACTTACCGGTCTGGAATCATCAGAGTCATCGATCACAGAATCATCAAGGTTGGAAAAGCCATCGGGTCCAACCTTTGACCAGTCGCCACCTTGTCAACCAGACTGTGTCACAAATTGCCACGCTTTCAGGGATGGAGACCCCTTCACTGCCTTGGGCAGCCCATTCTAATGCTTAACCACTCTTTTGGTGAAGAAATTATTCCTGATATCCAACCTGAATGTCTCTTGGCATAAATGCTCGTCTGGAGCCTTCAGCAGCCAGACCGGACACGTCTCAAAGGGGAATATTTAATAATTATGGGATTTAAATTCCTGCTTATCCATATGGGCTTTATGTCAGCCCAGCCACCCATCCTGGCTGATGCACCCGTTGGCAGATAGAGCAGCAGTCCTTTGCTCCCACCTAAATCAGCTCATTAGTTCAGCTGGTGGGACCCCCAGGTTGGCCACAGCCAGCCTGGTGAGGGAACGGCCGTGTCCTGCTGCCCTTCACCTGTTTGCTGACCCCTGGAATCGCTTCCAGCCGGTCATGGCATCACTCACAGTCCCTCAAATCCGCAGGTTATGAGCAAGTGGCTTCCGTTCCGCTGTCGGGTCCCTGGGAGGTGCCTCCTAACGCCGCGTTGGGTCCGCGATCACACTAATGAGGGGCGCAGATTGGCTTAACCAGGCTGCACGTGGCTGTGTCACTGTGTGTGAGCATGAATGGGGCTGCCCCGCCGCGGCTGGCACTCGCCCACACTCCGTCTGCATCGGAGGCTCCGGCCCTGTTCCGAGTAAAATTGTGAGGCTGGTTTTTTCCCTCTCGTACAACGAGGAAATGCAGAGGCTCCCTGAGCTTCCCCCAAACTGAGTGGAGAACTCAACTCCCTGATGGAATTGGGGGGGGAGTGGGAGTGTAGTGCAGACAAACTTCCTGAAGTTGTGTTACTTCCACTGCATAAGCAACTGGTACCCAAAAAAGACAAACAAACCCCCTGCCTCCCTTTGTGCCCTCAGTTCCCATCCTGCCCCTCCCATGGTCACACCGGGGACTTGACAATCCCTGTGGATCAATTCTAGTACCAAACATGGAGTATTACTGCTCTGCTAAGAGCTAAGAGTTCAAAACTGCCACCTCTTACCACTTATAACACCTCTTACTTCCATTTTTCACCTAAAGAGAAAGACCTGTTTGTGCTTGAAAACTTGGGCACTTTGGCCTCAGCAATATCCCAGTTTTTCAAGTGATAGGATGCGAGGTCCAAGCCTGGGTATCCGGATTTGTCTGCACTAACTCCCCCAAACCATTTTATAATTAACTTGCAGATTGGCAGCCTCTTAATTCCCCCAATAACTGCAAAGAATCCCGTAGCTTTTTTTACATACATATTTATTTAACACTCTCCATTTACTAACCCTGGTTTAAAAATAAAGAAGGGAAGACCCCAAAGCTTGTTTTTGCACCTGGGGGAATGAGAAGATGATGGTCTTGGAAAGGTGACCATAGGGTTGAGCACACCTGGTGACCAGAACAGCTCTTGGAAATCCCTATTCATGCTGGCAACACAGTCTTTCAAGTCCTTTGATAATTTCTTGGCAAAATTAATAATCAGCTGTTCCCATGTATAGAGCACTGATGAACTTAACAATTGTACAATTTTAGGGACCTTTGATTGCAACGGCTTTTACAAATGGATACCATTGAAACGTTACACATGGTTGGTTGCCATCTCACTTGGAGGTATTACAGTATATCCCATTTGTACTTTGTGCTGAACTACCATCTCCCCTATATTTACTTTAAGTGAACAATTTTTTATCTTCATTTTGTCTTTCCTTGGCCTTTAATCATTCCTTTCTGTGATTTGTGTTACTCAAATCAACCTCACAGGTCGGAAACTGGAAGACAGATCCAGAGCTAACCCCCCCAAAAATTGCTTTTTCATGTTCATTATGCTTTGTGCAATAATTTGAAGAGCAGGAAGTGCTGCAAAAAACCCAGAAAGCTGTGGGGAATCACCCCAGGGCCAGCATCCAGCAATCCCAGTGGGATCAGAGATCAGCTCCCAGTGCACTGGTCTAAAAATAGCTGAGCCCCACTGCTTTACTATGGAGAAACCATCATTCATAATTAAGTGCTGTACCAAATATTACAGCTAAAAGATAACATTGTAAGTCGTAACCATAGAGCAATTATCAAGATCAAAAAAAAATTAAACCTGAGCAAATTAAATTAAAGACATTACCTGAGCACCACGGCCCTGGATCGCTGCCAGTTTCCTACCCTTTGAACTAAGCTCGAGTTAATTAAATGTTTAATTTTTATTTTTTATTATTATTTGGCCTTTGGCATATTCATCTTTGCAAACAAATATTCTTAACACCCGGAATGGAATAGATTAGAAAATTCAATGACAAGCAGAAGTTATCCCAATTAAGTGGCACGGGTTTACCTGCAGAGCGCCGAGCCCTGACAGGCAGATGGAATGGATACTACAGATTTTATTTCCCTGCCTCTTGCCAGCACTACCTGATCACTGTCACATGTTTTACGTTCAAAAATCAGTCTACAAAATTAGAGTTACAGTTAGTCAGGGGGCTGGGAACTGGAGAATGGTTGGAGGCTTTAAATTACATAAAAATAGATCTATACCTAAACACTAGTGGATAAAAGGGGGTTCTGTTTACTCTCCATCTCCACACGCACCCCCAAGATCACCTGAAATTCATTTTCTCCAGCAAGGAGTGTTTTTTATGGGAAAGAAGGAAGTGCCATAAGCACTCTTGCTTAATCCCAGCTATTACTTGCACGTATCGGTGTCTGTTCGCCGATCAATTTGTCAGAATCCTTCACGTTTTCTGGGCCGTCAGCCTTTGGAAGAGCGAGGTGGTACCCGGGGCCGGCTGGAGCCCGAGCAGAGCATCATAACTCAGGCTAATAACGCGCGGTGACGGCGCCGTCGCCAGATTGATGAGCTGTAATCGCTCGGCTCTTACCACAGCACATCCCCGTAACCATCAGTTACTGCCCAGCATTAAGACTCAAACCATTAACGACTTAAAAACAAAGTGCTTTTAATGTTGCTCATTACTAATTAAAACAGATTTTGAGAGGAGGAAATGAGCCTTATTATTAATTCCTCAAGGAACACTGAGTCTGCGATTCTCGTGGCAGCGGCACACCCGGCGGCAGCTGCTCCCTTCCTGCCCCGGCTGTCCCCACGTCCCTGGAGCAAGATGGGGCTGTAGGGTCTGAATTTGGCTCAGCTGTGGGTCCTCAGGGCAGGGATCAGCTCCCACATCCCTGGGGGGTTCTGGTGGGACCTCACCCTGAGCACAGCTCTTTGGGAATGGGTTTTGGAGTTCATCCCGAATCTGTGACCGGGGAGTGTCCTGGCCACAGCCAGTCCTGCTAGCAGCTGCCTGCAGACCCAGTCCCTGAAATTTATATCTCTTTTATACATTATATATCTCAGCGTTCAGCACCAGCAGGGACGGAGCACTGGAAGCTGAACCCTCCGATATAAAATAAATCCTGGGCGCCTCAGTGTGCCCGGGTAGGAGTTGTCACCTTCCAAGTACTTCAGAGAGAACTCATTCTACCGAAGCTGTGTTAATTCCTGGCATTAACAGGTGCCTGAGGAACAGTTTTTGTCCTTCTCATGTATCAAGTCACATATTACTGTTCCTAAACCAGCCCAACGCTCAGCTAAGCCCAGCCCGTCCCCAGTTCAGGCTTAGCTGGGATGGAACTGGAAAGTGAGAGCAGGGAATACATGAGATAACACCCTCTCCTGTGAGGGCTGTCCAGGGAACACCTCGGCATCCCAGCCTGTCGCTCTGCATCCACCCTCAGCGTGGATCAGAGCAGGCTGTGGCTTTGCAAAGAGTTTGCAAACAATTGGGGTTTTTTTTGTTAAAAATCCTAATTGACCTCAATTAATGTCCCTCTCCCCATGTCCATGTCCACCTTCTCCCCTCGCAGAGTCTCTCTGGATGTCCGGGCAAGACGGGGCGAAGTTTCTGAAGGGGCCCACGTTGGGTGATCTCATCAGACTTTGAGCACTACATCATTACCATCATCATCTTCACCGCCAACACAAACTGGAGGTGGCACTCGAAGGACTTGGGTTGTTTAAAATCTCTCTCATCATCTCATGAATCTGCTGTACTATAAAAACAACAGCTTTTAAAAGTATGTATATAAAACCCATTTCTTGTTGGTTTTATTTTCTCGATGGGTTCCCCCCCCCCTTTTTAAACCTCTCCAAACCCACACTTTTTCGTAGCGTTCGACATAGTCTCGTAGCCACGTAGTCGGAATTCTTTGTGTATCTAGCGCAGCCTAACCATAGTGTAATTGTTATATTAAGGGGTTTCTTTGGTTTTTCTTTCCCACCTCCCCCTCCTGTTTTACGCAGTTGTTGTTGCTTAAAGGATGCTGAGATGGTGGCAGGAGTCTCGGCCGCCGGTCCCGCCTCTGCCGCCGCGGGGGGAGCGGAGCCGGCGGTGGGCACAGCACGGGGGGGCCGGTGGGGCACGAGGGGGTGAGCAACAGGTTCTCTAGCCCTTCTTTTCCTTTGTGGCGTCTTCGTTAACTCTGATTCTCTCTATTTTCGGCAATAAGGCGAGGGCGACAAACTTTTTGCGCGTCCCTTTTTCTATAAGTGCTTTTTTTTGTTGAAAGAGGTGATATAAGGTTTTTTGAAATTGTGAATTCTGAAAAAAAAAAAAAAGAAAAAAATAATAAAATGCTGTAAATACAATTCCATTAACTACATAGAAACTATTAAGAAAGAGAAATACAAACCTATTTTTGTGATGGAGTCAGCCTAAGGCAGTTTCTCTATGAAAATGGAAGAAAAAAGACAAGGAAGTTGTAGCCTTTTGGAGCGACTGCCGGAGCTGGCCCGGGGTGGGTCGTGACGCTGTGGGACCCTCCCAGCTCTCCCAGTTCAAACCAGCAGCTTCGCTCTCAGACGTGCACAGCTTACAAAGGAACAGTCTAGTGGTATTTTTATTTTAATTTAAAGCCTGCTTTTCCCAAGACTGATCAAGAAGCTACGATTTTTCCTACTTAACGCCTTCACGGTTCAAAGCACACCTTTATTTGTTGGGTTTTTTTGTTGTTTTTCAGTCACTGTTTTAAACTAGATCAACTTGCTGTCCAGTCATTTCAGCCGCTCTGGGCACCCTGCCCAGCCCGGGGCCGTCCCCGCTGCGGGCAGAGCAGTGTCCAGCTTGCATGGTTTCCTTTATTATCCATCACTTTCTGCATCAACAAATTAGGAAGGCAACTTTGGTTGGTTTTGATTTCTTTTTTTTTTTTTTTTTTTGGGAATACCTCAGTGCTACAAGTTTCACCCTAGAAGCAACGGAAGATTTTAATTTATTGTAGTTGTAAACAGAATTTAAAAGAAATAAAGTATAAAACATCATTGCACTGTGACTGGTAGGGGAAAAACTGACAGTTTCCTATTTGCACATGTTTAATATTTGGCTGTTATATATATGGTCCTCTGTTGGGGGAGGAAACTTATGAAGGATATTTTTTAATTTAATTTTTTTAATATTGGTAAATAGGCCTGCAACAGCAAACTAGAAGTACAACATGGTAGGTGGCATTAAGAACATACTGTAGTGTGGATATATTTCTTCTTTTTTTAACGTAATATTGACAAGTTTTATTAATATTTTTTTAAATTGTTACGTTTATAAATTTGGTACTTTAGGTACAGCCAGTATAAGACACTGAATGCGACATTTGTTAAAAAGAGCTGCTGCACTCCTATTTTTGTAAATTTTACTAACAAGTAGACTAATGTAGACATTCAGTAGACAAGGTAGAGCAAGGCATCTTTAACAAAAACAAGGCACCATACTGCTAACCGAAAGGAGAAAACCTTGTTTTTCTTGTTTTTAAAAAAGAAAAATCATGCTTTTTATGTAATATTTTAGGTTTCTTTCTTATTTCAGAACAACCAGGTTTAAGCAAAATGCTGGACGCTTTTTAAATATTGAGACTTGATCAAGTAATAAAAGAAATAAAACGATTCTTTAAAAAATAAAAAGGTTAAAAAAAAAAAAACAAACACGGACGAACCAAATTCCCTGTGATTCAGTGTGCCATCAGGGAATTTTTTATTGCTATTTTGTCAATGTTGATGATGTACTGTACTACCAGTTGGTTTTCCTCTCCATTCCCTGTCACCTCATAGAATATTCTTTGTTGATCATTGTTGTATGTTAATAGTGTATAAAATGGCTTATCTTGTAAGAGTGCTGTCCTGATATTAGTGTAGTGAATTTTTTCCCCCCCTCTTTCTCTCTTCCTCCTCTAGTACATATTGGTAGGTGTATCGTAATTAAGGTTAAAAATTTAGATGTAGTTATTCAGATTTAGGACCAGTAAGGATAGAACTTTCTCTTATTTAAGAAAAAAAAAATGATAATAATTTTGGGAAAGTTTTCCTTTTTTTTTTTTTTCTTTTTTCTTTCTGTTTTTTTTTCTCTCATTTATTATTTTTCTTTTGCTGATCTGATGCGGTTTCAACTAACCAAAGGTCTCACAATGTTAAAAATGCTGGCAAACTCCTAAGGCATTTGTAGATCCCCACCCTTGACTTTGGATAGGGGATGTGCCATACTACCTTAAATGCTAATGCTAGATATGCAAAACTGGATTTTTTTAATTTATTTTTTAAAAGAGGGAGGCACGGTATATTAAAACGATTTTACTAAGAGAAAAAAAAAAAAAACATATTTTTTTAAGAATGCTCAGAAGAAATTGCTAATCTGTGTGAATATGTTTTAGATGTTTATATACCTTTTGAGAAGTCCCAGTGGCCCATAGCACAAATGTCGTGGAATCCGAGATGTTTTGATGTGGCTACCTAGACTAAGGTTCACGTTAGTCCCCCACTCATCTAGAAATCCATTTTGAAGGATTTTTTTTTCTTTTTCTTCATTTGTTTGGGGGGTTTTTTGTAATTTTTTCAGCACAAAGGTTCAGCTCCCTCTTTGTTTTACTCAAGCCCAGCGAGTGAAGGATCGTGGAATCATGAACTGGTTTGGGCTGAAGGGACCTCAAAGCCCATCCAGTTCCACCCTGCCCTGGGCAGGGACACCTCCCACTGGACCAGGTTGCTCCAAGCCCCGTCCAACCTGGCCTGGACAGCTCCAGGGATGGAGAGTCCACACCTTCTGTGGGCATCCCTCATTCCAGGGGATAGTGCCCTTTGCTTTCCAAATCTCCCACACGGACCCGCTACCCCCAAATGACCAAACAGAGAGATTTCCACCCCGCTGGGGGACCTGGGCACCCAAAGCAGCAGCGGGTCCATCCCTGCCCGGCTGTGCCGTGGGACAGGCCGTGTCCCAAACTCCAGGGACATTTTACAGGAGCCACAAGATCTCGGGGACCCTCCCCCGTCAAGTAACCCAAGTCCTCTGGGATCGGCTTGATTAAAACGAAGCCTGATCTGTCCTTTGGGGTTTTTAATTTTTCTTATACTTCCTAAATGTTCATTTTGAGTTGAATTTGTAGCTTGGACTTTAAGGTAGCATGGCTCTCTTTGCTGTAATTTAATTTTTTTCCATTGTACAGCAGTGTCTGCTGGTGAATGTCACACATCTTGCTAGGCTTAGTTAAACCATTAGGTAATTGTGGGTGATAACGACCTGAAAGGTGTTGGGATTTCTTTTCTTCCCTGCTCGGCAGCCTGGGATGCTGCTTTCATCCGTAGTGTGATTGAGGGCTAGCGACTCCAGCCACACTCCCTTCTTGTTTCGTTTCTGCCATTCACTCAATGCAACATAATCAATAATAAAGCAATATAGTTTACTACATTTTTACTGAAGGCCAGCCATGGTTCTGTATGATATTGCATATGAAACTGTTTACAAAAACGAAAACCAACACTAACTCATAGCTGTCTTTTATGCTATGGCGATGTCTCTTGGGTGGAATCTTCTGAATTCTTTTTTTTAGTGGTTTGGTTTGTTTTTTTAAGCAAAATAGTTCAAAGAGAGGAAAAAACTGAGATTAGAGTTAAGGCGAAGAGACAGGATGCATCGAAGACACACCGGCAGATCCCGGTCTGCGCACAGACACTGTAGAGTTTCCTACGTACAGAATCCAGTCGAACCCATTGCCGTGTGCGAACACTACGTGAGGAGATTCTGTAAGCTAAGCAATACTTTAATACTGTAATAAAAATTACCAAAAAACACGGGAGGGGAAAAAAAAAAAAAAAAAAAAAGAGTAGCTCGAGAAAGTGAATCCTCGTGGTCGGTTCTCGGTCCCCCAGCAGTCCGGCTGTGCTGTGTCGAGAGCTCCGTGTCCCAGCAGGGCGGGGGCAGCGGGACTCGCCCGGCGCGGGGCCGTCCCCCCAACACCACCCGTGGGCTCGTCTGTCGCGTCGACCGTCGTAGGTAGCAAACCCCCGTCATTCTCTGTTGTACGAGGTCTGAACTCCATCAGGACTAGGATGCAAGTGAGCATTTCAGGTGGTCATAAATGTACCTAAATAAACTATGGCACAGTGGCAGGCCTAGCCCTTCCTTTTATACTTTAGTATGAACTGATGAGAACTTTGGTAGTGACTTTTTTTTTATATATATACATATATATATGTATCTATATATATCAAGCATCTTTCAGGTCTCTGTGTATGGCTTTCTGAAGCCCTGTTGTAAAATACTATGTGGATGGGGGTCTCTCACATCACAGATGTGGAAAGTATAATTTTATATTTGTATTTTCAAATAAATAAGTTTGTGAAAGGTTTCCATCCTCTACTGTGGTCCAGAAATCAATGTGTTTGTCTGACGAAAAAATACAATAAACTGTTTTGAACAGATCCGTGGAGTGCCTTTCATTGGCAGGGAATTTTTACTCCTGGGAGGGGAGATCAGCCTCATACCCCTAAAACCCATCACCCTGTCGCCCCTCCTGTTCCCAGTGGCAGGGCTGGCCCAGCACAGCCCTTGTCCCCGTCCCCCTGTGCAGGGCCCCAAGTCTGGTCCCTCATCCTGTGCCCCACCAGGCACTTTTCTGGCACGATCAGCAGTAATCCCATTTCCAGGAGGGGCAGCGGGTGGCCGTGTGTTCCCAATCCAGTTGGATGAATTCCCACACATCCTTGCTGTGTATTTTCCTCATTAGAGTGGCACACACTGTCTGGCTTCACACCCTCTCTCAGCTCAGCTACTCCACCAGAGGCTGTTTCCCTTCGGCACTCCGAGTGGAGCGGAGCCAACTCCCCCCTCCCATCCTCCTTTACCTTAAACATTCAAGTTACTCCACCTGGGATGACACAGGGTCCTGCAGGTCCGTTCCCTGGGGAGGTGGGGATGGGGAGTTGGGCAGGGATGGAGGGGACACTGCAGCCCCACCAGCACCCACAAACCATCACCTCGGGGTGCGGCCGTGCCGGGGGACTCAGCAGGGACGGTGCTGGTGAAGGTCAGCAGGACGCGGGACAGGCTCTCTGGAAAGCAGTCAACACATCAAGCCCTTAATGGGATTGATGATTAGTGGAGCACCGAGGGGAAAATTAGATTAGAAAAACAAATGAAAATAATTTCGGAAGTCGTGTTTATTTGGGGTGGAAGGAGCTTCCACTGCGAGGGCTGCAGGAAACGATTTGACTGCAATCCAGAAGAAAAGGAGCATGGGTCTGGAGTACATTAGTGTGGTGGGAGGCAGGGAATAGCAGCCACTTAACCCTGTCATTCAGCAAACATTAGTGAATTATGAGTGTATTATATGTGGGTGATGTGTTTTGTGCGAAGCCCGCGGGCCCACTGTAGCAGCACTGAAATGGGAGTGGGGGTCGGTGTCAAAATGTAAATTTTTATACCGGCTCCAGAATAAAAATAAGATTTTGCGTTCGCCTCCCAGCTACTGAAATCAAATTGCAGCCCAAATCAGAGTTGTAAAATAAGCAAAAATTTCCCTTCCCTGTCAAATTAGTGCCCCGATAAAAAGAAAACAAGGGAGATAAATGTGATTTACTTTCTCTCCCTACTGTCATAAACATTTATGGCCGAGTCGGAACGATGAGCTGCAGGAGGCAGATGGGGCCGTTGGGGTTGTGCAGTGTCACCCATGTGGGGGGCTTTGGGCACCAAGCCCTGGGGAGTCCCTGCAGTGGTACCCGTGGGGCAGGCAAGCTCCTGCATCCCTGTGCTCCATCCTGTACCCCCAGTTCCCCATCCTGCACCTCTGCCCCAAGACCCCCCTGTCCTCCCCACTGGGCTCAGCTCTGTGATACCCCACACTGGAGATGGTTGTCCCGGCTATCCCAGGGCCCCAGGGGGTATTTCCCAGGTTTATTAACCTGCACTGAGAATTTGAGCACCCTCTGCTCTTCAGCAGAGCCTTGCATCTGGAGGCTGCAGTTCAGCAGCAGAAATCAAGCCAGCATTTATTAATTATGAGCTTAAGCACTCCCTTTCATGGCTATTTACAAGGGCCGCCTGATTATTAATAAAGAATAATAAAATAGGTTTAAAGCTCATTTGTTCCGCTGGGTACTGGTCCCTGCGGCAGCGTGAGCCCGGGTGCCACCCAGCCTGTGAGCACTGAAACCCTGACGATAATGAAACCCACCCCAAAAAACCCACCCCCTTTATACCATTCTGCATTCAATTATTTTAAATACCGTCAGGCATGAGCAGTTCCAGCAGCTCCACATGTCGAGGGCGCGGGGCTGCAGTTTTCAGCTGGTCACGAGGCGGTGGCAGTGCCTGTGTATGGAGAGACACTTGTAATTCATTAGCACTTTGCAAAGGGCACCGCTACTTGACTCCGTTTGTGCATCAGGCAAAGGCTGATTCCTGCTATTTACCTCCACGGCAACGGCTGGAATTAGCACGGAGCAGGCTCCCACGGGCCGGCGCTGGCTCCCGCGCAGCCGCCACTCCGTCATTTCTGGTCTGAGGGGCAAACAAAGGACATCACAGAACCACGGAATGGTTTGGTTGGAACCTTAAAGACCCTCTTGTTCCACCCCTCCTGCCGTGGGCAAGGACACCTTCCACTAGACCAGGTTGCTCCAAGCCCCGTCCAACACTTCGAGGGATGGGGGAGCCGCAGTTGCTCTGGGCAACCTGTGCCAGGGCCTGCCCACCCTCCCAGGGAAGAATTTCTTCCTAATATCCAACCTAAAACTGCTCTCCAGCTTAAAGCCGTGCTCCCCTTGCCTATCACTACATGCTTTTGTGAAATTAAAGTCTCTTTCTGATATGAGTGGAAAAACTCCCTCCTCCAAGCCACTGTATCCCAGGTTGGCAGCGAGCCCAGGTCCCCAAGTCTGCACACCCAGCTTGATCATTCCAACATTAACAACTGCACCCTGATGGGGTCAGGGCTGGTGATGCTCAGGCACGTTCCCATTCTCTGTTGCGTTTCCTGACAGCCTGGGGACCAGCTGAGGTCCCGGTGATGGTGGCAGTGTCCAGCCCACAGTCTGTTGCTGCCACTGGGTGCTAATTGCCGTGACATATTGAGTGGCACTCGCTGCGGGAGCGGGAGAGAGAAGCCCACACACCACTCCCACTCACTAATAATTACTGATTAAAAACTAGTTAAAAAGGCAATGAAGACTGAAACATGCATTAACCGGGTGACCCTGGCTGGCTCCAGTCATGGAGAGACGGGAGTGGGTGTGGAATCAGCACTTCCAGTGTCTCCATCACTTGGTGATGCCAGGCAGGGCTCTGTCACATCCCACAGAGCACCATGTGGGCACTGATGTGACAAACATCAGCAAGAATAAAAGGCAGGTGAAAGTTCCTTCTTTTGCCTTTTCTAAGGCTGAGCCACCAATAAAACTGCTCAGGAATTATGCAGGGCTTTGCATCTTCAAAGCAAGGCAGCATTTTGTTCCTCCCAGCTCCTTTCATCCAGAGATTCAAAGTGCTTCCTATCGGCCCTTCACCACCTTTAGATGGGTGGGGAATTCCTCTCTTTTATCTTGAAAGAGTGAGCCCGGCTGGGCCGTGGGCTCCAAACCTTCCTGGCTGGAGGTGCATCCGAGGCCGCGTCCCATCCCTGTCCTGCTTTGCCGCAGTAGTGGCTGAGGACGCCTGAGCTGAGATGCTGAAGGGAGGTGAACACCTGGAGGGGTGCAGCACCCAGCGCCAGGCTCAGCAGCACCTCCTGAGCACCGGGCACAGCATCATCACCTGGGCACGGGGCTGGAGCTGCCGGTGACCCCCCCACCGCCCCCCGCGCGGGGCACAGGCGCCTCTGGGGCATCACCAACCCGGCTGGCAGCACACGCCGGCCCAAGGGACGCGCGGCCGAGCTGTCAATACTGATAGTCGTGACTCTGTGTAAATGCAACCTCGCCGCTTTGTGCCGCGCTGGCCCCATCGATCCGTGCGCCCGGGAACATCCCAGGATGCCGGGGCAGACGGGGGAAGGTCACCGGCACGGCCCGGCCCGGCGGGAGCCGGAACCCTTCTGCACATCCCCTGCGCTCTGCGGTTCGCATCCAGCAAAATAAAACGAGGTCCCGACGCCACCCGTAGCGCGGGGGGATGGCGGTGTTCCAGCCCCGGCCGTCGGTATTCCAGCCCGAGGTGCGGAACAATGCTCTGCCATTAGCAATCAGAATATCGGCGCGGCCGCTCATAGAAAATCAAGAGGCAAAATAATTGAGTCAATAGCGCTGCGAAAGGATTGCTCCTTCAGCCCCATTCTTGTGCTAACAATCCTCCGGCAGGGCTGGGGATTCAAAAGCCTGGAGAATCAAAAAGGAATTGATTTGATTCAGAGCTTCAGCCCGGGCTGTATTTAACACATCATTTTTGCTTGCTCTACATAGAACAGAAACTGTTTGAAGGCAGAGGGGCTGCCTTCTGCAGCGGGGAGAGCGGGAAGCACAGGGGCAGGAGAATATTCTGGGTTTGCTGCTTTTCCAAGGGTGGTTGGACTCACACTGTCCCCACAGACGGCGGAAGGACCCTGGGCCCCCTCCCCGCGCTGCGACACCTCCGGGCCCCCAGTCCCCTGAGCATCCACCGAGTCCGGCTGGGCCGGTGGCTAAAACGGGACCAGAGAAAATGAAGGGAAGCAACTAGTGATGCGGATCGCTGCTCCGTGTCCTCTCTGCTCCGCCGGAGCCGCTGCCTCCATCCATCAGGCTCAAGGGCAGCCGCTGCGGTTTAAGGGCGCGGGATGCGGCGCCGGGGACGTTTCCCCTTGGGAGGAGGCAGAAGGTGCCTTTTGATCCCTCCCGTATCCCGGCCCTGGCACGGGGTCACAAATACCCTTCTCTCGCTGCCAAGAGTGGCGACGAGCAGAACGGCACTATTCCCACCCAGACGGGAGGGGATTTGTTCCCAGCACAGGCACGAGCTCCCCACAGCTCCGTGGGTGCTGCAGCCCTGTGCCAGCACCTGCTTTCTGCTGCCCTCCCGAACCACCATCTCTCCAGGATCCTGCAGCATCCCAGGGACCTCAGTGCTCCCCAGAAAAACTTTTAGGGTAACTCTGTGCTGGGAAGTCTCTCTGCCAATCATCTACTTTTTGCCAAACACCCATATATATTTTCATGACAGCTATAATCATCTCTGGAAGCCACTCCTCTCCTGCTTTTTACCTAAGAAAAGGGGCAGAAAACCCCTCATCCTGCTCCAGCATCCCACCAGCGCCCCAGAGACAATGAAGACAAACCAGCAGAATTTCCCTGGATTCCATCAAACAGGAGGGCAACGATCACTCGGAGAGGACCAGCAACAAGAGCAACCCCACGGTCCTCTCCCCAAGGCTGTTCTACAAACCACACGTTGAAACATCAGCAGCACCGAGGCAGCTCAGAGCTTCCACACCTTAACACTCGCAGAAAAATCTAAATTAACTGCAGAATAAAACCCAATACCAACACCCTGAGCAGGGGAAGGGACAAGCGCCGAGAGCATTCCAGCAAAGCCATTCCCTGCTCGTTGTGTGGCACACGAAGCTCTTCAAGCCCTTTCGGGTCGTTATACCCCTCACAAGCCCCAGCTGGTGGCTGCCGACACAGCGGGGACCCCCAGACCCCCACCCAGGCGGCTGATCTGATGTGTTGATGAGCAAGTCATGTCGCTATAATAAGGAGTGTTTATTTGAATAATAAGGTCAGGGAGTTAAGTAGTTGGTATTCCACTCGTAGGAAGCAGTTTGCACAGTGTCACTAATAATTAAAGGGGTTTTTTGACTAATCTAGTTGCTCTTCCTAAATATACTCCACTCTGTTCAAGAAACTCATCAAAGCAGCAAAGTGATCTTCGAGGTTATTAATCTCCTTTGCTCCACAGCTGGAGCAAATTTATTTGCTTGAATTAGCATGTAATAAACTTATAATAAAGCTGCCATATCCCTCACTTTAGAGATATAGTTTGTGTAATGGGTAGTTAAATCTAGGTAATGTAGCCATGGTCTTTAGGCTCGGAGAGAAGAGGAAAGGAAAAACGCAGTGAAGTGCTGTGTTATCCCCTGCACTGGGACTCAGGGCGATTTTTATCAGGTCAGGAAAAGTCAGCCTTGTTAGGAAGAAAATGTTTCCTGTGAGGGTGGGGAGGCCCTGGCACAGGTTGCCCAGAGAAGCTGTGGCTGCCCCTGGATCCCTGGAAGTGTCCAAGGCCAGGTTGGACAGGGCTTGGAGCAACCTGGGCTAGTGGAAGGTGTCCCTGCCCTTGGCAGGGAATGAAACGAGATGGTCCGTAAGGTCCCCTCCAACCCAAACCATTCCGTGGTTCTATGACACTACAGCCCACCAGGTGCCCCAGCATCCCATTTAGCCTCCTCTCCTCTAGAAAACCAGGAATAGCCAAGAGCTCTTCAGCAAGTCTCTCAGTATTGCAAAGGAGGGTTCCCTGCAAACCCACGGGTACTGTCCCCAGCTGCCAAAGGAGAATTAGCCCCTAAAAAGCACCCTAAAAATCCGTCAGTGCTGGCAGTCAGAGGCAGAGCCCCGGCCACGGCCCCACCACCGTGGACAGAGCTGGTGGAGCAGGAGCAGGCGCTCGGGTTGGCACCACACCCACCAACACCAGCAGGACCCACGGAAGCGGAATATTTCAAATAGGGATGAACTTCGCACAGGGTGCCCAAGTGAGAGGAATTAATTCGCTTCAGTTCACTAAGTTGAGCCTTTCTGGGTTGCAGTTTCCCTGGAACAATAAATCCTCTCCCTTCTCCTTCCCGCGGAACACTCGAGGCACCGTTGTTCCGTAGCTGGGAACGGGCAGATGGAGACGGATGTGGCGGATATCAAAGTTCAGCAGCACGGGGAGGGCTGGCCCCCACCTCCTCCTCAGAGGTTATTATTCACAGAGCCTGGGCAGTAAATAATTTTTCCCTCTCTCCATTTCAGCTCTTTTCTGTTCCTGCTCTGCGCTGGAGCAGGGGCTGGGCATTAGCCAGGAGGTGTCAGAGGTGTTAGACAAGGTATTAAGGAGGTGTCAATGGTGAAATAGTTGGGATTACAGTAAAGTCTAAATAAGGTGTAAAATAAAACCAAAGGTGATAAAGTCGTTGATAAGAAAAGCTGGAGAAAAATAGGAGTGCAATTATTTTTCATCCTGGTTGTTCACTCTCACAGTGCATTATCTGTGGCTTTGCAAAGACTTAAGTAAGATTTTTTTTTTCCCTGTATATGGTATTTTCTCCCAGCAGTGTCACGGCTCACCAGCCCTCGCAAGGCAGCAAAGCATCCAGCACCTCCACACAAACCCTCGGGCCCTGTGCAGGGGCACTGCCTGTCCGGGAGACGCCCCTTCCCCCCATCCTTGTCCAGGGGAGCGAAGGGGCCGTGCTGGGCACCACGCTGACATTTGCGAGGATTTGACCTTGGCAGGACACGTGCCACCAGAGCCCGGCAGTGGCCAGCCGGGAACGTGGAGGTACGGGAAGAGGAGGGTGCCGGTAAGGACCCGTCCCTGCCGGGCTGTCAAACCCCGCTGTCACGGTGCAGGGACTCACCTTCTCCGGCAAGAACACATCAATCATCCCGACAGCCCCTAATCAGGCAGACGGAGCTCGCTCGGAGCTCGGCAGAGGATGGAGAGCTCACACTCCCCCTCCCTGAACAAATTGTGTAGGGGGAGAAAATAATGTAAGAAATTACTCCGGATGGCAAATCAACAAATTAGCCTTGATTACTATCCGGGTCTCACAGCCTCCTCTTCCTCGTGCTCATCAGCTCTATCTGTTGAGCCATTTTGCTCCTGCAGTGTCTATTCCCGTGCCAGCAGCTGTAGCTCGGTGCAACATTCCATGGGGCAGCATCCCTGGGGTTCCAGGTGAGAACCCCATGGGACCCTCCTCCAGCAACTGGAGGCTCAAGGGGCCACCTACAAGGACAGAGGTGCCTTTTCAGAAGCCAAAATAGTGCAGGAGGATGCAATGGCAGAGCACTGCCAAGATTCCCTGGCTCTGGGCTGTGAACTCAGTGGCCCTTTTGTGCCAGACACAAACTAAAATGGGCACTTTTTTCCCAGCAATAAACAGAGGAATAGTTCTGGTGAGGAAAAAAAAAACACGTTATTTAAAAGCACGTTCATCTACAATTCTCCCAGTGCCGTGAAGGGTTATTAACTGATTGGGTTTCATCACATCCCCCTTCGCTGCTGCAGAGGCTGATTGTCCTGTATTTGCATTTCTCTTGGACAAGCAGCTCGGCCGAGCGCCCACATTCCTGACCCCCACGATGGGCACAGGGCTGTGCCCTGGGACGGCAGTGAGAGCTCAGCTCCATCCCAGCACTGCTAATCCACCAGGAATAACTCTGTAAGGATCCCTGGGGTCTGTCGCCATCCAGGGCTGTGTCCCCCCCTCGCTCACAGCCGGGAGCTGGGAAGCAGCAGCGTTTCAGACGTGAACTTTTTGGAGTTAATTTGTTTTGATTCTTTTAAATGGCACAGAACTGCCAGGCAGGCTGACATCACCCATGAAGGCATTTAAAAAAATGGATGAATACAACCAGTAGATGGATGTGCTGGCCAACTACAGCCCGGGAGAGCTCAGGTGCACGAGCGTGGCGTACCTTCCCCGCTTATCATCTTCATTAATAATGTCTTTACTCCGAAACCATTTCCATCATCGCAGCCTCGCAATAACGGCCCCGGCGCAGCTCGTCGCGTCCCGCTGCTGCTTCAATCTCCTCACAGAATAAGCAGCAAAATAAGGGAGATTAAAACCCAAGAGAAAGGAGCGGCCTTCGGCTGGTCAGGGTTCTGAGGGGGGTTATTACAGCGCCTGTCGGTGGCTCGATCCCCGGCGCAGGGTGGGATGAGAGGCGGCTGTGGCAGGACAGGGGCAGAGGCACTGCCAGCCCCACAGCCACCCCTGCGCCTCCCAGACCAGCAGAGCCCACTGATCTCATGTAGGGCAGTCACTGGAGGTGTGACATTAAACACCTTGAGCAATCTGGGGTGGGAGCCTGCTGGACTGGCTGCAGACCCGCCGGTCCGATGGGACGGTGCCGAGTGGCTGCGGGAACACCCCAAAGCCGAACCCCTGGTGCTGCACCCCCAGCCCCAGAGGAAACAAGATCACACGTGTGACAAACCTGTGTTTCGTTCTGCTCACCCATCAAACCCTACCTCCTTCTCCATCTCTACATCCAGGAATGGGATGTACCTGGAGAGCTCAGGTGCCAGCTGGGCAAGGATGAGCCCGGCCTCTTCCCACCCCCCTGGCCACCCAGAGCCATCACCCTCCCTCTCACCAAGGAAAACCAAGTTTTACAGCTGAGGGCAGTGGGGAAAGCCCCTCTCTTCCCGGGCAGCAGCAACGTGTTCCAGAGCTTTGCAGCATTTAGGGGTGGTCTAAGGCCACGGAGATGTCACAGCTCCTGTCCCCAGAGCCCCCAGTGACACTGCCTTCATCACCCAGCTCTGGCAACTTGGATTTTCAGAGAAGAGGTGCTGGAAAAGACCCCAAGTTACTATTAAAAAGGCCGGTAAACGACTTGTTTGCCCAGATTTGCATCAGCCAGGCCTTACACGTGCCATGGGAGCTGCTCTGTCGCAGCACACACGTCCCCCACCCGCCAGCCCAGCGGTGTGTGACCCACCACGGGCTGGGGTTGTCACCCAGCACGTCCCCAGCCTGGCACACAGAGCGCAGCAGAGGGAAGCAGAGATATTAAGTGGCTGATTTACATAGTAATCTGCAAGGGGAGAGATGTTCGGGGCGCGCTCAGCCTTCATCATAACACTTGTCATATTTGTGCTTCAATTTGAAGGGGGAGGAGAAGGGAAATGAGCCCTTGTTTATTTTTATTTTTTTTGCACATGCTATTTGGTGTGAAAGCCTGGACCTGCCACAGCAAATCAGACCCAGCATCCCACCAACACAGACCCCACCGCTGGCTGGATCCCAGCAATCCCACTGCTGCCTGTGGCATTCAGGGCCTGGGGTGGGCAGGCAGGAAGGGGGGCTCTGGGACTAAGCAGAAAATCACCAACATTAAAGTTTGGAATAAAACATCTCATGCCATGACACACAGTCGGGCTGGGTGCTGAGGCTGCACCCATGGGTGCCCCCACTCTCCTTACCAATACCTCACTGATGGATTTAGCAATGCAATTCAACTTTTTTTTTCTATAATATGAAAACAACCACATTTATGAACAGCTCTATCACTACCATATGTTATGCTCTTTTTCCATATATGAAGCAAGCTGCTTTCAAGCTTTTTAATTACACAAAATTGAGCAAAGTCTTAGTAGAACAGTTAGATAAAGGGAAGGAAGGGAAATATTTTCTCCCCATCATATGAGCAATTACAAGAGTTTCCTTGCCCTCACAAGGACTGCAGAGATGGTCTCTATTTGGGTCAGTTCTGTGGTTGCCTCGAGAGAAAACCTGAGTTTGTTTTACACAGCCAAGCTCAGAGTTGCTCCGGCTGCACCCGCGCCCCTGGACAGTCGGTTTCCGTGGATCCATCATTTCCAGCTCCGGCCCATGAACTGACAAGTCCCCACACTCCATCCCACGGCCCAGCCTCTCGTGATTGCTGCATTCAGCACCCAGCCCAATGCAGATCAGCTATTCCAAACCTGTCAGCTCTCATTAGCACAGGCAACAGCACCAGCAAACCAGGATAAACCAGCCATTGCATCCCACCCCAGCCTCGTGTGCTGGGAGATGAGCAATGACAGACAGAGTTTGGGATGGGAGGGGAGACCCCAGCCCAGCTCCTGAGGCCTGGAATGGCAGTATTCCCAGGCAGGCAAAGGGCACAGCCCAGGGTGTCTGCAGAGCACCCCAGCCTGGGGTGGCTCACCCTGTTCAAATATCATAGACTCAGAAATGGTTTGGGTTGGAGGGGACATTAAACATCATCTAGTTCCACCTTTCTCTAGACCAGGGTGCTCAGAGCTCCACCCAGCCTGGCCTTGAATACTCCCAGTTCCAATATTAATGTCCCTAAATAGGTGTGTGTCACTGCCTGGGGTGTGGGGTCACACACGGGGTGTTGGCCCCCCAGCCTGGAGCACCTGGGCACGTCCAACACGCTCTGGTGACAGCCAGCGTGCCCCAGACACACCACAGGACTCCCTTCCCAAAGCACCTTCGGCTCCTAGATCCCAGTAAAACACCAAACCCCAAAAGGGAGCTGCACCCCATCACTGCCAGCACCGACTGCCCGGGCCCGTCAGCCCAGCCCGGCACCAAGGGAGCAGCTGGGGAGATTAATATTGAACATCAACAAACAAAACAATTGAAAAGTCAACAGTTTAGGGGGAGAGGGGGCTGTGGCAGCCCCGCGGTCCCGAGGATTATTTTAAATGTGCAAAATGCCATCTCTCTAAATAATCAGACTCCACTGCTGCGACTCGGAAATTGCCACCCACGGCTAAAGCTCCAATTTTAAATGCATCCTCAAGTCAATCTTTGTAAATTCCACATTAAATATTGATCAGCCCCAGAGAGGGCTGACGCTGCGTGTTTAGCATAGATGTGCCAAATTCAAACAGCGGCGGCTGAGACAGAAAATTTCCCTGGATCCCCTCCCAGGCCACAGAGACCATCACAGCAATCCCACCAGGGAGTGCCATCCCCATGGGAATGGTGACCATGATGCCATGTCTTGGTGCTGCCCCATCCCACCAGGGACCACAGACACAATGCCCGTGCTGAGGAACCTCCCTGGACGACCAGCACACCAAAACACACAGAGAAAGGGGGGGAAGCATCCCCAGCAAGAGCCTGGCACCGACAGACAGCGCTGAAAGAACCGTAAGGACAGAAAGAAATACGGACATGGAAGGGGGAAGGAGGCAAGAGCTGTCGCTTCCCTTCTAGATACACCAGCTCCAAACATATTCCATCCCCTCCATGGGATCAATGAGCACATGGCCCAGAAATTCAAGTTACATCACTGAGGTAGTTGTTCTGGTTCCCAAATTCACACTGTCACAGAGGGGCTGCAAGGGGGAATTCTGAGCAAGCAATATTCCCAGTGATCCCGTCAAGAGGGAGTTTAACAAAACCACAAATGCTGGAAAATGATCCCTATAATTTCCAGATCCCCAAACATCATGCATATGTGTATATATGCCTGGAGTATTATGAAAATCATACTTGAAACCCAGATTCCAACTCATTTCCCAACCACTCATATAAAATTTTCATTACAGATTGCTGCCCTACAGTGGAACAGGGGGCAACTTTATTAGACAACGAGGCAGAGCCGCCTGGCAGCAGGAGAATGAGCCAGTCGACAGCTCCAGATACTCCTCTGCGAGATACAGCAGAGAGCTGGAAATGGAACAGATTATATATAAAAAAGTAATTCAGAGCAATTTCTAGTAAAGAGTCAAAGAACCATATAATTCAACATTTATATAGACAAGGCTTCAAGGGAACTCGTCAAAGAAAAAAAGAAAGGACTGGAGGTAACGGTAAGAAACTCTGGTTTGATTTTGTCCCCCTTTTTAATTCCTTGTTTAACCTGCCCTGCTGGTTTGTGCCACCCTTGGCTTCAGCAGCATCTGCAGGAACAATCCCAGCTGCCAATGCCTGTTCTGGCTGCTGTTGCCTTCCCTCCTCTTCCTCACCACACTCCCCAGCTGACCCAAGGGCGGGTCCTGCCTTTCCTAACAACCCCCCCAGCCAAGCAGGGATGTCTTTGCGTACAAGCCAGAAGATGGGGTATGATCTTCCCCGAATGTGCCCACATGCGGTTTTCCTCTTCCTCATCTTCCCTCCCTCGTTTAGCGTGCTATAAAAAGCAGGGAGGAGCAGACAAGCCTTTGTGCCGTGATTAATTGCGGCCGGAGCGGAGCCGGGCGGAGCGGCGGCGATACCGGCATCCTTCCCCAGGTGCTGCAGCTGCACCAGGCGCCGCAGCCCCGTGACTTTCCCCCGCCGTCGTTTGTCATCGCCTGACACTGATAAAGAGCTTCTCCAGCACTGTGTCTTTGCGAGGGAACATATCCATATCAAAGCTGCTTGGATCATCCTTTTGCAAACTATCTGGCTGCATTTTCTGGCCTAGTTTCCTTTCTGATCTCCGACTCCTGTTCCTTCCCTGGATGAGCCCCTGCAGCGGCACACACCACCCCAGCCTGCCCCAGCACCCAGGGATGGAGGCTCCTGGGAAACAAGGGGTCACTCAGCTTCCACACCGCTCACACAGCGTCTCTGCTAGCCCAGACTGACGTGGTGCATCAGCCACACACACGCTCCTGCAGCCACGGATGCCCGTGGTGGGATGCAGGCTGCACAGGGCTTGGCTGGCAGCTCCGCACATCACCCTCACAGCAATTCGGGTTTCACAGGTCCAGGTGCCTCCATCCAGCTCACCTGGCTGACACGGGACGCTGAAAGCTCCTGTGACGAGTCAGGAGCCAGCAGGGATTTCTGGCCAGGCAGCAAGGTTACACCACAGGATCTGCTGGAGCAGTTACAGATGCTCTCTGGATAACATTAATATTCCATGATTATTATTCATCTGCTGAGCGGTCCCTTCCCACTTAACCTTGGGGTGACAGATGCTCTGCTCCAGTGCCCAAAGCCCCAGCTGGGTGTCCATTCCCAGGCAGGGGCTCCATTCCCAGGCAGGCACATCCTTCAACTGCTTTTGGGCCTCAACACCTGAACTTTTTAAACAGCGTGAAAACATTTCCACATATGATGGGACTCACTCTCAGGCAGCATTTGACATGGGAGAGAGCTCCTGGGACACAGGGATGGAGTGCTGCAAGCCAGTACACGGAGCCACAGCTTCCTGGGGCAGGTGAAAACAGCACCTAATTCTCAGTATTCCGTCAGGTCATGCTGTTTGCTTAGCAGAAAAGCAAACACTCACCTCCCCCGAGGTGCATCACAGCTACAGAAGCAAGTTTGTGCAGCCCTAACACGAGCAATGTACTTAGAGCCATTAGGAAAACCATCTCCGGGCTTTCAAACAGAGCCAGTTTCAGCTGGAACTGAACAACAAGGAATTGCAGCTTTTTTTTATTTTTATGTGGAGGTGCTTTTCTCTTTAGGACAGCACCTCAACAAGAGCTTAATGAACTGCACTTTCTTGGTTCTGAGAGGTGCAGACAGGCCAGATAAAGCTACTGACTCATTAGCATCCCATCACGTCTGCAGGCTCCCTATTCCCCAGCCATATGGGCAGCACGACGTGCTTCCGAAAACAGGGACGTCCACAAAGGCTTTACTACCATCAGCCATCACGTTAGAGTAGCCTGTGGTTACGGGGAGATGGGGAACATCTTATTTCAGGATCTGTTGGGTGTGAAGGAACGCGGTGTGGACGGGGAGACAAGGTGACTTTGTAGGAAGTGAGCATCCCTCCTACAGCAGGCAGGATTTTAATCAGGATCAGCTCTTGGTCCTAAGCAAAGCACAGTCTCCAGAGTGGATACACATCTCCAGGAGAGAGCTGCTGCCTGCCCAGGTGGGAGAGACAGCACCTGCTTTTATCTCTCCCCATATTTGGAGATAAATTCCCATATAACAGATTAAACCTCCCAGCTAGCTGAGCTGTGTGCCCAGCAATCAGCCACAGCCAAGCTGAAACCTCAGCCAGCCACAGAAAACTGAGTGGTTCCCCCCATCCCCACCACATGCAGGTCCAGCAGCCAGGAGCAGCATCTGGGCATGGCCTTAGGTGGCCATAAATAGACATTAAGTGACCATAAATAGACATTACGAGACCATATGCGGCCTCTGAGAGCAGCAATCCATACAGGAGGTTCCTCACTCTCACCAAGGCACAGGGGAAGAGGCACCCAAAAACCAGCACAAGTAAGAGCAGCACCCTGAGATGTCAGCAGGTCAGGGGGGATTTTATGGGTGTCCTTGGAGGAGCAAGGGAATTTGCTTTTACCTACAAGGACCAGCCCAAAGAGCTGCTGACCCCCGTGGAAGGGTGGCCGTGCAGCCCCCACCTCCCCTTGGACACATGTCCTTGGAGATGCCAGGTGGCATCTCCCACCCCTCCTGAGCCACCTCCTCCTCCCTCAGCACCATCAGAATCTGCCTGCGGGTTCCCAGCACCCCACGTGTGTTTCCTAACAAGCAAATAACTCCTTCCTTACTCCGAGCTCTGCCTGCAGTTCCGGGGGCCCAGCGGGAGGGTCTGCCCTCCTCCTGCATTCACCAACCTGTGTCAGCAGTTTATTATGCAGCCCTGTGGGTTTTTTAGTTTAAAAAAAAAAAAATAAAAAAGAGGAGTTTTCAAAGCTTTAATGGCTTTGAAAACAACACAGAGAGTTCTCTCTGCTGCAGGAGAGGTTAATGATCTCCCTCTGCTACAGAACCAAAGTGGACATCATAATAAATAATCATAATAAGATATAAAGTATCACCTAGAGTCATTCAATGCAGGGAGCGGGTAGGAGTTACGATGCATTTCCATTATTCAGAGTAACTGCCAGGCGGGAAATATCCGAAGTGAAGGTAGTCAATTAAAAAATGAAAAGCATTGCTGAAACAGAGAGAGATTGGACCTTGTCTTGCCTGGGAAGACCGTGTGCTCTGGCTTCTGATGGGACTGCAGCCCTGAGGAGGTCCCCTGTACTCACCTCTCCTTCTCCCTGCAGCCCAAGCAGGAATGGCAGCAGTGTGTCACCCTGTCCCCCTGTCACCAGAGCCCACAGGGGCCCCGCAGGACCAGCCTGCACGACGGCTCTGCACGGCCAGAGCTGAGCATCTTGGTACCAGCCTGGGCTGGTCCTTGCTCCAGCTGCTCTCACAGTTGCCTTGGCTGTGTTTGCACACCCAGGTTTTATTCAGGCACATCCAAAAGGATATTTGCATTTACTGTTGGCAGTTACTGAAGACAGAGAACCACAGAGTGGGTTGGGAGGGACCTTAGAGATCACCTCGTTCCCACACCCTGCTGTGGGCAGGGACACTTCCCACTAGACCAGGTTGCTCCAAGCCCTATCCAGCATCTTACGTGGGGGGATGTTTGGGATTATGAACCCTGTTTGGGCTCACAAAGATCAGGAGCACATTTCTCATCTCCACAGCTGCTCTGCCCCATCCCCACACTAGACATGAACATGGTTTTACTCTTGGAAGAGCCTGGGGCGACACAACAGGTACCTGGGCACCCAGCAGGGTTTGAGCACAGGCAACAAAAACTCCATCAGAAACACCAACCGCAGCCCTGGGGAGTGCCACGACCTCACAAACCTCGGCACGAGGCCGGGGTGACAGCCCAGCTGCCCCCCTGCCAGCAGGCAGGAGTCCATCCGTCACCGGCGGCAGGAGGTGCCCCCAGCGCGGTGTGGGGAGGGGAGGGGGTCAGAGTTCGTATCAAATGGCATTAATCACCTCTCCTGAGGCTCTGCACACGCTGGACAGAACTATTAATCAGCGGCGTATCAGCCCTCCAGCCCGGTCGGGCCCCTTTGTGTGGGTCCCTTCCCATCACAGCCAGATAAGATTATCAGTGACGAGCAAGACACCCATTGAGCAGCACCTGACTGGAAGAATGGGATTGGTTTTTTTTTCTTATTTATCCCCCTGTCTCAAAGATGAGCTGTTTCTTGTCTTGTCAAACCACATCCTTTTCTTGAAAGAACCAGCTTTAAGAATCCAATTTGTCAAGCTGGACAATCATTTGAGAATCCATAAAAAGCCTCAGTGACTTTATCAAAAAAAATAAATCAGCAGGTTTTAAATGGTAACTGAAAGGGATTTGAAAATAGGTTGAGTGGCCTACATCAATTAATCTTCAGAGAGCTGGGGCTTTGTGAAGCTGGAGTGGCGGAGAAGTGTCAAAAGCTAGTTACTGGGCTTGAGGAGATGGAAGTTATCGATATTTCTCACTCCTTTTTCTCTCTTTTCCTCTTCTCTGTCTCTTCAGAACATGTTGAGGCAATATCCTCTGCCACAGGGTACTGCAAAGCCAAGAAGGGCTGGGAGGTCATGTCCAGGATGGGTAGGTGGTCAAGGCCACTCTTCCCTGGTGAGGTTTTTCGGTGGTCACTCCCAGTGTCAGCTAAAGAGGGCCAGACCAGGCACTGGGTCTCGCTGCTGGCAAATGCCAGAGCTCCAGAGCAGCCCCAGGGACAACCCTCAGAAGGAGCCACCACACACTGCTGACATTTAAGGGCAGCTGAGGAGCCCTGAGGCACATCATGACACCTGAGGATCCCACGGGCTCCGTCACCCACGGCCCAGCTCCGGCCGAGGAGGGAGGAGGGAAGGGGAGAAAGAGATAAATGGTTTCAGTTCAACCCCGGGGCCTGAGCAAAGAGTTGCAAACCGACAGGAGACCTCAGGGCTTGCAAAATGAAATGAAGAAGCTGGAGAATGAGGTATTTGGCAGAAGAGAGCCAGTCCCCTGGAACAGCAGCAGATCTCACCTGCCTAATGAGAGCGGACAGCCCCGATTGCTCCTCGCTGCGCCGCTCTGAGACACGGGGACGAGGGACAGGGGGCCAAGATGCTGAGCCCCAAGGAACACAAGCAAGGGGACACAGGGACGGAAACAACGGACTGAAGAATTTAATATATTGGATAAAGAAAAGAAAAAAAAAAGACCTTGAAAGGAATCAAAATGCTGCAGAGAGAAGGGCCACGCTGCCGCGCTCCAGTACCGAGAGCAGGACGTGAGGGGCTCCAGATGGCTCTGTGGTTTAGTGCAATAAAAAATTTAATCTGACAGGCAAGTGTGGGGCTGGAGAATAATAATAAGACAAATAATTTCCTTAAAAAAAACTGAAAGGAATGTAACAGCTCAAAGATATCTTCATTTGCTACAAAGAACAGAGACTATTGGTTATTTACTGCAGTTGGGAGCATGTTCACGAGCTTTCAAGCGGTATTTTGTTGCAGAAGTATAATATAAGGACACTTTCCTCGCTTTCCAGTCTGGGGAAATAGATCTGACTTGGAAATTGGCCAGAAGGGCTGCAAGTTCAGGCTCTGAAGCGAAGGTGATAACTTTGCCAATTAAATATGGATGTGATTTTTCCCCCCTCTCCTTCCCTGGAATACTTTTGCACTGTCATTAGGTGATGATATAAAGACATAGGCCTCCTGGTGCAGCTTAATTGCTCCTATATAGAAAAATGATGAGCTCGGTTGCGCTGCACGGGCACTGCTGTGGCTACTTGCTGCCTTATTAATAGGTGATACCAACGTGTGTTTAATTCCTCTGCCCAAGGAAAAACAGAGAGATGGCAAAGCCCTGCTCAGCAAATACTTCAGTGCTCTCTAAACTGCTTCACTGAACAGCGAGGGGCTGAAGACTGAGTTTATATTTAATCACACACTTAAAGTGTTTTGCTGAGTTGATCCTCAGTGCACGGGAGACAGGATGGACTCCTCATTAAGTGATCTTTTATTCCCATATCCTGATCTTTTTCTCTTTTATTGATACACAGCACAGACTATCCCGTGTTTTGCAATCTGCTGCTGGATGATTTCTAGTCCAGGGTGAAGCCTGGGCAAGCGAAGGACAAAAAAAAAGAACAGCTTCTCTGGGCAATCTGCACCCTCCTCACAGGGAAGAGTTCCTTCCTAATATAATTCAGCACTGGGAAAGCAGCATTACTGTATGTTTTCAGTGTTTACTTCCTCAGCAGCCAATAGACCCTTCCTCAAAAATCCATATTTGTCTCTGCTTTGTAACAATCACTCTAGGAAAAAGTTTTTTTAAGGGATCGGCCCTCTCGCAAAAGAAACTGGGGGATCCTCCCTCCAATCTGCACGAAAAGCAAGTGGACACGGGCTGCAGGGGCAGGGGATTTGCATTTGCATCTGCTGAGGCTCTGAAGGTTGAGTTTCACTCCCGAAGAAGCTGTGGTTGGCAGGGGGGGAGCAGAGCAGGGAGGAGAGGCGGCCACTAAATTGATGGCAACAGAAAAAGCTGGAGGTACAAATGGCTTGAGAAAAGGCGTGATGAGATGTGACTGCCCTGGGTCCCGGGACTGGAGAGAGAAAAATGGGAAAAGACCACCTGGACGAAGAGAAAGTGCTTCTGATTGCTCGGGGAAAAACGGAGTTAAAGATCATTGGAACGGACAAGGCAATCTGGCGGCGGCGCGGGCTGTGATTGCTGCCGGGCGGGCAGGGGCTGCACCCCGGGGATGCGCGGGGGGAAGGAGCCGGCACTGGCACACGGCATCATCAACGCGGGCACAGGGATCCGGCCACACCAACACCTCGGAGGGGGCGAGCCC
Organism: Myiotriccus ornatus; assembly: GCA_036023395.1. Taxonomy (NCBI): domain Eukaryota; kingdom Metazoa; phylum Chordata; class Aves; order Passeriformes; family Tyrannidae; genus Myiotriccus; species Myiotriccus ornatus. The sequence goes on from JAYRBT010000051.1 coordinate 1,227,952, forward strand.
TGGCAGCCCCAGCTCTGCCAACTCCCCTCGACAAACCAGAGAGCTCAGCCCCGAGTTCTGGGGGAGAGCTGGGGGCACCCTGCCCAGCCCCCGGGAAGCAGGAGTGAACCAAACCATGATGGGGGAGTGTCATTTAGGGGTCACACAAATTCTGGGGTGTGACAGACCCCCCACATCTCCTCCAGCCCAAAGCCCTTCACCCCGAGCGATGCTCTGTGCATCCCGGGAGTACGTGTGCTCTGGGCTGTGGATCCACACAGCCGAAGATTTTCTAAAGGTTATGCAAAGGTTACCACCCAATTAATGTGCTGGAGCAGCACGAGCTCTGTTTGCCTAATTTCCAAATCTGAAGGCCACGGGGCAGCTCAGCAGCCCAAAGGCTCCAGCTCCCCACACACACATCTGTACTGGTCCCTCAGTCCTGAGCCGCATTCCAGCACACGGGTGATGGCAGCAATGAAGATAACAATGATGTATCCATTTCCTCTGCCTTGGGCATTTTTAAGTCATCTCATCTCAGAAATGAGCCAATTTCAGCCTTTCGCATGACAACCTGTTGGAGCCTCTGAGCGACGGGCAGATGGTGGGTTGTATTCACACATCACCTCTTGCAGCATCGCACGGGCTGGGACCCCAGTCACTGCTCTCTTTGAAGGTCACAGAATTGTAGAGTAGTTCGGGTTGAAAGGGACCTTAAAGCTCATCTAGTTCCAACCCTCTGCCACTGAAGGGCACGGACTGACCCAGCTTTCTCCACCTAATCTGCCTGACAGTCTCCGAACTCCCGTGACACGGGAGGGGAGGCAGAGCCCCAGGAAGATGGAGACTGACTTTGCTCTGGGTACTGAGCAAACCAGCAGCAGGTTCTGGAGCCACAGTCTCCAGCTGTAGGATAACACTGTGCAGAACACACAGAGATGGACCATTTCAAACCAGGCATAAGATACATTTTTTTTCAAATGTCCCTACTCATGTTATTAACCATGTCTCAGGTTACTAACCACAAGCAAGTTAGGATTATTTCCTTCCCAGCATCACGAGCCTGAGGTTAGCTGTTCCCCTTAACTCAGGGCTTCCATTAGCCTTTACAGACAATTTCCCTGTCAGGCTTTCCATGTATGATCACAGCTCCCCAGCTCCCAGCATTCCAATCCACCCAGTCTACCCTTATTGAACCTCCAAGTGCTTCACTAATTCCTTTCCTCACACTGCAATTTCATAGCCTGGAATATCGGGTTGGGCAGCAGCAATGCTCCTGCTGCTGCTTCCAGACTAAATGAGCCAGGAGGAAAAACATTCCGAAAGGATTTCAACTGGGCATTTACAGTTTGAAGGACATTTTAAAGACAGGGAACATAACCTGGCTCCTGCTGATGTTCATGAGGATTTAATTGTGAGAAATAGCAGATGGTGTTGGAGCGGAGCAAGGAAAGGGGGTGAAGTCCAATATGACATTAAGAAGATGTGACTTACTTTTCCGGTCCCCCCACGGTCCCACAGAGCAGGGCTGGTCATCCTGGCTGTATTTTTGGGGTCCTGTGTTGAGAAAATAAAGAGCCATCAGTAGCAGAAGATGGTGTCTGGGTAACCTTCTTATCCCCAGGAACTGCAAAATGAAGCACATTTTTTAAAAGCTGTTGTTTTGGAGGGCCCCTCCGTAAAGGCACAAGGGAAGTACCTTAAGAACAGACTGTGGCACTCAAGACTTTCCCAAAATAAGGGACAAAAGAGCCACTGGACCCATGGTGAGAAGGAGACCACAGGCACATAAAGGAAAACAGGATCTTAGTCCAGGCTCCAAACTTTTCCTCCCTCCCAGGGGTGACACGGGAGGGTTTGGGTTTCCTCCCAAAGGAAGCCTCATGAGCAGAGTGGGACTGTGAGGCAGCAAAAAAAGGAAGGAGAAGCTGAATAAAAGAGTTTGCAACATCTGATGTTCAGTCCAGCAGAAAAACCAGACTGGTCCCTCTTATTGCTCCAGCCCACCCAGGCGTGCCACGGAGGCACCTCTTTCTTAGATATTTCTGGATATTACAGTAGGTTTGGTTTCCTTCCAACACCACAAAACTGGTGGTTGCTGGGAGTCTGCCCCTGCCTGCACCCTGAGCCCCCCAGGGCCCCCCATGTCCCACCCCCAGCCCTCCCTGACCCCCTGTGCCCCGCAGAGCCAGGAAGGAAAACAAACAGCAGCAGAAAGCGGAAAACTTTCAGTCTCTCTCCTGTTAATTATGATCTTATTTTGCACAGAGAACCTGTCATTCAGCTGCTGGTAATGGATAGTTTCTATTTCAATTCTCCCTCCACCCTATTATCTTTTATAAAATTCCGCCGGGCCGGGTGATGGATTGATAAGGGCCGGTCCTGGCGGGAGCCGCTCGCTCGGAATGGCTCTCACGCGCCCAACTTCTGTATCTTTTTAAATATTTCAGTTGTTTGAGATCTTTATTTCACATTTCGATTTCCTGTAGCACAGTAAATTTATCTTAGTCACCCAGTCAAGTTCTCTCCAAGTCTCTTATCTTTTCCTCCTCTGTACAACTGAAGGCCCCTACACTATCTGTGCTGCTGATAAAGCCGGCCCTGGCAATCCACAGATCCTGCTGATCCAGCGGCCCCAGCCCAACAGAGACCTTGGAAGCCCCACACTCTGCACCAGCTGGAAGTTCAGTGCTCAAACCCAGCACTGGCTCCTGTCAAGGCACCTCCTGCTCAGCTGGAGGAGCGTCTGGGGCTCCCTGTGGACCCAAGGGATGTTGTGGGCAAGGGCAGCTGCTCCCTGCAAGGAAAAGCCAGCTGGGGCCATGTGGGATGTCCCCAGTGGAGGTGTCTGTGCCAGGCAGACGCCCTGCTGCAGTCCCAGGCTGACAGGCAGAGCTCATCAACACAAGGATGTGTTTTTCCCCCACTAAACCACAAATTTTTAAGCACCTCAACAGCAAGGAGCAGAGAGAGCACCCTGCACGGAAAACCCCATCCCAACAGCATCCATCACGCCCAGGGAGGAGATTGAAGCGATCAGATAAAAACAACAATGAACAAAAACAACGAACAGGTAAAAACCAAGTCACCTCCTCGCCGTTCCCTCGGCGGCACCGGCAGCGCCGAGCGCGATCAGGCAGCACCCCCTGGTGCCACCGCGGGGGGAGAGGAGCCGGGCCGGGCTGCGCTGGGGATGGAGAACCAGCACACGGGGAAACAACTGCCCAGGACACCGTGCGGGAATCCAACCTCCCGTTTTCCCCCGCGGAGACACGCGCCTGGATGGGTGCTTGGGAGAGGCGCAGAGGGACGGCTGTGCGAGGCAGCACATCTCACCTGCCCGGCTCCAAGCACAAACACACTGGTTAGGGACCGTCCCCATCCCATCTGCTGGGATCCAGGAGCTCTAGGATCCAGGAAATCTAGGTGATCTCCCTCCTTGGGAAGAAGTGGGTTACAGCTCCAGTGAGTTCCAGCTCCTGCCTTACCGGTTACAGCAAGACAAGGGGTTGGGGTCCTCCCTCTCCCCAGATCTTGGAGTGATTTCATCCCCCAGGATCAAAACCCAGCAGCAGGGCACCCAATAAACACATCTGCAGAGGGGTGATTCATCTGCAGGGGAAGCCATGGAAATCCCCAAACCCTCTTAAATATCTGCCTCCTGGCTCTAAACCATCAGTAAGTTGCCAACGGGGGAATGCATTTGTCTGCTCCCCTCTGTATATTTTCTGCTTTTCATTATAATTTGCTAAATAATACATTACAATGAGTTATTTATCACACTCAGCAGTTTCGTGATGCCTCCTCCATCGCGAGGAATTTCACCCATAAATCAGACACACAAATATCTGCTGGCACTGCTGCAGATTTAACCCTACACCCAGCACCTTTCACCTGCCCCCGTGGCTCCCAGGCTCTACCGAGAGCCATCACTGCATTAAATGGAATTTCTTTCCCACAGGGTTGCCATCTCCCTCCCACTGTTGCTCCTTTCCTTGTGGACACAAGCCAAAGGGCAAAGGGGGGATGGAAATAATAAAATTCCCAGGGGGAACACCGGGAGGGAAAAGTTATGATTCCTCAGGTTGAACCTCCCTTTCTAAGACATTGTACCTTCCCCTCAAAACAAATTGCTTTGAAAATATGGATTAATTTAACTTTACACCATCCATCTTAAATCAACAGTATCTTGGCGTACAGATGGGGAAACCAAGGCATGGAAGGGATGAAAAAACAGAACCGGGAAAAAAAACCTCTCTCTGTGCTTTAACTACAAAATCATCTTTCCTCATTAGCAGCTAATCAGAACTACCAGAGGGGAAGAGATTACAGACAGGGCGGAGAGGGGAGTAACTCAAAGAAATACAGACATCAGAACAGATTTTCATTTATTTACTCATTTATCACAGCGAGTCACAGGCTTTGAGTTCATGAGTCTGCATTAGCCTTGCAGGATTTTGGGATGCAATCTGCAAAATCTCAGAAGTGAACAGGTCACAGCAACGTGCCATCTCAGGAAGGAGAAAATCAGCAGTTTTGGGTTGGTCTCGGGAAGTCTGATATTGCTTTGCCTGTTGGATTATAAGAAACCACTAATCTTCCCTCACCAGCCTCCTAATCTCTCTGGGAGCCCAGATGCCTTATCTGGAACTTGCTCAGTGAAGAGCACCCCAGCTTGCCTGGCAGTGGCTGGGGGATGGATTCCAGCAGCCCTGGGATGCAGGGAATGGCAGGTGGGGGAGTCTGGGTGTGTTTCAGCACCCACCATCCACAGGTGCCCTGTGCTTTGCCGGCCAGTGGTGCTGCCAACAGGAGCACATTGCCAGGGCAGGAGCAGCTTGGTGATGGACAACACAAGTGCCACTCATCATTCCTTAACTGAGGAGCTCCAGAATGAGAGGGCACCACCGGGCTTCAGGTGCCAGGGCTGAACTCCTGCAACCCCCTCAGCTCATCTGAACATCTCTGTGCACACTGGGCCCACCTTTGTACCTTTAGACACCAAAATAAACCATCAGCAGTTCAAGGGCTTTTTTCTCCCCCTTCTTCCCCAAAATGATTTGCAAGAAGCCAAGTGTTGTATTTACTGCAGGCAGAGAACGTCTCATTTCCCTTTCTCTCCTTATTTCATCCCGACCTTCCGGGAGTGAGGATACAGGCAGGGTCCACGGCTCTCACACCACCACCACCCCCAGACAGAGCACTGTGCTGGCTCTGAGGGCTCCAGAGGGGCCAAGCCCCTGTAACTCACACCAGCCCTGGGATGCCCAGCGAGTCACCACCTGCACAGAGCGTTTCCTGCGGCATCTCCAGCCCCGCACGAGCCCGCGCTGGGAAATGAGGAACATATTCTTAAATGAGAGGAGGAAATGGTGTCTTTGTGTCAGGCAAGTGGAAGAAATCCAGGACCAAGAGACTGCAGAGCCTTTCCACTTCAGACAGCAGGTGCTCTCCAAGATGTGGTTATGGCAACAAAATAAATGATGGATAATTGCTTTTGTGACAACTTGCCAATTAAATTAGACTCAGCAGAATAACATAATGACAATTTGTTATGCTCTGGTGGGCACTAACACACCAATCATAATTAAATGCTATGACTGAAATAGAATGCTGCTGTACACAGGAATATATAACCCCAATTCCCTCCCAGTGAAACATTATAGGTTCAGACTTGATTTCAATTTCTGGAGGATAATAGCATTAGCGCACATCAGAATGAGCTTGCAATATGCAGAGAGGCAGCAGCAGCTCAGGGACAGACAGAGCCAAGGGCAGCTGAGCCACCCGGCTCCTGGGGGGACCCTCCCAGCATCTGCAACGCTCCAGGTCTCAGAGCAGTGGGGGACATCCCGAATCACTGCTGTGTCCAGGGGAGATCTCAAATCCCTGGTTCGGGGAAGCAGGTGGGGTGGTGACTCCAAGGCAGTGACTGCAGGCACTACGGTAAGAGCCCATGGGGACAAGGCCATGGGGGTTTCTTGTGGCTGCTCATCACTTTGTTCCAGCAAAGCCCTCAGGCTGCAGAGCAAAACAGCAGCAGCTTCTTCACCTTGAGCCACCATGAGCTCAACACGCTGCCCTCACAGGGATGCTCCAACCCTCCCACTGCTCCTTCCTCCTGCCCTGCATCTCACACATCCCAGAACTGTCGGGCGAGGAATTACCAGGACCTGGGCAGTGCTGGTGCTGCAGAAGCAAAACATTGCAAAGAGCACCAATCCCAGTTCGTTGGAAAGAGTTCATTTAGAATCAGAATCAGGCAGGTGGCAGGACTGATGCTGCCCAGGTCTTGTAAAGCAGGAGCCAGCTGTGTGTCATCCCCACTCTGGTATGGGAACTCCACTGCCCTGCTCCAATTCCACCATCCATTTTCCCAACAGATACAGACTTCTGGAATTCCAAAGCTCAAAGGGGCAGGTTTGAAGACCAGATGTGTGTGTGTGCAAGCAGGGGTGGGCAGAGGCAAATCACAGAGGAATCTACAGTGTGGCAATGCCAACAATTTTATTTCTTACTTAGACCCACATTCTTTAAACATTAAATCCTTTATTATCTGCCTCGATGAAGCCTGGCATTGGCAAGGTCAGATCACCTGGTTTTCCAGCAAAGCTGATGAATTATTTTGGCTGCTCCAGACATTAGACCTGATCCTATTAAATCCTTAGTTTCCCTGCCCTCAACATATACCAACGGATAATCCCCTGCCCAGGAACACGTGAAGGGGCTGAGCAGTGCTGTGGGGGCAGCTGCCCACAGGTTAAAACGGTGCCCAAGCTCAGAGCCCGGCTCTACAGCCCTGATCTGTGGGACTGGAGGCATTTGCTCCAGCAGGACACATCCTGCACTGACACTGTTTGGGAAAGCACCAGTCTGAGGAATGCTGCAACATCCCTAGGAGATTCCCCCAGCCATCCATTGCACCACTGTACCTGCATTCTGGATCCTACAGGGGCACCTGCTAGAGACCAGACAGTTTTTCATCCTAAAACTTCCAAGTGAAGCCCACATTTTTAGGAACTGACCTTGGAAAACCTTCAGCCTGGCTGTCAGAGCAGTGGAAGGTGTCACTGCCCGCGATTGTCTCATCTCTTTGATGTCTCGAGGAGTAAGGCACCGTGTAACTGATACTTCGGCATTTATTGTCACTTGAAATAGCCTGGCAATCAGCGAGAGGAACTGCCGCCCTGCGGGAGGAGGGAGCTCAGGATTTAGCCCGGGAAAGGTCACACGGCTGCCCCGGGAAGGGTGTGGGATGGCGAAGCAGCGATCGCCTCGCTCCGAGCCACGAACGAGCGCTTCAGTAGGCAGCGGAGGGCTCGCCCAGGGGTGGGGACGGTCCCCGACCCGAGGCACAGGGCAAGTGACGGAGTTACAGCCGTGTCCTTCGCCCGGGAGCAGCCTCTGCCTTCCCCAGGGCACCCTATGTCTCTCCATCCCCCAGTTCCCCCGGTGCATCCCACGGGCTCCCACCCCGCTCGCTCCCGAGGGGAGATGAAATGCCTTTTCGAAACATTTTTTGGTGAAAGCTCGGACTCTGCCAGGCCTGCGGGAGGCCGGCAAGGCTGCCGTGCCCAGCACCGTCCCCTCGCTCTCCGCCGGGCTCCGGGAGGGACCGGCGGTGCCCGCAGCGCTCCCGGGCGCGGAGCGCGGCTCCCACCTAGCGGGGAGCGCCGGGGAACGGGGCTGCGGGGGGAGCCCTTCCCACAGGCACCCCCGGCCCCCCCCCCACCGGGTAAATGCTCCGTAAGCAACAAATCGCCCCCCCGGCTGCTGCCCTGAACCTCTTAATTAAAGTCGCTGAACTCCAGCGGGTCCCGGCGTCCGGGATCCGCCTCCCTGCCCAGCAAACATGTCCATCAAACGCCGTCCCAACCCACAGAACCCTGGGCTCAGCTGGGTTTGCTCCTCGAGGCACCGACCACTCCGGCTCGCAGCCCTCACCCACCCGGTGTAAGAACCCGCGGCACAGAACATTCCAAGCACTCCTCCATCGCCCAGCCTGCCCCTGCCCACGGCAGCTTCCAACAGAGGATTCCCACACTTACACCACAGGAAGGCTCCTGTTCTCCCTCTCTCCCCCGCCAAGTGTAGGCTCCCGGATAAATTTACAGGTTTTACAGCAAATCTGGCCACGTACCTGCCTCGGAACGACAGGATTCAGACGCCAGTGAAGGACACAACCGCTTGTGCAGGAGTCGGGCAGAGCGTGGAGCACACCTGCACCCTCCCATCTCACTGCTGCTCCACAAATCCAAGGGGCTTTGCATTTTCTGAGTCCCACTTTGGCTCCCCGGCACGCTAGGCTGGGAGTAGGAAAGCACGTGGCAATAAAGCTCTTACCTGTGGTGATGGAAACTAATGTTATGCAGCTGGACAGGCACCATCTCAGGTGTTCCAGGGGAAAAAAAAACCACGAGGGGCCTCTGACTCCACCCCTGGGCCACAGCTGCCCCTGAGGGTAATTCCAACTGCTCCCAGCTGAGCCCACTGAGGGAGGGCTGGTCCAGCTGGGTGGGATCTGCCCCCAGGAGCCACCCCGGGGACTTCTTCTAACACAAAATAAAAGAGAAAATCACTTTCAACTTTCTCCTCGAGTGCCCTGCACAGGAACTCGGTCAGGGCACACCCCAAGGCTCTGTGTTGGCTCTACATTTAATGGTAGTGCTCCATCTGGAAACGGATCTGTGTAAACAGAGGGATTTTTGCTCTTGGTAACAAACCCCTGCACCCTCTGCAGTCACAGAGCAGACCTGGGAGTGAAGCTGGACCTTCCAAGGAGAAATGAGTAATTCTGCTGTAATCACATCCCTGCCGGGGTGAATCAAGGCACACAAATCCAAAGCACAGGCATTTTACATCCTGTTTTTCACTGCCACACAACACAAGGTGTCACAGTTTTCTTGCATCACACACAGCAGCAGCACTAAACTGTGCTGGGGAGAACGTGTGTGGAAGGCAGGAATGAAACCCAAAGGAAATCCCTCCCTTTCCACTGCAGGGCAGAGCTGGGCAGGGAGGTGGAGATTGGATAGGAGTTACACCTGTTCGTTTGTGGTGGTGGTGTTTTGGTTTTTTTAAATAATAAACAAGAGGGAAAAAAACCCACACAAACACACAAACATGAAAAACCACAACAAAAATCACAAAGAAAGACAGAAACAGTGTTTGTTTTTCATACAGCCCGAAATGTTTAATGAAAGCCTAGCCAGGTACTGGAGTTGGCAGGCCCAGGAAGAATTCTGTTCTAATCCCAGGAAGATTAGCTGTTATTTCCTGATGTTGCTCCATGCCACATATCCTGTGACTTTGTGCAGCAGCATCACCTTTCTCTCTGCAAACAGCTGGGACACCCCATTTCCACTCTTCAGAGGTGACCAATTTCATTAGGAGTCATCAAAAACCACAGAGGTCCCAATTATCTGGTATTGCCACACTTTATCCCACTCTGAATTTAAGCAAATAAAGGAGTGGGAAGAGCATATTATTCCACTTCTATAAAGAGCAACTTTCCTCAGTGAGTTATAAAAAGATGACACTTGAGGCAGCTGCTGGGATGCATCAAACAGGACCTGCCACTTCCACAGCAGGAAACATCTTTACTGCTGCAAACAAGACACCTGAACAGGCAGAACTTCCAACTTTTAAAGAAAATGGTTTATTTTCCACTCTTATTTTCCAGCTCACAGTTTGAGATAACAGCCTTGAACCTTAAAAAAAAAAATAAATCATTATCTCCAATTTCATCACTGAGGAGAAGGATGGAGGAAAACGTGTCACACTCGTGAGTCTGGGGGGTACCAGAGCTGGATTCCCCCCGAGGAAACGTCCCAAAGTGCCCGGTGTGGAGGCTGGATCCTGGCAGGTGACAGCCAGGGGCAGCAGAGCTGTCACGAGGGAGGAGGATTCTCCTTCTGTGCCCCTGCCAGCTCTGGTGCCTGCTCCTCCCCACCCTTCCTCTTCTCCTGCAGCTCCTCCAGCACAGTTTGGAGCTGCTGCTGCAAGGCAGGATCCTTGGTTCCAGCAGATCCCTGGTGCTCCTGCTGTGCCACCTGCAGGGAAAGACACAAAATCACAAAAAACAGGGTGCAAGCAGCTTCTGAAGGGTGACTGAGGAGAGAGACAGCCCTCTGTGTGTCCAGAAAAGATGACAGCAATTAATTCATGCTGAGATTATTATTATTATTATTGTGGAAAAATTCAATACAGAGCAGCACACAAACGTATTTCCAAATGGTTTCTACAGACACACTCTTATTTGAAAGATTATTCCATCTTTTATTACCAGAACAAGGTCTTTTCTGTCCCACAAGTCCCTTAACCTTGGCCAGACACGGTCACGACCAAGAGGAAAGTTTTCTCTGCACAGCAAAGACATTTTATTACGACCACCAGACGTGTGACTGCTTTGCTGAGAATTTACCTCAGACCACTCCAGTATCAGAGGCCTGGGAGAGGGGTTTCCTCAACCCACCAGTCAAGTGACTCTGTGAATATTTACTACTCACTTTATCTGCAGTTCTTCTCTGTAAAATGATCCCACTGGCTAAAAGGGCCTTTCCTGTTTCTTCAAACAATTTCTCCTCTTCAATTTTCCCTTCTTCCTTCAGCTCATTGTATTTCTCAACAAACCTGGATCACAAGGTCGTGTTTTTACTCTCACAAATAACGTTTTGATTCACTGACTGAAGGGGAAGAAGGGACAAGTTTCAGACATATCTCCAGTTTAATTATAACCTTACCTCTGGCAGGTAGATTTGAAGTTTAACTGTGTCAGGTCGAAAGGCCTTGGACCACTGCCATAAACTCTGTAAAATCTCCTGGTCAGAAAAGAAAACAGGTGAGTTTTTGAAACTGAAATCAACAGTAAATACACAACATCAGGGTCTGTTAGCTCAGGGTGTAATAAAAAGCATTCACAGAACTATTTCTCCTTTGCCCAGGAGCCCTTATGAACACCTGGAAGTGTCCAAGGCCATGTTGGAGCAACTTGGGATAGTGGAAGGCGTCCCTGCCCATGGCAGGGGAGGGACTGGATGGGCTTTAAGGTCCCAAACCAGCCTGAAATTCTACAGAGATGTTCGTTCCAGCGTTTTCAATGGTTTTAATAAATTCTAGTTAATCATCACCATGGGTCAGAGCAGCTCTGGAACTCCTCAGAGGGGTTAAGCCCAGCCTGGAGCCCTGTGCAGGTGTGTCTGCCATTCCTGCTGCACAGGAGCCTCCACGAGCCATGAGAAACACGTGGAGGATCATAGAAAAACCCTCCTATCTGTTCAAAAAAATCACAAGCCAGGAAGGAAGAGCTGGATTTTAGGTGATTTACTTAAAACCTGTTTCTACCCTACAGCAGCTTCAAGGCTCCATTCCTCAAACGTGCCCTGTGAAGTTCCCACCACCCAACACTCAAACCCAGCGTGTAAACTGGGACTGTCCCTGATCAGCGACTGGTGAAAAACACAGAGAATCACGAGCTCCAAGCGACCAGATGATGAACAGAATTTCAACCAATCGCTCCCTAAAAGCAAAGTCACTCCGCTCGGCACGGAGGGGGTGGCTCCCACCACAGCTATTCCACGGAGTCGTGGAACGGTCCGGGGCCGGGAGGGACATTCAAAAATCCCGCAATTCCAAACCGCCCAGCTCAAGCAATTCCAAGGGCAGGGGACCGCTTCACTCACGCCCGCACTTCATCCTCCCGGTACAGCACGGGCCGCACCGGGTCCGCCGCCCGCCCGTAGCGCGGCCGCACCGGGCGGTGCAGGGGCTCCCGCCGCGGCGGGAACGCCGCGTACACGTCGAACCACAGCGGCTTCCCGATGACCCCGATGCGCAGCAGGTTCCGCGTCCTGCGGGGGAGAACCGGGGGGGAAAGGAGGGGGGGTCAGCAGGGGCCGCCCGAACCGGGAACGGGGAACCGGGCCCCGGCCCGGCCGAGCGCCCCCACCGCGCACCGGGTGAACACGCTGCCGATCTTCTGCGTGCGGCTCCCGGCCATGGCGGCCCCGCCGAGCCCCCCGGGACACTCCGGGACCCCCCGGGACCCCCTGAGCCCCCCGGGACCCCCCGAGCCCCCCGAGCCCCCCGATCCGCCCGAGCCCCCCGATCCGCCGGGGCCGCCCCGAGAGCGGAGCCGGAACCGGGGCCGCCGCCAGGCCGCGCAGCCGAGCGGGAGATTGCGCTCAGGCAACGCCAGCCGATGGCCGAGCGGCGGCGCGGCCGGATTGTGTCGTGTGTCGCCCCCCCCCCCCCCCCGGGGGGGGGGG